>CM052706.1:28420585-28465354 GCA_028551405.1 Uromys caudimaculatus
GTCTGATCTCGGTCCCTGTGTCTCTCGGGTTCGGGGCAGTACCTGGTGAGCTATGGGGCATGTGTTTGGCCCTCTCCTGGGTCTTGCAATCTCCTGAGAGGGATCTTTGTCCAGGCGCTGATTAGCTGTGGAGCCCTGTGGCCCAAGCTGAGGTTCCCGGCCGCCGCCAGAAGTTGCTGACCGTCAGTCTCTGTGGCCCGCGGAAAGCGGACGGAGTCAGTGAGCTCTGGGGCTCGTGTTGCCCCTGCTAGGGGCTTTTCTGCGTTCCTGGAAGAGAGAATTTTCTCCCGGAGCTGCTTGTCTATGGAATCCTAGTGTCCCAGGCAAAAGTTTCCTGCCTCAGCCGCCCACTTTTGGGATCCAGGGGGGTTTCTAAGCCCGCCTACCTCAATCCCTGTGTCTCGCGGGTTCGGGGCAGTACCTTGTGAGCTGTGGGGCATGTCTTTGGCCCTCTCCTGGGTCTTGCGATCTCCTGAGAGGGATCTTTGTCCAGGCACTGATTAGCTGTGGAGCCCTGTTGCCCAAGCTGAGGTTCCCGGCCGCCGCCGGAAGTTGCTGACTGTTGATTGGCTGTAACTTATCTGTAGTGTTTCTATTATTTAGCTCCATGCCACTGCTTTGAGAGACTTCCTCCCACTATGGTGACAATTCCTTCTGAAATACAATGTTTTTAGGCTTTTATTTCATGAAAAGCCATTGTTTCTCCTTCAATTATAACTGATAGGGTTGCTGGGTATATTATTCTAGACTGCCCTCAGTTATTTAGAGCTTGGATGCATTTCTTCAGGATCTTCTCCTTCCCAAATCTTTCACTGAGAAATAAACTGTTATTCTAGTGAGCTTTTCTGTACATGATGTACATATTTTTTCTCCTGCACTTTTAATACACTAATCTGCTATGTGTACTTATTTTTTTTTTTTACATTTTCAGAAAATTTGCTTTATTAAATGAGAATCATTACGATCTTACATGCCACATTTTAAATCTAAAATTATGCTCCTGGTTTTCTTTTTTTTTTTTCTCCAAAATTAATTTGTTTATTCACTTTATATCTGGTTGCTTTCTTCCCCCTTCCAATTCCCTCTCACACAGTTCTTCCCTTTTTCCCACATGGACTTCTCCTGTGAGAGAGTGGAGCCCCCATGGGTTTCCGCTAACCCTGACATATCAAGTCTCTGCAGGGCTAGGGGCATCCTCTCCCACTGAAGTAGTCTACTATTCTATCAGATACACAGCTCCTAAAGAGTTCTTCCTATTCTGTGGGCAACCTCTTCACTTCAATGATGGCATCCTTTGTTCTATAAAAACATATTAGTCCCATGAGGTTCTGTTTTTCAATTGTTATTCTTAATACCAGTGCTACCAGGGTTCTATTTTTTTAAAAAAGAAAGCGTCATTCCCCATGTCTATGAATTCAAGTATATTCCCTACTTTCTCTTCTATTGGGTTCAGGATATCAGGCCTTATTTTGGTTCTTCGCCCATTGGAAGTTGAGTTTCGTGCAGCTGAGGAGTTATTAGTAGCTCATAGCTGCTAGGGAACAGAGTCTTGATTTTTTTTATTTTTAAAGGTATGGCCCCTGGTTAATTTATCATACTCTGATGGATGGCTACATACCCAAGAGTACATAGGCACCACAAATTGGACTTGATGGGCTTTAAAAATGAATGAAGACACAGAGTTGGACAAACATGAAATCAGGTATATAGCCAGAAGGAACAGGAAGAAAGAAATGAATATGATCACAATATCATTCATTAAATTCTCAAATATTTAATAAAAAATTTAAGTGATTTATTTGCTCTTATTTTTAATGTGATTTGTGTTTTGACTGCACATATATCTGTATTCCACATGCATACCTAGTGCCCACAGAGGTCAAATGATAGCATCATCAAATCCCCTGGAACTGGAGTTTCAGAGTTGTGAGCAGCTATGTGGGTTCTGGAAAATAAGTCCAGGCCTCTAAAAGAATCATAAATACTTTCAAAAATTGAGCCATCACTCCAGACTTTCAATAAATATTTTTCAAAAGTCCCTAATGCTTTTGTCTCACTTATACATGAAATAAAACAGTAGTCATTATGAAGAAGATGAAAGTAGAGGTGTGAGTAATTTAATGTTCCTGGAAACCAAAATTTGTGCTATAATATTTAAATTACCTTTATAATGGTATCAAACAACTCTAGACATTGTCATAGATCTAATATCCTAATAAGATCTAGACAATGTCACTGACAGAGATAGAAGACTAAGAACTAATGAAGAAGCATAATATGCGACAGCATTTGAGATCCCATATGCAAATAAGTTTGCATTTTCTATTATGTTATATGACCCAATTGATAATCTACACAGAAATATAATAACCATGTTTTTTGGAAATTGACCATTGCATTTTAAAATTCACACAAAAATGTTGTGAGTTAGAATAATTAAGCAATAAGTAGGATGATGCTAAACTTAGATTTATCAAGACAAAAATATTAGTGGAAAGAAAATAAATAATTCTGGTAAAAAGTAATGTACACAGCATACAGTTGTAAAGCAGATTCCTGTGTTCAGCAATTTGTTTTAGAAAAAAATCTTTGCAAAATCAAATAAACATATACAAAATATGAACTATAACTATAGTTTCTAACATATTCAAGTAAACATAATTCAAAATATATGTTATTATGGCAAATGAAAATACTTCTAGAAGGAATGTGTAAATCTATTATTGAAGTTGTGGGGAATAAACATTCTTTTTTAAACCATTAAGAATATAAGATTGGTTCTGTGGATTTATTTAATATTGAGCTCTTCTTTCTTTTGAAAAATACTTATAAAATTTAAAAAATCACAGATAGGAAAAAGATATCTACAATATATTTATCCTACTATACATTCATAATTAAAATGCCTCATAAATTAATGAGATTATAAAAAATCTTTTTAAAACGAGGCAGAATGCTTGAATAGGCATTAAGAGGACTGATAAATGGGCAATGTGGCAGCACAGAAAAAAATTAACATCATTCATCAGGAAAATAAAAAGCGTATCTACACTAACATAGTCATAAATATCTATAAAATGCAGCAGCAAGAAAAAACTAAGAATTGTAGATATTGAAAAATGAAACTTTTATGCATTGCCGGTCCATGCATATTAATCATGGGATCTTTGTGAAAACAATTTGGTATTACAGTAGCTGAGCATACCATCCTAGTTTGGTTCCATTGCTGTGATAAACACCAATGACCAAAGGCAACTTGGGGAGGGAATGGCTATTTGTCTACCATATACTGATCACAATCTATTAATAGGAAAAGTCAAGGCAAGAACTCAAGCAAGGCAGGAATCTAGAGGCAAAAACAAACAGATGTATCGCTTGGTCTTCATGCAAGTCTCCCCAACAACTGGAGCAAGGCTGTCCCTGGATCTGTTGTCTGCCTCTGGATCCTGTTCCTCTAACTGGGCTACCTTGTCTGGCCTCGGTGGGAGAGGACGTACCCAGTCCTGTAGTGACCTGATGTGCCATGTTAGAGTGATACCAAGGGGGTCCTCCCCTTTCTCAGAGTTGAGGGTGAGGGGGGGATGGAGGGAGGAGCTGTGTGAGGGGGTGACTTGGAGGAGGGGAGTTGTGATTGTGATGTAAAGTGAATAATAATTTATTTTTTTAAACCTAACTGATCTAATGAGACCCTGGAGGAGTGCTGCTTACTGGCTTGCTCTCCTATGGTTGTCTCAGTCAGGTTTCCTATACAACTCAAGAATCCCTGTTGGGAGGTACCATTCCAGTAAGCTGGGTGGGTCCTTTTACAACAGTCATTAATCAAGAAACTTTCTCACAGACTTGGTATAAGGCCAATCTGATGGTGACATTTTACAAATTTAGTTTTCCTATTTCCTGGTGACTTGAGCATATTACAAAATGATAAGAAATTAACCAGCACATATATCAACCCAATGTACTAGCAATTATGCTTCTGCATTTATAAGAAAGAAACGATTAGTATATATTCATATCTATCAGAAGATAAATGCTTGCTTTAAACTGATTACATATCAATAAGCAAAATCAAATATAATAAAAACCTGAACTAGAATATTTATAAATGATCAGAAATTTATTTATTTAATATTTTTAGAGATTAAAAGACACCATTAAAATTAAATAAATTCAAGCTCAAAGACACACTGAAATACCATGTATAGGATGTTGAGAAAGGCAACACTGATCTAAGATGATGAGTTTGCACAGTAGCTATTATCATGAAAAGCATATATGTTTGTAAGAGTAAGAAGAGGATATCTGAGGTGGTAAAAATGTAATTTTTTGTGGTGAAGGATGATTACAAATACTTTAAACATATTATTTATAACTAACATATTTAGGGTCTAGCCCAAATTTTATTTTTTTTTTAAATTTGGCAGCTGTATATATGTTGGTATGAACATCTTAACACAGTGGTTTTCAACCTGTGGGTCAAGACCCCTTTGGGGGATGCATACCAGATACTTACATTATGATTTATAGAAGTAGCAAGATTACAGTTATGAAGTAGCAAGAAAAAATTTTATGGTTGGGGGTTATCACACCATGAGGAACTGTGTTAAAGAGTCACAGCATTAGGCAGGCTGATAATCACTTTTCTACAATAATTTGACAAGAAGAAAGTTCTCAAAAGGTAAACAAAGTAACAACTAACATAAGAATTAATGCATGTACCAAATAGAATTCCAAAGCTAGTAAGTACCCACAGAAAATCTATTGAGGAAAAAATAAAATAAAAATCCTGGTTAATGCAAATGATGGGAGTTAACGGATGAAGAATTTTCAAATGAATCTTTATCCACATTTTTGCACTTCAATTTTTAAAGGGGATTGCATTAATAAATTAAAAACTTTAACAAGTTTCTTAAAGAGTCATTACAATTTAGAATACAATTGTTTAAATAAGTCATGACAGGGGCTGGAGATATGGCTCAGAAATAGAGAATACTAGCTACTCTCATATCACTCAGATATGGCCTGACTTTAATCCCCAGCATCACATGGTGGATCACAACTGTCTGTAACTACAGTTCCAGGGAATCTCATATCGTCTCCTGACCTCCACTGCACACATGAAGTGTACATACATTCAGACAAGTCACTTATATACATAAAATAGAAAAGAAACAAATCTTTTAAAAATAGGACATTGAAAACAAGATACATACACACACACACACACACACACACACACAAAATGTGTGGAAATTTTTTCTCTTCCATAATGTTGCACAAAATAAAATGAGACAAAGAATTTGAGTAAGAATATAAGGGAGATAATGTTGACCTAAGATCAGTATAAACCTTGTAGTCTTCTTCTGGGTTGTGCCTGTAATCACAATCTAATCTATTTCATTTGGATGGACGGATCCACTTGAGCTTCTGATATTACCTGCCTTATGATACTGAATATTGTTTTGTAGGATTGGAAGATGGGCACTCCATTCAGGCTTAGTTTAAATTTCTCCCCAAATTTTGATATCATGTAACAAGTTAAAAAGTAACAATAGAAACGGACAAACAAACAAACAAACAAAACCCTTCTCATCTTCATTCACCCTGATGGAATGTACAAGTCTGAGTGACTGAATCAGACATTGAGGAAGACAATCCATCCCCTTCAGTACTGTACACAAAAGAGTTGTAATTAATGGGTCCATCTGACAACAAAGGCATTCATTTTGTTTTTTCAGACATGAATGCTCAAAACATTCCCCATAAACCTATTATTTATTATTTACTTTGTAATCCCTAAAAATAAATTCAGATTGCTACTCCCACATAAAAAATAGCCTGTGAATTTAAACTTTTCTAAAGTTTGTTAATATTTCAGCTTGAAAGAATTTATCAGTTGTTCATAATCACATAAAATACTTATATGACAGTGAGCTTTAAGGGGGGTGGTAGTGAGGATAAAACAAATATCGAATAAAGGAAGAAATAAGATGCAGTACAACCTGAAGATATGATGAATTACTTAGTCACAGAGGAAGACAAGATAAATCAAAATAAAACAGGAAAGATACTAAAACCATGAAATAAATTAGTGCTCCCATTTTGCTCTGTAGCCTAGGTTAGCCCTGATAGCAATTTCAGGTGCTAGCAATCAGGTAAGCACCAACATACTTGACTTATCACCATCTTCTTTTATGCCATCAGTGGAATATAAAACACGGCACTTATTCCAACCTGATCCTAGATAATTATTCTTTAAGCAGTATGAACAGTTTGTATGTATACAGAATTGAAGCAAAGTTCAGTGAGTTGTTGGATGGGAAATGAATTTAAGGGAAATCACTGAGGAATGCTATCGACAATACCATTTATTCAACAGACGAAGTTTTCATTCAATGTTAAAAACATGAACAAAAACAGAGGAGAGTTGTAGTAAGAAAAAGAACAATAATTCATGCCTATTTAAATATGCTAAAAAGAAGAAAACATCAAATTTATAAATACATGTTTTAGGAAGAATGAGAGTTTTCAAAGGTGCCTCATTTCTGGTTATTTAGCTTTCTTGACGTGAAGTTAACAATAATTTAACTACAGAAATAATAATAATTTGGCTACAGCATGGCAAGCAAGATCTATTCCTTATCGGAAAATGGCCACAAGATCACTTTAAATGCAGCTTATTAAAAAGGGGTAAGAGAAGGATGGAGCTTGCTGAGAAGATGCTTCAGTGGCTAAGAGTAATGCCTGATCTGCCAGAGGATGAGGGCTTGATTACTAGCACCAACTTGGCAGCTCACAATTATCTGTAACTCCAATTACTTTGGGATCCAATGACTTCTTCTGGCTTCTTCAGGCACCTGGCCCACACATTGTGCACAGACATGCATGCAGGCAAAACACTCATACACATATAAAAACATTTGTTTAAAACACACATTTGAGATGGATAGGGAAATATATCGTGTTGATTGATTATATGTTATTCCAACAATTCTTATAACCATATTTCCATATTAAAATTTGATTAAAACAGGAAAATATATGGAGAAAGAAAGCACAAATACTTTGCCATATATACAAATGATCAGCTGGTTATACAATTATAAGCTAAACATGCAATTGCATGTGCTAATTAAAATTGTAAACTCTGTTGTAAACTATTTTATTGTACTGAGAATTTCCTAGTATCAATGGTTTCAACATTTGCCAACTCACTGTATAAGATAAGTGATGGAGACTTCAAACATCACCAACATTGTGAGTTTTTTGACTATATGTGTGCCTATGTGCACATACATGTGTATCCACTTCATGTTGTTTTTACTTATATGTACAAAATATATTCAAATATATGATAAATTGTAAATAGAATAACCAATAGTGTATTTGTGCATACATAACCATTTATTATAACATTTTTTCTTTAGGGAATTGATGAAAATGTTTCAGCCTGGTTATTTATGCAAAATCATAGATCTGTAATGGAAGCAACACACTTAATTTATTTTAAAATCTAACTGTATTTTTGAATATTCGTCATTTTGTTGTAATGTTTTCATTATTCAAAGACTTTAAAAATATAAATTCAACACACTACACTTTGGAACATATTTGCTGCTATGATTTAGGAAAGGTTGAGCCCTTGGGTCTTTTATCCAAAGACAGTGAAACTGAGAAACCAAACTTTGGGTTCAGATTCCATTTTAGAAAACCTAATCTAAGTTTAAACTCAAGTAAACTAACAGCCCGGTATTTAGCACCCGTTTCTAGGTTATCTCCAGACAAAACCTGTATCTAGCACCAGTCTCCAGGTTATTCCCCCAACAAATCTGCACCCCCAGGTTACAAGCCTGCCCCTGCCTAACAACTACCAATCAGGAGGAAAGCAAAAGTTAAGTTTATGATTTGGCTCCCAGCAACACCCAATTACACTAAAAGCCACAGTAGCAAGTACCTCAATTAGATGCTTGCCAAGCTCGAAACACTCGCCCCTTGCTTGCTGCTTTCTAGAAAATCTTGTCCTGATGAGTGTTCAGCGTTTTTTATTCCATCGAAACTGTTCTGTGGGTCAGCGGTAAATTAAGCTCTAGCTAGTTCGAATAAAGACCTTATTGTGATTGCATCAGATCGGGTCCTGACTGGTCTTTCCGGGTTCATGATCACTTCCTTGGTACCACAAAACCATCATCTCAAAGAGATTCCTCCATGTTCATTTTCCTTGCAACGTACTTCCCAACAGACAAGGTGTGGGATCAACCAAAGTGCTGTTTTGGTTGATTCTATCCAACCAATAACTCTTCTGATTGCTTTGGCAAGATACCTAACAAAGGCAACATAAGGAAGGATTATTTTAGCTCACAGGTCAAGGGTAAACTCCAATCCATCCTGGTAGGAAGGGAATGATAGCTGCTGACCACATTTCATCCATATTGAGAAAGATAAGAGCAGTAAGGTTCTTTTCATTGGTACTTTTTAAAATAATTACATCTGATTTCTGACCAACTGTCTTGAGTGCGACTTTAAACTATCATGCTGGATTGTAGTCTTGCATTAGAATTTTAAAATTACAGTGAATGATGTAAATACTCCCTTTACTTTCTTACACTTGCCTTTATAGTGATTGCCAATTAACCAACTGGTTATTTTAATGTGTGTGGATTCTGCTATTTTGACAATGTGTGGACTTCAGATGTTAATGAGCACTGCGTATTATTTTATTCAATTACAGCTATTTACATCTATTTTAACTGTAATTATCCCTGGTAGAGACCATGCTCATTTCCATAATACATTTCAATGTTGTTAGAGAGTCAAGAGCAGACCTGGCTGAATAGGCACTGACAGGCTGACAAATCTTTTGCAGCCTCCAGACATGAACACTACATAAACAAGCCCTTCAAAAACCGCTTTAAGCAGGGTTGGTTGGCAGTTGTATAACTTTCTTTTATTGACAGAGCAATTATATCAAGATTCCTGTAATGTCTTTTGTCTGGAGTGGAATAGAAAAACTTTTTTAATTTTAACATCAATGAGAAATGTAATTCAAGATAGAAATCTTAGATCCCTGCACTTCTTAATAGAAATATATTAAAACAAACATCAAATAGTGAGTTAAGATGATAATAAAAAGCACACATTCATAAAACTGCTAATCATCAAAGGGTCATTCTCTGTATTTAGAACTTTTAGGCAGAGACCCATGATTGAGAACATTAAAATAAATGATTCATTGTAAATGGTGTTTATTACATAATTGTTAGAATTATCAATTATCAAGCAAACTGACATCCTTTGCTAAGTTCTCTTCTTGTTCGCTCCAGATCTTAGCAATTCATTTATTACAACTGCTTGGTATTCAATTTATTCTTAAATTATATATTTTGTCATAGTTAGCTTCAGTTGTCAACTCTACATGCCTGAGAGGAGGGAATTGCTATGACCAGATTGGTATATGGGCATTGAGTGTTGGACCTTTACTTGATACTAATTTGTGTCTATGTTGGTGGGGGCACATCTCATTGTGGGCAGCATCATTACTACACAGGTGGGCTGAGGGTGTAGATATCTAAGCAAAAAGCAGCAACCTTTGGTGGTTTCTTTTTTAGCTCCTGTCTCTAGGTTGTCCGATCCAAGTTCTTGCCTTGATTTCCTTTGATAATGAACTATGGAACCTGTAAACCAAATCAACCCTTTCCTCTCCAGATTGGTTTTGGTCAGTCTTTTTACACCAAAGACAGGAAGGAAAATAGAAAATGTTTGGCCTAAAATCCTAAGGTAGAGGATACTATGTAAATATACTTCCTGTTTTATGAAGTGGCATTGATGTTTGTATAATTTAATTAACCTCACCTTTGGGAAGCTTTCCTTAAATTGCTTGGCGGTGCTGTACTTAGTTGTTTCTCAGACTCCCTACCATGTTTTCCAGAAAGGGTGCATCCATGCCTTTGCTTGAGGTATCCCAAGATATGCCTGGTAGGTATTCCTATTTTGCTTAACTTTCTTCTTCTGAGGCAGGGTCCACTATTTTTATTTTATCAATTTAATTTGTGCAAATGATCTCAGGAGTCTCTTCTCTAACACTATGTGATCTTGATTGCTCTGTGTATGATAGATTTAAATGTGATTCATTTAATAGTCTACTGAAATTTTCTATCCATCATACAGTTGACATAAAACAGCAAAGCTAAACCATTTCTCATTTCATGTAGGAGTTGACAAAGCTACAGGCTATGTTATGTGCTAAGGAAAAGACAAAGCAGGGTGAACCCAGTGTATTCTGTATATGCATAGAGGAGTATGTTCTTTCAGATATGATGGCCAGCTCATTGACTGACAATAGCCTTTAATACCAATGCTATCTTAAACATCATAGGTTTGGTACAGTGTAGTTTTCATATTAGATTAAGAAACACTCCCAAATTTAACTGAATCCTTCATCCATGTTTCTCCTGAATGTAAAACCCAGTGCAGCAGGGTTGATGTGCATTTCCACTAAAACACTAACTGAAAAATAACAACTTCTTGTGTATATTACACTCACCTTCAAAAGCATCAATTTAATTCTGTATTCCTGGAGAACTACTTGATTGATTTAATAATAGACATATTGGTTGGCAATATGTCTTTCGATGAGTATGACATTTTAGTTTCTTTCACAAATCATAGTTTTTAATAAAATATGTGCAAATGATAAGTAATTGTGTATACTTATGGGGTGTAAAATGTGATATCTTCATTTACATATATGATATGAAAGATTCAAACCAGCTAATCAATATTTATCAGTATTTTATTGTGCTTTTATCATGAGGATATCAAAACCTATATTTAGCAATTTAGAAGCATGTTACTATTAAGTGTGATCACCACGCAGTGTGTTAAATACTCATCTCTCCACACTTGCTTGGTACATTGCTACAGGAAGTTGTTACATTGTTACAGGAAGTGTGGATCTTAGGCTCATGTCCTGGAGGCTTGGCATACAGCTAATAGGCTTTTAGGAAGTGGTTAGATTATGAGAGATTTCCCTTCAAGAATGAATTACTCTACTGATAGATTCAATATTTGAATAAACTGTTGAGAGGCGGGGACCTGTTGAATGTTTAAAAAAGCAGAGCAGTGACTTCTGCCTTGGTAGCCATAACTTGCCTTGGCCATTCCTCTGTAATGTTCTCTTCACTCTCTGTCTGCCATGATGTGAGAAACCTCCACTTTATGTTTCTACTTCCAAGGTGCTTTTCTCACCAGAGACCCAGAATCAACAGAGCTGAGGATGAGAGAAAAATTTCTATATCAAGTTGCTTTCCCCAGATATTTTGTCAAAAACAAAAAACCATTGATAGGCTAACCTCAATCAACACATTCCTTCCTTTTCCATCTTATTTAAAACAGGAGGCAAACGAAGGAAAAAGGCAACACATAAAATAGAATAACATGCACATAGTTGGGCAACACAAAAAATATCAATCTCATTAAACAATTACATGATATACATATAGCTCCCTACATGTGGTTATTGTAGCCATTAGCAGGATCATTTAAATATTATTATATTGACAATATATAGAAGTATAAATTTAAAATCTTAATAACAATGCAAGGTTTAATAAGGAGACACTGAATTTCTCTTACACTATTTTCCAAATTTCCATAATTCTAATAAGCTCTCTGTTTCTGTGATTTTCCAATATTTTAGATTCCACATGTAAGGGGGATATTAGACTCTGTTTCTACTATACAGTCTGCTAATATGAATTTAATTAAGAAGGCAAAACTTCTCCCTAATGCGGGATATGACATTCAAGCATGGCCAATTTCAATCTGTAATTAGCTTTTCAGGGTGCTTGTTGCATTTTCTCTGAACCTCTAAACCTTGATGAATTTTAAAATGTTTTTAAAATCATTGGCTTGCAAAATAATAGGTTTTCATCTGGGTTCTTCATACATTTTTGTTGAGACAAAGTCTTTCACTGGACCTGCAGCTGCCATTTTGGTTTGTCTGACTGCCAAAGGTTCTAAGTCACACCTAGCTTTTAAGTAGGAGCTGGGGAATTTGATCTCAGGTTATCTCATTTCTTGACACGTGCTCTTATCCACTGAGTTCTCCCCAGAATGATATTTTCACTTGTCTACTAAATCTAGGACACTAGTGCCAGTCAGTTGGTTGAGCAGGTAAAAATGCTTACACAGGCCTGAAAACCTGAGTTCAATCTTTAGATACCACAGTAAAGGAAAGAACTATGTCGAGTTGTCTAACCTCCACAGACATAATGCATATATGTACACATAGTAGTAATATGGCAAGCTGATTAGCTAATAATAAGAAGAAAGGAGGATAAATGATGAACCATACTGATAATGTGGAGGAATATTTTTCCTTTTCCTTTTTGAATACTGAATGTGTAATACTGAATATCTGCAATAAGCCAGTAAACATTCATAAGTTAAAAATTAGATACTTCTGATATGTCTAAAATTGTCTGGTTAAAAAAAACAAAACAAAACACTAAGCCATTTCTACTTGAACGTTGACCAACATTAACAGCACGCATCTTGTAATAATCAACGCAAATGATAAAGTCAAGAAAATGTTTGTCCTTGATTTCAAGAATACAAAGAGAATATCTATAGCATATAAAAACAAAGCTCTGAATGTTCTGTGGGTCAGAATAAACAGAGTTATCAAGCTCACAGGTACTTCTTTTATTATTGTAACAGATACCTCATCAAAACAAATCCTGAGAGGAAAGGTTTATTTGGTTCCATATTTCAAGTTTTCTAGTCCACAATGGCTTGCTGGGTTACTTTGGGTGTGAGGTGAACATCAAAACAGTGTGAGCCTGTGCAGTAGGAAGCTGTATGCTTCATGGTAGATAGCAATAGGAGAGGAAAGAAGGAGCCAGAACAAGGTACCTTTCTGATCCAGCTGGGCCACAGGCACTCTCTCCCCTCCAGACATCTTCTCATTATCTCCATTGCTAAGGGCTTGGCTTCCTTGTATTGTCACTAATCTATTTAGAAATCACAGCTTTCTCAGCACCTAATTTACATGGATTTTCTAAATAAAATTTCATTTTTTCCTGTGAGTTTTGCTTCCAGTTTTCATTGTTAACCTAGATTGATGAAACCAGTAATAATAGCCATGTGACAGTCTGAGTGCCAGGCTGCCTAAAGGCTCCTGCACCTGATTACTCAGTCCATCACATTTACCTTTGTGTAGGGCTAAGGGCACAGACAAATTTAGATGAGACTGTTGTCAGAATGTGATATGAATGGCCACTAATACAACAGAGTCTCCATGCCCATCTGAAACCTGATGAGCACGTTCTTTACTGTCCACAGTCTATGGACATTACTGATACCTGAGCTCTATCCAGAATGGCACATTAAGTTATGCTCACAAAATTATAGATCTTCTTTAGTCTGTATGCCCAAACCATCACCAATTCTTCACAAACTAGTCCCAAGATTTCTGAACAACATGGTTAGGCTACCACAGAAATGGCTTCATATTTCAATACCATGTTTTTGTTATTGTTGAGAAACTATTCTAAGCAACACAGCTCAAAGTATTCACTTTGGTTTGACTTCAAAGGTCTCAGTTCAGAGTCCTTAGCACTGTTGATTTTAGTATCATAATGAGGCAAAATATCATGGCTACAATGTGTCAGAACTTACTCACCTCCTGGATGATAAGAAACAGGAAAGAGAAAGGAAGGGGCCAGGGGAAAATATATTTCCTAGACTTGCGCCCCCAAAACTTATCTCTTCTAGGCAAATTGCATCTGCCATTATTCATGTTTTCAGATACATCACCACCAGCTGAAGCCTGAGACTCCAAAACAGGAGCATTTTGCGCAGGTGTCTTACAACTAAACTGAAAACATAGTAAATTCAGGTACACACTGTTGCTACTGAGACAAAACAATTTCCATTAAGCACAGGATGTGTCTGTGTGCTTTATCTCTAACGAGTCTCATAAAGTTTCCATACCTCTTAAAACAAGGCAATTTTTAAAAAAATGTATTTTCATCCCAAATAACTGCAACCCTAATATTTCACAGCTGTTCTATAGATTAAAATATTGCAGAAAAGAAAAGAAATCTTATCCTGTCAGCCTCAGTTGGAAGAGACATAATACTTTAACAAATACTGTGATAATTGATGGTTATTTAATTCTATAATTTAGTAAAACCTGTTTGTAATTTGATTATTAATTCACATGTTCAAAGCCTTCATGGAATTAACCAATTCAGTGTTGCTGCATTCAGTGATCTGTAATGTCCAAAAACTGGTTGATTAATAACATTAAATAAATAGGCTTTCATATCTGTAAATTCCATCTGATTTCCTCAACCATATATTGTATTTTATCATTATTACTAAATTGCTTTCTTCTTTCATTTCGTCAGCCTTCTTCCTCTTTCCATTAATATGAATTACGTTATTGCCAGGCAGTGGTGGCGCACGCCTTTAATCCCAGCACTGGGGAGGCAGAGGCAGGCGGGTTTATGAATTTGAGGCCAGCCTGGTCTACAGACTGAGTTCTGGGACAGCCAGGGCTACATAGAGAAACCCTGTCTGAAAAACGAACAACAACAAAAAAAGAATTACGTTATTTTAGAAGTTTTCTTTTTCTAATGCTAGTTTTTACATCATCTTAAATATTTCATAATTCTCACTTTTTGTTTGTTTATTTGAGTCAGAGTCTCACTGTGTATGTAGCTCTGGCTGGTCATTAACTCACTTTGTAGACTAAGAGGGCCTTGAACTCAAAGTGATCCAGCTGTCTCTGCCCCCTGATAATTCTTTATTTATCTCTAGATTATCAACCAGATTTTCTAGTTCTATTCTGTTTTTTTATTCACTTTATTAAATTCTAAAATCAGAATTATCTTACTCTACAGCAGAAGCTGAAGATCCTTTTTAAAAATATCAGAGAATATCATGTGAGGAGGCCATTGTGCCACACATAACTGCTCCACAGTGTGTGATGAGTGCTGTCACACAGTATGCAAATTCAGCACCATGGATATGTTCTCTGAGTGCTCCTGAACCAAACTGGCAGTTGGACTACGGGTTGGATGTCTAACTATGCTTTACAGTATGTGATATTTTATTCTAACAGAGAGTTAAATTTCCAGTGCTTAGGATTTTGTTTTGTTTTTAGTTCAACATTTAAAAATGTTTTATACAAAATTAAAAGTGTTCTTGATTCTGAATTTTAGTATATATTTCCATCCATGGTTGAAAATATATACATTCCTCCTACAAATAGAATTTTTAAAGCATTAATCTTTTGATATTAGCTTCAGAGTTGAAAGGGTTCCTTTAAAAAAGAGTTCAGATAGATGCTTCTTCCATTCTGACCTGCCCTCATGGCAGCAACGGCCACGGATCTACTTCCAATGAGCATTTTAAACTTCTCAGTTTTATCCTGTGTCTTCCTCTATTGATATAAGGTGAGATTTCCCTTTCTGACATGCTGAAAATTACTAGTTTATTTTTTATTATTATTTTATTTATATTTCGAATGTTGTCCCCCTTCCCAGTCTCCACTCCTTAAACCCCCACCCCATACTCCCTCCCCTTCACCTCTAAGAGGGTGCTCCCACACCCACCCACCCAGTCTAACATCCCCCTTTGCTGGAGCATCAAGCCTCCACAGACCCAAGCACCTTCCCTCCCACTGATAACAGATAAGGCCATCCTCTGCTACATATGTATTGGGAGACCATGGACCCACTCATGTATGTTCTTTGGTTGGTGGTTTAGTCCCTGGGAGCTCTGAGGGGTCCAGTTAGTTTGTGTTGTTGTTCTTCTTATGCGACTAGAATCCCCATTCAGCTCCTCAAGTTCTTCCCCTAATAGTCCCCTTGGGCTCAGTCCAATTCCAGCTCTGCTTAAATAGCTCCTGGTCAGGTGTTTGGTTTTAGGAGTTCCTAAGGGCTGACCTGCAGTCATCGAGCATGTAGATGGCAGCCAGAACTTTTTTCGCTGGGATAAATGTGAGAGATTAGTGTTTTAAGGAGAAAAGATTTATTTTAGCGCATGCATTTAGAGATTTCTGCCTGAATTGCTGACAACAGTGATTCTCAGGGACCTGTGATGAAGTAGAACATCATGGCTGAAGGACATGTAGGAGCAAGGCCCTACACTACATTTGGCCAGGAAGCATGAGAGATAGACAGGAATGTCTGGGTGGAGGAAGACATGCCTTCCAAAGACCTTTCCACAGTGACAGCCAGGCTGCACCTCAATAGTTAATTGATTGGATAGCATCTTCTAAATCCAATCATCTTTTTCTTCAGTGGAAAATTCATATCTGTATCACAACCAGAGGCCTTCGGTTGTCCCCATGAAGCCTGGTATTTACTGTGTCTTTCCACTTTAAGTATTCCCACTGATCCAGCATTATGTGAGCTCATACACTCTTCTTTGTGTACAGAGATCTCAGGACAACTTACCAGGGTGTGGGGTTTTGCTTTTACAGGAAGCATGGTGCCCATAAGCCTGCAAACTATTTTTCATCCACTGTCAAAATTGCTTTTTGCTTTGCCTCCACCTTCCTTAATGCCATTAAGAATTAGAAAGAATTCTCCAGAATAAAATTGATGAAGGTACCAATCAATACCTGTGTTTCCCATCTGCCAGAGACCAGAGTCATGAATTTTTCATTTCTCAAGGCCGGATAATTTGTTGTTGTTGTTGTTGTTGTTTGTTTGTTTGTTTGTTTTTCTTTTATTGTTAGCATTGTTCCTTTCATAAGTGTTTATCACAGCAGTCAAATCAGATGCCAGCTACACCATCATAACAGAACCCAAATGCCAGTAGTGCCAAAGAAAATTATACCAGTTCCAGATGTTGCCACCTTCTAATTAGAAAGGATTATTGAATCTTAGCTGAGCAGCTAGGCTCCAGTTGATTGCCTTAATCCAATTAACTACTGAGCTGAATTCTCTATGAATTGGAACTTAAAAAGTCTTGGTGCATGCCTAGATTCAACATTTTTTAGAACATGTCCAGGTAAGCATATTTGCACCATAATTAGCTGAGTTCACCACAAACACATTCCTAATTAGGAGCCATGCTCTATGTAATTTCTTTATAGTACAGTTGGATTCTTGAGAGGAATTTATAAAAATACACTCAAGAGAAACTAGGAATTAACAACAAAAAAAGGAAAAAGAAAAGAAAAATTCTTCCCAAATCACTCTTTTAGCATTTTTACTGTAGGTGGAACGTAGATACTAATTTATCATATATTTTGTTTGGTCTGATTTAATGTTCTTTTATTACTATGTAATTTTAATAATATTTATGTAATTTCTTATCGCAAGAAAATTAACCCTCAATGGTACACATGAATGCCTCATTTGGGGCTACCATAGACTCTTGTCATGTTTGTTACATGTCTTAGCACATTTAAATTTTAAAATGATATTTTTATTTATTCTTTTAGAATTTCATACTTGTATACAATCCATTTTGATCTTATCCATCTCTGATTACCTCCTTGCTATATCTGATTGGGACCTATCAACTCATCTGCCTCCCAACTTCATGGGTTTTCTTTTCTATTTTTATTACTACTATAATTAATTAATTAAGTAATTAATTAATTAATTAATTAGATCTTATGTCCAATTATCTCTGACCACATGCTCCTTATCAGTAGCCATGCCATCAGGGAGCAGTTCCTCTCCCTCCCTAAATAGTTTTCAGCTACCAATAGCTTCTCCTTAGAATGTAGGGCTTCAAAAGCCCCTCCTCCACCTATACTGAAATTTTCACTGACTCGCTCATATGCAATTATATGTAGTTAACCACAGCTGCCAGTAGGAACCAGTGGGGACAACAGCTGATCTTGTGGTTTTCAGGTCTAGTCCTGGGAAGGAACAGTGGTGTGCTTTCTCCCCCCAGCAGCCCTAATTGCACTGAGAAAGCTAGCTATCAGAAAGGAAGTTTCTTGCTTACGTTGATATTTATTACTCAAAATCCTGCAAACATACTGGGTTGTATCTTAGAAATAGAGTACAATTTAGTTGTACTTGGCAGCCAAGGACAATGGTAACAGCTTGTGTTGAGGTATCCTGGAGCTTCACTGACCAGCAGTTCATAGAAGTGCATCCTATGCATGACACTGTGGTTTCATTAGATAAATTGTGCCTTATGGGAGCAGTGGTGTCTACCCATGCAGTTCCTCCGATCAAGTCTCCTCCTTTATACTATATTTTTAAATTAACTTACAAACTAGGGGGTTTCCATAGGCATCTTTACGCAGACTTAGTTTTGGTGAAACAATCTCCTATTCTCCCTTCCCCTTTTCCTCCACACCATTTAAACTTTTCACTTGCATTATCTCCTCATTCTTTTATGCCACTTGTTTTCTAGTATCTCCTCTAATTATGACTTTCACTCCACTTCCAGGATCCCAGGTTGACGTATAGTTTTTCCATAAACTCTCCATTTTTGTTAAGCATAAGCATTTCTCTAGTCTTTCATTTCTCCACCCTCCTCCCTGAATTCTTTTGTTGCTTAAACCTTTCTGCCTCAGTATTTCAGAAAAGAAGACCAAGTATCTGTATTTGTAGAGGTTATGTTCTATGGGTGCAGCTATAAAGATGCCATGAAAAAATTCTTACAGTTATAAATATTTTCAGCAAAGAGCCTCCTTATAGATTACACAAACTAGGAGATTTCATGTATACCAATGACAACCAGGCTGAAACAGAAATCAATGACATGCTCCCACTTCCAATAAAAAAATAAATAAAATATAACTCCTTATAATAGACCTTAACCATAAAACAAAAGCCCTCTGTGATGGTTGGTATATGCTTGGCCCAGGGAATGGCACTATTAAGAGGTGTGGCCTTGTTGGAGTAGGTGTGTCACTGTGGGGATGGGGTTAAATACCCTCAACCTAGCTGCCTGGAAGTCAGACTTCCACTAGCAGCCTTTAAATGAAGATATAGAACTCTCAGCTTCTCCTGCACCATGCCTGCCTCAATGCTGCCCTGCTTCCACCTTGATGATAATGGACTGAACCTCTGAATCTGTAAACCAGTCCAATTAAATGGTGTCCTTTATAAGACTTGCATTGGTCATGGTGTCTGTTCACAGCAGTAAAACTCTAACTAAGACACCCTATAATGAAAAGTGAAGAAGACACTAAAAGATGAATATATCTGCCATGATCATGCAGTGGAAGAAATAATCTTGTGAAAATAGCCATCCTACCAAAGCAATCTATAGATTCAATGTAATCCTGCTCAAAACTCCTGAGCTGTTCTTCACAAAAATAGAAAAAATAATCTTAAATCTCAAATCGCACTTGGATTCAGATTATATTACAGCTCACAGTATTAAAAACAAAAGGTTTGGTACTGACACAGAAACAAGAACATATATTAATGAGGTATTATTGAGGACCTGAATATTTAGACAAAGAAAGTTATCTGACTTTTGACAAAAGTACCAAAAGTATACAATGAAAAAAAGACAAAAATCTTCAAAAAACACTGCTGAGAAATCTGAATTTTAACATGCAGAAAAATGGAACTCAGGCCTTATCTTTCACCCTACACAAAAGTCAACTACAAATGAATTGATGATCTCAGTTGTCTTAGTCAGGGTTTCTATTCCTGCACAAACATCATGACCAAGATGCAAGTTGGGGAGGAAAGAATTTATTGAGCTTACACTTCCATGCTGCTGTTCATCACAAAAGAAAATCAGGACTGGGACTCAAGCAGGTCAGGAAGCAGGAGCTGATGCAGAGGTCATGGAGGGATGTTCCTTACTGGCTTGCTTCTCCTGGCTTGCTCAGCTTGCTGTCTTATAGAGCTCAAGACTACCAGCCCACAGATGGTACCACCCACAAGGGGCCCTCCCCCCTTGATCACTAATTGAGAAAATGCCTTACACCTGGATCTCATAGAGGCATTTTCTCAGCTGAAGCTCCTTTGACACACAAAACCAGCCAGTACATCAGTACAAGATCTTTTATCCTGGAATCACTATAGAATAAGGTAGTGTGTACATTTCAGCATGTGTAAAGCACAGGCATATAGACTTTCTTGATAGGATTTCCAACACAGGAAGTAAGAATAGAAATAACCATGTGAGATCCCATGAAACTAAAAGACTTCTGTACACAAATGAAACTGTCATTTGAGTGGAGAGGCAGTCACAGAATGGTAGAAAATCTTTGCCTCTTATATATCTGACATAGGATTAATGTGTAGATTATACAAATACCCCCAAAAGTCCAAACATAAAGAAAACAACCCAAAAAAGGGGGCTATAAACAAGTAGACATTCTCAAAACAGGAAATACAAGCAACTAGTCAACACTTTGGAAATTAATCAAAATTCTTAGACTTCAGGGAAATGCAGATTAAAACCACTCTAAGGTTCTATCCCTCACACCAGTCAAGAATGGCCATGATCAGGAACACAAGAATTCAAATGACGACAAATGAATGAGATGGAAGAAGCATCCTTACATATTGTTGGCAGAAGCAGAAACTATTGTAGCTCACTTAAAAATCAGCCTGGTTTCTCAGAAAACTAGAAATAGAACTACATATGAAGCACCCTTAACATTCCTGGGCACATGCCCAAAGGTCTTTGCATTCTACTACACAGACACTTGCACATTCATATTCTTTGCTGCTATATTCACAGTAGTTAAGAAACAGACAAAATGTACATGTCTACAAATTGATTAATGAATAAGAAAACTAAGGTCCATCTACACAGCTAGAATATTCATCAACGATAAAGAAAAATTGAATTTACAGGGAAATGGATGGAACTGGAGAGATAAACCAAGTGACATCAACCAGCCTCAGAAAGATGAATTCATCTATGATCCATCACAGTAGATTATATCTTTGAATCTTTTGCTTTATATTTTAATGGAGTAAATCATAAAATGGCAACATGGTTAAACATGTAATTAAAAATAGGCCACTGGGGGTAGACTCATTAAGGAAAGGGACAATAATAAACACAGGTGGTGATTTGGAATATTTCTAACAGTATTAGATGTTCATAACTACAGGAAGCCTACTTTTTTGTATCCAGGCAGAAAATGTTAATTTTAAAGTAAATAAATCATTTGGAGCAGCTGTGGAAGCACCTATGAAATTAACCTAGCTGGCCTTTGTTATTTTGCCTTAGCAGCCAGTTCTGTCATCTGAGATGTGCATCTCGGAGATACTTAACCCTGTCAGGGTTCTGCAGTTCTCAGAGCAATTAATTTCATATTTTGCTGGAAAACTTTTTGTTTGCTCATTTGTTTCTTTTTTCTTTGTTCAAAAATCTGGAAGAAAACATCACTTCATTTAGTTGCTCATATAAATGAAATAAATTATATAACAGTAACCATATAAAATAAAATAATGATGACAATCATTTTACTCTGTCTATAGAAACTATAATATAAATTTCAAAATAGATCAGTAAAAAGAAAGACAAATCTGGACTACTAATATTTTCAATCTAGTGTTGATGTTTACATGGAGCCTTTGTTAAAGTAACAAACTAAAACAAAACAAGAAAAGGAAGAAAACAAACCCAAAAAATAAAAACAAAAACAAAAAGAAAAAACAAGAAAAAGAAAAAAACATCAGTGAAAATCATGGCCAATCGAATAAAAAGCTAAACAGCCATGAGTAAAGCAGAGAAAAGTCACACAAACTTCTAAATTTTCAACACAATTTAGGGAATATAAAAGCATAGAATTCTAAGCTTGGTTCGAAAAAACATACCAATAAACCCATTTGATATGGATATTTTGACAAATTATATTAGCTTGGTAATCTTAGCATCCAAACATCTGAGTTTTGAGTTACTTATGCATTCTAAATTTAATTTGATGAATTTATGTGGAAGATAAATTAACATTCTTTCCAAAATAGTTTAGGTCTATGAGATCACAAACATATGTGCTTGCCATACTGTGTTGATAACTATGTTCTTTGTAAAGGACCTGCTTTAGTGAACCCTGCACAATACCATAGAACCTCGTCTCAGACAGTGATCTTATACATTCAAGCAAAACAAGTAAATGTCAACTTCATGATCCTTAATATCAACAGTGATGATCTCAGGTAGTCTATGTCTTGGGG
Source organism: Uromys caudimaculatus (assembly GCA_028551405.1). NCBI lineage: Eukaryota > Metazoa > Chordata > Mammalia > Rodentia > Muridae > Uromys > Uromys caudimaculatus. The sequence continues at coordinate 28,442,722 of CM052706.1, forward strand.
CAAGCATTTTCACCCAAGTGGCACAAATCATGAATTTCATATTTATATTATATGCATTTTAAGTAAACATAAAATAGTTATCTATGGCCTTCCAAATATCTTTAGTGTTATTTCTCCTCCATTTCCCACCCTCTGTATTGGTTTCCCTTTCCCCCTTTCAGTTAAACCTCTCTCTCTCTCTCTTTCTCTCTCTCTCTCTCTCTCTCTCTCTCTCTCTCTCTCTCATGCGAATGCACACACACACACACACACAGAGAGAGAGAGAGAGAGAGAGAGAGACAGAGACAGAGAGAGAGAGACCTTTTTATTTCTTTACTTGAAGCATCTGCTCCTATTATCCCCCTCTCTAAAGGCCCTTCACTCCTTGACCATGGACTTTTTTTTTACTTTCCTGATTTCTGCAGGTACAGGTACTCTAGTGTATGTTCTTCCATTTGAAGAATTGGAGCTAGGATCCACAAATAAAAGAGAACATGGGATGTTTGTCTTTTGGGAACAGAGTTACTTTAGTCAATATAATATAACCTAGTTATATCCATTTGCCTAAAAATGATTAATATTTTTCTTTACAAGTGACTAGAATTTGTTTTGTATCTGTACCTCGATTTTATTATGATTCTTCAGTTAAAGGGCATGTGACTTTTTTTTTTTTTTCTGTTTCCTAGCTTTCTTAATAGAATAGCATTGGACATGGCTGAGCAAGTATCTACAGAGTGGGATGGAGACTTCTTTGACCATACATCAAGTAGTGGTATACCTTGGTCATACAGTAGATCTACTTTGAGTTTGCAGACTTCCTTTGAGTTGTTTGGCAGGGCAATATAAGAGACTCCCAGGATAATATGGGACATTTCTTTGGTCATTGGCTGCCTCCTAAACTTGAAGGTAAGATATCATTGTTGAAGACACAACACTGTTTGGACACTGAACGTAGAAGAAAGCAGCTGTAACTGAGCTAGGAACCTTCCCTCTCTGAAAACTAGCTCTCAGAGTACCCGAAAATGCCATGCAAGCTGCCAAGAGAGAAAAACAACCAATTGTCCTACTCAGTTATAAAGTCTACAGACAAGAACAATGATCAAGATGACAAAATATCCTCAAGTGTTTAATAAGAACGCATGTATTGGGTGTGGGGATAACCAACAGCTGTCTAACCAGAATTAGGCCCACTTAATAGATTGAAATTAATGCACCATAACTGTAAACAACCAACTGCAAGTAGCTAGTGAGTTCATGGACTCCAGAGAAGAATGCAATGTTGTTACTTTTCTAAGCTAATATTTTCTAACTGTATTCTAAATACATATGTGTACAGCCAGACCATTGGGGGTTGGTCTGGTGCTGCTATGTATTCAAATGCTAAATTCTGTACCTCAAGATCTGGTTGTTCCAAGCTAAGTGAATTCTCATATACACCAGTCTTTGTTGTGTAAACCTTGCTCCCCAATTTAAAACCATTGTTTAAATAAAACTGGTGACATTCAATTACTGGAAAAGGAATAGGAAAAGGCGAGATATGAGTTACCAGGTGGGGAGGCATAAGTAGAGATCAGACAGAGGAGAAAGAAGAGGAGAGAAGGAGCATGGAGGAGGATGAAGATGAAGACAGGATTAGAGGATGTCTTAATTAGATGTGACAGACCAGGAACATGTGCCTGAGTGAAATGTGTACCCTCCCCTCCTCCCAGGATAGTCTACTGAAGCAGAAATAACTGGGGAAGACTCAAACAGCAAGTACTTGGGGAGGACAGTTGGGGAAGTAGCCAGTCTATCCATTAGAAAGTTAAATTAGAGGTAATTTACCAAGCAATTTTGCTAAAGCTAAATGAATAAATCATAGCCTGAATCTCATTCATTTGAAAACTAGACAGGGATAGAAATATTCAATTAAGTTATACCATACATAAGCAGAGATGCTGCTCTTGTCAAAGAAGCTACATTTTGCTGTAGATAGACACCATAAACAAAATCTACACCTGGTCAAAAATTGAGAAGAACTGAGCCTCGGATGTCAGTCCTAAACACATACGCATGTGAGCAACACTAATGGAGCCCACAGGCTGTATAACAATCAAAGATACAGTCACGAGTTTGAGAGGAAAGGAGGAGGAGGTGGGTCGAAAAGGTATAAATAATGGATTCGTTTATGGATTCTTCAAAAACTTCAAATAAAAAGCATCATATTATGAAATTATTTTATTTAAACCTTAAAACTCTCTGGCTTATATTAAATTCATGAGTGTATATTTGTCCATTTCCAGGTGCTTTGGGCATTTCTACCCTGAGAGAGAAACTATACAACTATTACCTACCTCCTCATAAATTTCAAATGGCAAAGTTCAAACTCACCAAAGTTCACTCTGGGGAACAAATTAGTTTATTGGGGTTACTTATAGATCATTTGTGATGCATTGCAATGGAAGAGTGTTCATGTGACCCCAAAGCAGCTTCTTTAGAAGGTTTGCACTTTGTGTGCTTGAGGGGTCCCCATAGTTGTCATAGAAAGTCTGCACCCAGTGTGTAAAATGCCTTCCCAATGGCTATCTGGTGGAACTCCATCAGTACTCCCTCCCCCTAGCCTAAATATTCAAGCCCTTCCTTGATACATAAAGGCCACTTGCAATTAGGATAGAATTGCTCACAATTGGCTCTGGGGAGTGGCAGATATTAAAATGAGAGTCTGGTGATCTTCATTTCCCTTCTTCTGTGAGAGGATGTTGGTAATCCCAGAAGTGTGATCGTTTGTGATTGGGCCCCACTGAATTCCTGATGATACCACCAGTTTTGCTTGGAGGATAGTTCTCAACAATACAAAGTATTTTTTTTAACCTCAACAATTTCTTAAGATACCAATGTTAAAATACTTACTAATTTTGAAATACATTTCCTCCTTGCAAACTCCATCTAAGATCTTAAATTGGATGTGCCAATCAAGAGAGCTTTTAAAGCACACAGGAGAAAAAGCTTATTCCGAAAAATTATTAGTTATAGCTTGTTTTTACCAAAAATCAATAGACATATTTTCTGTCCTTTATTCAGTAAAGAAAGATTACTCATCTTATAAAATATGTGCATGCTTTCTGTTAATGTATTTTTGTAGAAAAAGTCTTTAATTATTTTAACTGGTATTTCTGCTTTCAAACAGAAAATTATTTTTATATCCAACACATTAATAATGGGTTATTTTCAAACATCTCTGATTTCTACTTATACCCTCCTATAATAAAATGCTGATAATATTTCAATTTAGTATCAAAATTTAGATCTTCAATTTAGATCTTATGTTTTAAAAATAAAAATTTAAAAATATTGTTTATATTTTTCCATATACTGAAATTGTCTAGTCAGTTGTAATACTACATTAAAGTCTGTTTCATTATTTTGGCAAGGAGGAATAGTCCAGGTTTTTGAGTTCTTCTAACTGTTTTCTGTTCTGTTACCAATTGCTATTTCATTACTAGTGGTAAAAGGACATTATTTCCTTCAAAAATAATTATTCAGAAGAAATGTTATATCATATATGTCTGAGAAACTGACCACTTGTGTCATAGATAAATAGAATCATAATTAGATTCAGGTTCATGTTCAAAGAACAACTTGTACCTCCATACAAACTGAATTCTTTCTATATGCAAATCACCCTGCCATTATTGGTAGCTGCAGAATTTGGAAGGAACAGGAATCAGCCTTGGAAATCAACAGTCTTCTTCCATACAGTTTGTGGCCTCTGGATAATCGTTAACTCAATATTCGTACTGGAAATTTCAATCCCCTCACTATGATGTTGTAGGTCGATATAATCAAAGTCATTCATGACAACCAACAATGTATTTTTGTTTTAATCTTACTTGAATAATGTTCTGTTACAAAGGGCAGAAGAGGACTGAGATTTCTGAACTACACAACAAAAGACCTGTCATTTCTGCAAGCAGTCAATAAACATGTTCTTGGCATTTTCACAGAGGGAAAGTGTGAGTTGTTCAAACATCATTTACTATGTAACATGTCCATGGACAAAACTGTACTTTTTGACATCAAATAGAAGTGACAAATCTATTCTAAATAGAGATGTCATGAAAATCCTTCTGACATGTAATGCTCAAAACTGAATGAAAAAAGAAAAGCAGGGTTATTATCAGAGAGGCAAAAAAGAGACATCAGAATATCTAGAAATGGCACAATATACAGCCCTTGGAGCCATGTTGCCTTGTGCTTCAGAGCGTGGTGGGTCAGTGTGGAGAGGACTTTCAGAAAGGCTGGTCTGGATGTTTAAAGATACAGCTGCTCCATGTAATAAGGCACCTTTCAACTAAAGTTGCAGTGGTAGCACATTTGTGTACTATATGGAAAGCCCTGGGTTCATTTCAAAGCACTGAACAATGCATAGCAATAAGAAAACAAATCACATTTTAAAAGAATGCCCTATTTTCCTATAAAGACAGGAAAATTGATGCAAATTCAAAAATATTAGGCTAAGTGAGAAAGCTTAGAAGGCAAATATCGCATTTCCTCTCATGTGTGGATCATATATACATATAGGACATTAAAGCAGAAGGGAGACAGTCTGAAGGAAGGAGTGGGCTATAGATGGAGGTTGGGAAATGGATATGGCTGAAGTATGTGGCACATGAGAAGTTCTTCATGAAACTTATCAGTATGTACAGTGCATATGTACTAAATAAGTCAATCGATAAAAATGGAAGCAATGAAAGTAGCACAATGTATTAAATATGTGTCCAATGCAAGTCAGTAACTTAGAGGATGTGAGAAGACACTCTAAAACCTATCAATGTAGATAGGCTGTGAGACATATTAGCCATGAATTAAATTAATTCGTAGTGTGTGATTTTGTTGATTAAACATAAATTAACTAGATGATACTTTTTTCTAAAACAAAGTTTGTAATAGTAATGAAATGGTCATAAACCCATAAATATTCATAATACCTTCACCATTTCTGAACTTCATATCGTTCATAAAATAATAAGTTATTTACCTTTCCCTAATGATCATTATCATCACGGCATCATCACCCAAAGTTATTAATAAAGCTATTGTTGCATCGTCACTATTGTCGAGGACCACTTGGCCCCAACCAGCCATTTTCCTCAGGCCTTTACTCTTTGCCAAAGACCTTTGGGGAAACCTCACCTCAGATCTTCAAAGCCACACAAGACTAATCTAAGTTTCCCAAGGATTCCTTACAGCAGGTATGACATGGCTTCTTCCATCTTTGCCTACTATGCTGCGTGCAATGGTCTACTGTACCTGGCTTGTCTGTTCATTTAGAACTGTTTTGAGTTGACATAAAATTTGAACTTTTCTCCATAACTCCCACCCTAGGAAGAACTGCTTTAAAATGTCGATTTCTTCATTCAGAGAAAGATGAGCAAAAGGTTTTATTGGTTTGTTTTGTGTTTCAGGGTTTTTTGCAGAGTAAAATTTGTATAGATCTCTATTTGTTGTGAGAAATGTATTCCTGTTGAGAGAAAATATGGTACAGTTCACTTTAGAGTATAATTTAACAATGGGTGCAAGTTTTTCTGTTGTATGTATCCTTTTGAGTTGTGTGATCAGTATCTCATGATGTATCATCTATGGTGTAATGTTAAGCTATTATCTGTGATATATAAAAATAGCAGGGCTTTTTGCTGAATGTTTAGTGGAAAATGATTCTGTAGTTGTTGTTACATAATGTGTTCTTCATCTTTTAGGAATTTGGAGAACTCAACATTCAAATCACTTTTTCTTGAATTATTTTGTCCAATACTGCAGCATGACTTTGACCAGTATATTAAAATAATGATGGTGTAGTGGAAAACACATTTTTGTCAATGAATAATAATCTTTTTCTAAAATAAAGAACAGATTCATGGTTTTCCCAAACCATAGTAATGTTGACTGTTAAAATTAATTATGCTGTAGTTTTGTTGTTTAAAAACAATTTAAAAAATTGTGAACATGTGTCATCAACATGCTTGTCAAAGCTATTATGAATTTCAATATTGCAACCTTAACCTTGTGTGTTCTGATATAGTTGTATTGCTCACAAATTTATTCCTATTAAAGTTTTTAATTGGTTGAACTATGCATTTGATGATATTTATATCATCTTACAAAGAGAAAAAGTTTTCTGTTTTGTTAATAACAGTCTCCAATACTTCAAAAGTATAGTTCTTACTAATGTTAGTAGCAAAAACAAACCAAAAAACAAAACCGAGCAACCAAATAAACAAACAAACAAACAAAAAAACAGGCTATGTACATTACTGTGAAGAGAAAGTATAAACAGAAACTGCATCTGCCATTCCACTGTCTCTCTTCTACTTCCAAGCTTCTGGGCCCCCAACTAGGACAACAGGGCTGGGGACCTGGTACAGCTGAGGACCTCAGAGCCCAGGACAACAAAGATTTGTGACACTCCAGAATGGTTTAACTTTTGTACCTGGATATGGCTAAGGATAAGGAATGAGTTTAGGGTAATGGCTTCAGTTGGCTTCCTCAACAGAAGCCGCAGCACTCATTCATCCTACATGAGTCTGAGAATAAGATGAATTCAAATTTCCCTTTTTGTTCCAGTACTAGAGACTAAACCTCTGTCTTTGTGCATGCTAAAGAAGTGCTCTGTTGATCAGTGACATCCCCAGCCCAATATGCTGAATTCTTTCATATAACTCACAGGAAGAACCCATACCTTCATTCTCTCTCTGCTCTTGACTGCAGATGTCATGTAATCAACTATCTCAAGCTCCTGCCTGTGTGACTTCTCAGATATGGAATATAATCTAGAATTCTGAGCTAAAATAAAAACCCTTTTCTCATAAGTTACTTTGTGTCTGGATATTTTATTACAACAATGTGGATGAAGCTAGGATGGACACTAATCCCACTGACATGGCCCTACTATTATGATCCTATTTGATTCTAGTTCCTTAGGAACTCTGTGTTTCAATATACCCATGTTAGGGTTAGACTTTCAACATATCAATCGGGAGAAAACAACATATAAAAGTCCTATCTGTAGCAGATGGAAAAGCAACCGAATCATTAGCTTTTAGAAGGTTCTTAGTCAAGACTTGGTTTCTATTATGGTCCAAAAGACAACCATGTTCTAAGACAAGAAAGCTTGGGACTGGACTTATTGACTGGCTAGAGGGAGATCATTCTTAAAATTGTACTAAACAAACAATTCAGTGAAAGAAATCAGATAATGAAGTAGTAAAAGGAAATCCAGGAGAGATGGACCTGAGAAAATCCAAGACTCAGAGGTATAATAGAATGGAATACATAAAAATGTTAACATTTCAAAAAATATAATTTTATCATTAATCTAAAAACCTGTCAACGCTGCCCTGAACTGTAATTATTCAGAAAGGTTTTAAGAATTTTGAAAGGTCAAATTGTTATACTCAGGATTAGCATCATGGCAAAGTGCTTCGGCATTTGAGTAATAATTGACTTATAAGTAATTTTATCCCCAGAGTGAAGTGTTGGCATATTAACATACTGCTTTAAATATGAAGCTAAACTTCTCATTTCAGATGCTAATAGCAAAAATACACACAGTCTTTTCTCAGAAATGTACAGCACATATGCTGGAAATATAGGAAGTGAAAACCCATATTTAACAAGAAATTTGGATTTTCTGTTTTATAGATGACATAGGTTTTTGATTCTGATTTCATATACAAGAAGAACAGGCAATATTTCCTTAAAAAAATACAAGGAAAAATTTAAAAATTTCTTCACAAGGAACATCAACAAAACAAACTCATGTTTCATAGTTTTGGCTCATATAACATAACCTAGAATTCACATAATTATTTGTTATGATTCAAGCCTCTTATTTTCTGATTTAAATGATAATTACAATGAGTAATAAACAGTTTAAAAGTTACTTATTTTGTTTGCTATTAAATTAAAACTTTTCAGCATTAACTAAATAGATGTTAAATTTCTTTAAACATTTCCATTTAATCTATTGTAAATAAGGTAAGAAAAAGCTTAGCTGATAAAACTATGACTAACAGATAACCTGAAAATTCCTGGGTGGTGTTTGTGCTTCCTTCGCCTCTCTCCCAGTCCCTCCGATTCTGAGCCACCCACACATACACACCAACTACTTGACTTTGCACTTCTTCCCGCATCTGAACTATGAAGGCTTTGGGTTAATTATAAGTTTTTCTAAAAAAATATTTTTGTTTGCTTTAAAGAATTAAAACTTTTGGGTTTTTTCTCCTGACCTTTAGATTTTTATTTTCCAAAGTACGCTTGAGTAGAAAATATTCTGGCAAAATCCACAATCATGATCCTCTGATCACTTCTAATTAATTTCCAACAAACCAAGAAGGCTTTTTACTCCCAAACTGTAATTATGTTATCTTTGCTTGCTATGTGTGGAAATATGCAAAAATTGCCCCTATATATCACTTAAGAAAAAATTGCTGGAATATGCATGTGCATCTGTACATATGTATGTACCCAGCATGTAAGAACATTTTATAGGTAGAAATCATACCTTCAAATATGCTAGCAAATTGAATAAGTGCAGACATGTCAATAACAGAAAAATCTAATTTTCAAATAAAATCTGCCAGCTGTGTCAGGAAATTAGAGCTGCATGGAAGACCAATGAGAAATATAAAGTAGAGATGAACCCATGCCCGTGTAGATTACTTTATAACACACATGTAATGAATGGCATTACTAGTATAGACTATGAGGACACAATGTTTACTTGCAAAAAAATGGCTAAAACACTCCCTCAAATAACCAAAGAAAGGAAATAAAATCACCTAGAACACACACAAGTAGCTTATTCAAAGGTCTCATATATATGTGTGTGTGTGTGTGTGTGTGTGTGTGTGTGTGTGTGTGTGTGTGTGTAATTTACATTGAATTGATGAGATATGTCAAAAACACTACAGAGCTGGTTTAGAGAACACATTATATCAAAAAAGGTAGTTATTAGGAATAAAGATGAAGTGCCTGTGATCTTAATTGTGAAGGCCCATACAGACAAGATTTACAAAAATAAAATAAAATAATAATATAAAACTTACAAAATAAGTTTGAGCATCTTTTGATTTTAAAATAATCTTCTTTAATTATAGTCTCTCCGTGTGTGTGTATGTGTGTGTGTGTGGGGGGGTGTCTGTGTGTATGAACATAAACATGCCCGGGCATACATATGGAGCTCAGAAGATGACTTGCAAGAGTTGGTTCTCCTTCTGCCATGGGAGTTTCTTTGTGTGGAACTCAGTTGCTACCTGTGGCAGCAAGCACCTTTACCCAACATTAATGCTGGAATTTCAATACATTTTAAACATTTTTCAGCATACATTTTCTTTCAACAACACATTTCTACAGCTGAATCGGAACAGATATGCAGGCTAACATCTATATAAAATAGAATCAATTTTCAGTTTTTATCAAATAATAAGAGAATGAACTAATTATACAATAGAAAAAAAAATCACAGTTTTCAGTAAAAAGATCTTATCTGATCAAGAAGTACCATTGGAGAGCAAGGAAGAGTGGCCCCACCACTAGTCAATTGTGAAGCAGCATGGGTGTGCAAATGCTGCCCCCTCCCCCATTCCTTGTCACCTGCAGCAGTCAGGGGAGCTGGCCCTGTGATCAAGAGAGCAGGGGAGCTGGCCTTGTCCCTCTTTGGCTGCTGCATTAGGGAGAGCAGGTCCTGCACCTCGCTTGGGCAGCACAATAGAACTCACCCAGGTGAGCCAGCCAGAGGGCAAGAATGCTGGAGAGCTGGCCTCGCCACAGGGGTGATGCCCTTCATACTCACCACCTGTGGTAGTCAGGAGAGCTGGCCCTGAGAGCATGAGAGCTAGAGAGCTAGCCCTGTCTCCTCACTTGCTAAAGCACTCAAGAAAGCAAGCCCTGTACTTAGCCTGGGTAACATAGTGGAGCTGGCCCTGAGAGTGAAGGTACAGGTGAGCCATCCCCGAGGTTGTGAGAGTAAGACAGCTGGTCCAGCCCCTTGCAGGCTACAGCACATGAGAGAGTGGGCCCTGAGCCTCTACTGGGCAGCACAGTGGAGCTGTCCTGGGAGGCCTGGGTACAGGTATAAAAGCAGGAGACAGCATGAGAACAGGAGAGCTGACCCTCACTCCTGCTAGTGACAGCATTGGTTGGCCTAACAGAGCAGTGCTGTAGACCTCAACGTGGTGGGGTGGATAGGCGAGAGCCTGCATGCTGACCAGCTCAGCTACCACCCAGGCCCAGATCCAGGGTTCTATGTATTCTTTGACATGTTGGGATGCATGAAAGTCCTGCTGATCCAACGCTGCAGAATCTTCATGACACAGGGCAACAACAGGATAACCGGGAGGAAGCCCATGAAGATCCAATATTGATGGGGTCACCAAAGCCTGAGATCTGGACCCAGACCAATGACTCATTGCAATGAACTTTTGCAAGTGAAGATGTGTGGACAGGGGGGTACAGTGTGGAACACACTGCAACATACTACAGCTTCTACGATGAGGTGTTCCTATGCTTTTGGGGGGAGGCTGCAAGAGTAAAGGGTGGATATGAGGGGATGGGGAGATGAACAGGACTGGCGTGCATGATGTGAAACTCGCAGAGAATCAGCAAATAGTTTTAAAATGTTTGAATGACTAGAAAATAAATAGAGGTGCCATGGATAATAAAACACAGAACTTAATAAGCAAGTATGATAGTACTTCAATCTCTTTTTAAAGGTTTTAAGTCTATTTGCAAGTTTTCTCCTAATTCTCCTTGGGACTTTTAGACTGGTTGTTGATTTGACAGCTTATATACTTTAAGTGACATTTGTGTGTGTGTGTGTTTGCAAAACCAAGAAGTTAGTGTTAAAATACTTCTTTTCCTCTACTTTATAAGTACTTTACAGGGAAAAAAATCATAAAACATAGTTTATTGGAGAGGTTTCTTTAATGAAAGCAGATGATAATGAACTAAGTATCAGCCTCCAGTGGAGTTCCATTGAACCCAAGGACTGAGTTTTGAGAAAGCACAGAATAGGGACTCGAGTAGGATCAATATCCCCTTGAGCAATACATTCAAGAGTCTAAGACAGTGTACACTTTCAATAAAGGCAACTGGTTAACCTTTTTCCCTCCGGTGTTAGAAAGAATTTTTAGAACTTAATGAGAGCAGAATTGGGGGTTCATGTATGCAAGAAAATATATGTCAAACATTGGAACGAAAGAGCATTACTGTGCTTGCAGTTTGAGGTAAAATGCACAATAAGAAACAGGATTATAAATGTATCACTCTTATTCAAAAACTCACCCTTTGCTCCACCCAAACTCTGGTCACAGAACATGAATCCACTCTACTGAATTCTATCCACATAGCACAGCAGAAATAATGCCAACAGATTCATAGCCATAAAGGCTCAGCACTTAGGTAGGAGAGAGTTGCTAGCACCTCTGCTCTTTCTTGAGCTATATGAGTGTAAACCAAAGCCTCCCTTCACACATCCACTGAGATCACCTCCATGTGACTAGGAAATGTTTTCAACAGTCTTAGAAGGCTCACCTGTAGACCATCTCCCGGCTTTGAAGGCGGTATGCCTGGGGATACAAGAACAAGAAGCTGATGTATTCGACACCGCTGCTAGAAATGAGGTTTCTGCTGATATCAACTGCTAATATAAATCGTCCTCCTATCAAGAACTGAGCAGGGTATAAGCTTTGAAACAGGCTACAGGCTGCATTTGGCTTTCACTCAAGGAGGAGACTAGTGATATGTCCAAACCAGACATTATCAGACAGCTCTGTGAGTGCTGCTAAGGTCCTTATATGCTTTCAGTCAGGTTCCCTGGGGTACTTGTCTTTCTGATCAGTGAGTATTCTGTATCTTATCCCTAATTACTGATTAATTTGGCAGGGTTTAGGGAGACTCATTTTCAACACACCTATACTGACATTTCTTGGGTGAGAATGGGAATAAATTCTATGAGATTATTATTGCAGAGTAATAGCATAATAGCGACTACCACGTGGACACAGTCAAAGACAAAAAGAACACTTTTTTGCTGGCTAGTGACTGTATGGAGAACTTGCCTAATTCATGCAGCCCTGAGCCTTGCAGCATTTTATCTTTTATGCACAAAACACATATCCTGGTTGGCACACTTCAGTTAACAAGAAGCAGGACTACTGAAGCAACAAAAGTAAGGTTAGTAGATTCTAAGACTTTTTATTTGGGGATTATTCTGGAACAAGGGACTAGGTGTTTGTCTCCATTTTAGCAGGCGTTGGGCCTTCTGTCTTGGATTTTAAGGTCAGAATGGTCCTCTAACATGATCAAAGACATGTAAATGTCTTAGGCCTTGGAACATGTGAATGTCTCCAGTTTCATGTTGAGAAATAGAAAGATGTACAATAAAGTCTCTAGCGTCCCCTTCTGGCCACCATGGGAGACGCTTCCCACTACGGGATGAGAATTGTCATATTCCTCCATGAAGGAGGTTTCTCCTCCATCATGCTTTCTGGGTTGGTGAGCACAGACAGATGAGGACCAGCTTTTGCCTTTAGTGTCGCTGGATTAAAATTCTCTCTTTTATCACCACCACTAGCATATCTGGGGAATCACTAGAAATGCAAATTTTATCGTCTTCACCAAGGGACCAACAATATCAGCAATGCTGAACATGGGAGTTAGCAAAATGGGCTTTTCCAGCTCTAAGGAAATTCCAATTTGAGTACTGCTACTTTAGCATGAAAAACCAAATTATATACAGAATGTTTTGTCCTGACACAAAAGTATGAATTCCCTTAGGGGAAAGCTGTACAGGACAACTTTTAGCAAGTACAAGGCATATAATTAATTTAGACAATTTATGTGGGTAACAATTTTTCTTAAAATATTGTGTTGATTTATTCTACTCAGACTCATTATATAGATGATGGTAACATGAATATTTAATAAATACTTTTAATATTCTCACATGTTTTCTGTCATTTACAAAGAATATTGCTACCTTCTTTGAAAACTCATTATACTTAGTTACATTCTAATATTTTATTTTAAGTTCCAAAAAAATTAATAACATTAAAATTGTTTTTAAAGATGTCTATATGTCCTCTGATTTTATAAGAGGAATATTTTTCTTATTGTCTCTGCCATGGCTGGAGCTTGGTGAAGTTAAAAACCTTCTATCTTTCAATTTATTCTGTTCCATACCAGGTAATAGTATCTGAAATGGAGACATCATAGCATAAATTGGATGGGGAATGGCTGAAACTTGCTGGGCACATTGCTATACAACTAGGGTGCCATTCAGATCCCATGTTTATTTTGGAAAAAATGTTCTATCTCATTTATTTTTAAGTATTACTCTGCCCATCCCTACTTCTTCTGATCCTTTACACCTGAAGTTTACATTTATTGCAAGATTTTCAAAAGAATAATTATAGTGCTCCATACTTATCTCATTACAATATACATTTAACCAATTCTCATACTATTTTTAAATCTGATGTCTGAAATGCACTTTAGATTATTATAATTGTTTAAAATGACTTTTACAAAACAGAACCCACATTTTATTTTTCATCTGTAAAATATAAACAATCATAAAGCATGAGAAATCATATGTATAGATATGTGCATACACAGAAGTGAAATACACACCACATGTTCTGTAGTTCATTAGGAAAAGCTAGAAACATAAGGCTGGTTAAGAAACATTGGGAAAAATTAGGCAAACATAATTGTCATTATAGTGACTGGAATGGACATATTGCTTTTGATATCTTTTTTTTTTTAGAAATAAAAATAAATAACATATTTCTCAGCTAAGGTATCCTAACATTTCCCACCTGTTTGAACAGGTTACTGGCTTGTGCTTAGCATTCAAGAACTGACATAAGACATAACAGAAAATTTCTTTGTGCTTTCATATACTTCATTAAACTATTGATTCAGTTGTACAAATTCAAAGAGATTCAAGCTGGCCCACTTCTACTAAATACCTGCTCTCCTCTGTCTTCATTTCTGTATTATGTAAGAGAAAGATGTCTTCTGTTTCTTCAACAGCAGTTGATATTATTGATTTGATATTATTCCTATTAACTATTAACATTAGATTATTACGTGGAAATCACTTTAGAATGAAGCATAATGTTTACTCAATGAGCTATTTTTATATCAATGCTATTACTATTTACTGTGTATCTTCTGTCAGAGAAAGGTGGAAAAGTGTGCTTATGTAAAATGAATTTTACAGTGATGCTTAAAAGATCTATTTTCATTTCCCATGGATTCAAGAGTAACCCATGAATGCACATAACGCGTGTTTGTTCCTACAGACCTGCAAGTGGGGTTCAAATAGAAGTTTCAGTGTATTATGTGCCCTGATTAACAACTGCCTAGTTGTTCCATTTTAGAGCTGTGAAACATGAGCTTTATTTATATTCATCAACTGGGCGTTCCTAGGTTCCGTTAGAGACTAAGTGGCACCACTGAAAATATGTAAATTATCTAAAATTACTATTTTACATAAATTACATAAATTAAAAATATTGCAATATGTGCACTTTTATTTATACATATTTATGATATATACACAAGTTCAATAAAACAGAATTTATAAGAGTTTGTGTTTCTTATTTTTATTTTCTTAGATTAGTAGTTTAATTTTGTTTTTACTACATATCAAGAAAACCGATGCCTATGGAGGAATTACTCATTTCCAGGCTCCATATTGCTGGTTCTTTCTAGAAAATATTTTTTAAAGATTCATATAACAGTTCATTGAAAAAAACAGGTCATATTAGCTACACATCTACCTCCTGACTGAAAAGCCATTAAAACAGTTCAGCATTTTTATGTGGCAAAACAGACAGATGGGAAGTTAATCACAGTGCTGCATGAGTTGAATAGGAAATAATGTGATGGTTTATTTAAGGTAAATCTGTATGAAAAGGCGATGTACCAAGAAAGTAAGACACCCCTCGAGCCTGGATGTGGGCTTATCCAAAAGAATCAGATTCCATTATTGTCCCAGTCAGTTTCTGACAACTTGACATAAACCTAGACATATCTCAAAGAGGAAATGTTAATTGAGAAGAGGCTTCCATAAAATAGCCTGTAGGCAAGTTTATAGAATATTTTCTTGATTGATTATTGATATTGTAGGGCCCACATAATTGAAGGTAATGCTACTTGTGGGCAGGTTGTCCTGAGTGGTATAAAAAAAAATCAAGCTGAGCAAGCCATGAAGAGAGTAAGTCAATAAGCAGTAAACATTTATGGCTTCTGTTTGAGCACTTGTCACCAGGTTCCTGCCCTGCTTGAATTTCTGCCCTCACTTCCCTCAGTGTTACCTGGAAATATAAAGGGCAATAAACTCTTTACTTACCAGACTGGTTTTTGTCATGGTGTTTTTTAGCAATAACACTCTAAGACAATTATCTTTACCATAGTTACAAGTGTCATTTGGTGGGTTTTGAAGCTATTATCTTTAAAGGATGGATGGAAACTTAAATGAGGTCAGAGGGTAGTTCTGAGGAACCACGGACAGTACTGTAATTGATAGGGTCACAGGAACAGAGAAACTTTTTAGATCTTTACTGTCAACAAAGTTAATAGTCTTGTGTGAGATTTCTAGCAACTGTCTGGAGGAGCAATGAGGCCTGACAAAGGTCACATACACTCAGGCCTTAAGCCTTGTTCATGTACTGAGAGAGGTTCACACACACACACACACACACACACACACACACACACACACACACACACACACACAGTTGACAGCAGGTTTCTCTGTAGCCTAGGATAATCTCAAGCATGGAATCTTCCCACCTCTATCCCCAAAGTGCTGGGATTATAGACATTCAGTACTGCATCCACTTTCTGTGGTTAGCATTGAATAGGATTGAAGCTATGGTCTTGTGCATACTTCTAAACACAGGAAGACATATTTTAACAGTCTTGGAGATTTCTTTTTCTACCGAAAAATTTAAATCATCAGATTTGTTAGAGATTTAATTCCTGTTAGAACGGAGACTTAGAAACTTTCCTTTTCAGCTTTTAAAAATGATGAATTCACAAAATTCTTAGGCAAATGGATGGAACTAGAAAATATCCTGAGTGAGGTAACCCAATAGCAAAAGAACACATATGGTATGCACTCACTGATAAGTGGATATTAGCCCAAAAGTTCCAAATACCCAAGATACAATTCACAAACCACATGAAGCTCAAGAAGGAGGAAGACCAAAGTGTGGGTGCTTTGGTCCTTCTTAGAAAAGGGAAAAAAATACTCACGGGAGCAAATATGAAGACAAAATGTAGAGCAGAGACTGAAGGAAAAGTCATCCAGAGACCGTCCCACCTGGGTATCCATCCCATATACAGTCACCAAACCCTGACACTATTGTGGACACAAGAAATGCTTGCTGAAAGGAGCCTGATATAGCTGTCTCCTGAGAGGCTCTGCCAGAGCAATACAAATACAGAGGCGGATGCTCCCAGCCAACAATTGGTCTGAGTGCAGGGTCCCCAATGAAGGAGTTAGAGAAACAACTGAAGGAGTTGAAGGGAGAACAACAATACCAGCCAACCAGACCCCCCAGAACTCCCAGGGACTAAGCCACCAACAAAAGAGTACACATGGCTCCAGCTGTATATGCATATATAGCAAAGGATGACCTTATCAGGCATCAATGGGAGGAGAGGTCCTTGTTCCTATGAAGGCTGGATAGAAGCCCCAGTGTAGGGGAATCAAGGGTGGAGAATGGGTAGGTGGGTGGGGGAACATCCTCATAGAAGCAGGGGAAGGGGGGAAGGGATAGGGAATTTCCAGGAAGGGGGGAAACCAGGGTAGGGGATAACATTTGAAATGTAAATAAAGACAATATCCGAAAGAAAGAAAAGAAGGAAGGAAGGAAGGAAGGAAGGAAGGAAGGAAGGAAGGAAGGAAGGAAGGAAGGAAGGAAGGAAAGAAGGAAGGAAGGAGGGAAAGAAGGAAGAAACTCTTTTTTAAGAACTGCTGACTTCTCATTTGAGCAATGCAATGATAGTGTCCTCTTTTCCTTCTTGTATCTCCTTTCCTCTGGGCTACCGGCTTCCTTCTGTACATAGGCATATTAAAGCAGAGACATACATCATTGTCTTAAATACCTAGCTGCCTTGAATTCCACAAACAGGAGAACCTAGCAGGACTACCTGGAATAAAGGCAAGTACCCAAGAGAATGAAGCAGTCATATTCTGAGAAATAGTCCATCTCTTCCAGCAAGAACGATTGCTTGGGCCATCTCGTAAGGGCAAAACTGAAAAAGAATTATCAAGGAGGCTTTGTCTTAGCTCAACCTGCTTAATTTAACTTGTGTGTGTCTGTGTGTGAGTGCGTGTTTGTGTGTGTGTGTGTGTGTGTTTTGTATGAGTGTCTGTGTGTGTGTTCATGTGCATGTATCACAATTTCAAATTTACTTTTAGACTCTCTTTTAGTATAAAAATCTTACTAGGATCTTTGTAACCAACGTAAGCTGTATAGCTCAGTGAAACATGTATGTAATGACTCTAATAAAAACTATTTTAAATAAATAATAGTTAAAGCATCTTAAAGGTTTATAAAACATATTTAATAATCTCCTATTAAATAAAGGCATTTAAAACACATTAGTGCCATTGTTGAAATGTAAACAAATAAAATAACCAATTTGAAAAAAAGAGGTCATCCTTGCTGGAGAAAGTACATCACTGGGGATAAATTTGGAGTTTTAAAGCTTAGCCCCACTTCTTATTCCAACTCTTGTTGGAATACTATGTGTTAGTATAGTGTGATCCATCAACTTCTTGCTTTTGCTGCTCTGCCTTCTCTGCTTGTTCCCACATCTTCCCCGCCATAGGGGGCTCTATCCCTCCAGAACTCTCATCCAAAATACACTCTTTCTCTGGTCAATTTTTTTCATCAGGGTATTTCATCCTTCAAGAAAAAAGACATGGATACATAAATTGGTACTTGGAGTGGGGTCATTGTTACAGTAAACTAGACTAGTGGCTTTTAAGCCTTTGTTTTAGGGAAGAAATGCAGATGATTTTGGAATTTTGAGCTGAAAAAGCCACCAGGAGCTGTCAGCAGCACTTTGGGCCATTCTAGTGAAAGACTAGAAGATGGTAATGCTGAAGGGAGTGTGGACAGTGGGGCCCAGCTGGTGAGGGTTAAGAACAAAGCTTGGCTTGCTCCTTACTCTCTCTGCTTCTTGCCTACCAACTGGCCACTGTGGTATCAGCACCATGGTTAACTCTCTTCCTCTGCAAGTGTAAGGGAAATAATCCTGTCTCCCCTAAGTTAATTTTTATAGGATTATTATGTCACATAAACAGGAAAAAAAACTAATACAATAACACCTATAAAGCATTCACCATGCTTTTAAATATGTACTTCTAAAGTATTTAACATACACACTTACACATTAAATTAGGCATGTCAAGAATAGTTATATTAACAAATAAAAAGCTTAGTCTTTAAATGACAAGAACATTTACTTAACCCTTTCCTAGGATGGAAAATGACACATTAAAAAAAAAAACTTCCATGAAAACAATGCATTACAGGGATATAGTCACTATTTGGGACTACCTAAGATCACACACATTTAGGCCTTAAGGCTGGTTCATTAGTACTTTAACATAAATATGTTCATCTGAAGGGGATATCATCCCTGTGGGAAAACATCATCACAAATGTGGTTACGTTTGTTATCCCTGCTTCTCAGTAGTCAAGAGACTTCGACCAGACAATGGGGTCAAAACTCTCTCCCTTCCTCTGTCCCCAGAATTCCCCGGCCTTTGCAGACTGCTTCATGTCCAATCATAGAATGAAATGCAATGTTGTATAAGTAAAAGCAGACAAATGAAGAGAAGGCTACATTTTTAACAGTGATATAAAACATAACATTTAGGAATAGCATTGTCAGGAACAAATGGTGCATCCTCAACAAAAAGTTTTAAACATGAACGGTCATGGTTTTCCAGCTCACTACAATCCAACAGAGCAAGGGTTTAGAATATAATGGAATGTTATACACTATTTATAAATTATAACATCTTTGCTATTCACAAATTCATAGATATCTTTTACAAATAAATTCTTCAGAAAAAAGGGCTTCATCCCATAACATGTTAATGTATTTTATTTATATTAAAGATAAAAACAAAAGAGCTATATTTTCACAATGATATTAGGGTGGTGACATAGAGTACACTTTTCTTTTGTTTCTTTTCTGCATGTAAGTCATAATATAATAAAAATTTATCTGAATTAATGGTGATAGTCAGATATTCCCTTCTGTAATGGGATATGATGTCTTCTTCTGGTGTGTCTGAAGACAGAAACAGTGTACTCATATACGTAAAATAAAATTTAAAATATTTTTTAAAATCATAGGAATAACAAAACTCATTCAAAGAGTCATAAGATAAGCTTACATGTGATAAATAAGAGCTTGTCTAAATAAATTTAAATATAGAATATAATGAAAGTAAGAACTTAGTTACAACAGCTATTTAACAACCCTTACCACTCAGAAATGGACTCATAATATCTGTGCAGGTACCACACTCACTCAACCAATACTGGCATTGTGACGTTTTGCATTTTCCAGTGACAATTCGACAATGTTCTCACATGTAGATAACTCACAGTCCTTTGAGTTCCCATCGCTGATGTCTTGCCCATCAGGATATCCCTTATTCTTTTCCTGACAATAATCTGCATGCTTGTGGATTACAACCAATTCTTAAGTCACACGTAATAAAACATCAGCAATGCTAATTCCCAGAGGGAATGCTGTGCCAAAGCCAGACTCAAGAGATTTCTATCATGCCAAACTTCTGCTGCTGCTCATCAACACAGGCAACTAAGTGTTGGCTGGAAACACAAAATATCCACTAGGTTTTGTTAATCTTCCTTTCTTTATTTTATAACATTTATTTTTAGTACGTTTTACAGCATGTCTTTGAATTTATTAATTAACTCCATGACAGTTACTTACTACTTATTTTCAATAAAATAAGTGAACTAGATAGGAGGGAGTTTAAGGCAGCAGGGTCCTGAAGTGAATACTTCTTTTTAAATCTGTGTTAGTTTTATATGTTCTTTTTCTTTCTCTTTTCAAGGTAGACAAATACATAAAAGTGTAATTGGCAGTGAAAGAGTAAGACCCTAAACAAAGCTTCCCTGGTTTTATCACGGTTGTGTTAATTATGTGGAAGTTCATCTAACTGCGTAGAGTTTAAGACAGGGCAAGGTTTTGTTTGAGTGGCAATATTAATCTATTTGTGTGGGATGTGTGTGTGTGTGTGTGTATGTGTGTGTGTGTGTGTGTGTGTGTGTGTGTGTGTGTGTGTGTGTGTGTGTGTGTGTGTAGGAATTTATCATTGTTTTCTGGACAAACATAACCTACAAGAAAACATCTGGCATTTTGTTGTTGTTTTGTTCTTTCCTGATTTCAAAGGAAACTTGTGCATTAGTTACTTTTCACATCGACGTGACCAAAACATACTGACAAAAGTAACATGAAGAAAAAGAATAATTTGGGCTCCTAGTTTGAAGGTTCACTTCTTTAGTACTGGAAAGCATGGCAGCAGGGACATGAGGAGACTGGGCATTCTAAGTCTGTAGTAAGAAAGCAGAGGGAGACAAACGCTGCCTTGCCATTGATTCTCCCCTTGTTGTTCCAGTCTGGAACCCCAGCGTATGGAATGGCTTAGTCCATACTTAGATGATGTCTCTCCATCTAAGTCAAACCGCCCTAAGTCACACACTTGTCCAGAGACTTCTTTCCTAGGTGATTCCAAAACCTAAAATGTTGACAGTCAAGACCGACCTTCATATTGAAATTTAGCTACGACTAGTGGAGGATTCCTTATGTTATCTAAATGGAATTGATTTATATTAGCATGTGAATAATTTTCATTACCTATAGAACAAATGTCTTAATGTTGCTGCTTATGAAGATATTCACTTGTGATGAGATGAGGTTCTTTTATGTCACAGAAAAACTGAGAGGTTTGAAAACCCAATAATGGTATGTTTTAAGCAAATTAGTAAACCCTCACAAGTATTAAAATGTTAACTTTATATACTGTTATAATTTTCTTGCTTAATTTATGAAATTGAGATATTTATTTTTTGTTAATACAGTAAATAAAATGTTGTAGGTAATTTCTCAGCACTTGCCTGATATTCAATGAAATTTAGTGTGTTCTGTAATTACTTGGCAAATTCAACATTAGTACTTTTATATTTTAATACTTATAAATGACAATTACCATGTAATATAGAGTATAATGTTCCAATATGACCAAAGAAAGACAAGAGATTTGGAAATATGGTAATCTTTTGGGATAGGAAATATGCTGCTTCTACTTTTTTAAAAGATTTATTTATTATGCATACAGTGTTCTGCATGTATATCTGCAGGTCAGAAGAGGGCACAAGATCACATTATTGTCATGATCCACCATGTGGTTGTTGGGAATTGAACTCAGGACCTCTGGAAGAACATCCAGTGCTCTTAACCCCTGAACCATCTTTCTAGCCTTTAATATGCTGCTTCTTAATAGTAAAAACTATTTAAAGTGTTTACTTTACAGACAATTTGACTTATAATTCAAAAATAAACCATGGAGTATCACCATCAGAGTTACAGGACAGATGTAGTGCCTCATACTTGTAGCCCCGGCACTTTTGAGGTAAAACAGGACAGTTGCTGAGTCCCAGGCTTGCCTGGATGACCTAGCATTGTCTAATCTAACCCAAGCTACCAAAACAGGCCATGTTCAAAAGAACAAAAACAAACAATAACAACAGTGGTCCAGTTTCCATCTTTGTGTTATTTGCAGAAGCGTGAAGTATGCCTACTGGTTAATCATCAGTGATGATAACGGGTTTCTTTAAATTTGCCTAAGCACGTTCTAGTATGAACCACTTGGCATCTTAGTGCTACTTCTGTGACCTACAGAGTTGCTTGTTGCTCTTATTTTCTGAAAATTCTATGAACTGTGTTCTAAATTTTTCATGTTCTAAAAGGGTTTCTTGAAAACAATTTCATAGGAATGTGAGAAGAAATTTTAATTTTTTTCTCTGAACCACCATTTCTCTTCTCTATAATTTTTAAGACAAAGCCACCTTTTAGTCAACTGCCTCAAAAATCATGCAATAGAGAAACAAAGTTAAAAATAATTGTCAATTTCAGTGAATAATTTTGTGGCCTATGTGTGGCTGTCTATATGTGGCTCTTGACTGTTTACCAGACAAATGTACAGGCATAGCCATGCCACCATGGACTTCATGTGTTTCTAGAGTCTTCAGACCATCAGGGAATGTTCCACTTTAAAAAAAAAAAAAACTAAGAACAAAATAAAAACCAAAACAAAAAATAATTTTTAAATTAAGTTTATCTTTCTATAAAAAAATTATATACTCCATTTTTTGGACAATTTTCTAGACAGAAATCAAATACCAAAGTTAAGCCAGGATCAGATAAACCATCTAAACAGTCCCATAATGCCTAAAGAAATAGAGGCAGTCATCAAAAGTCTCCCATCCAAAAAAAGCCCAGGCCCAGATGGGTTCACTGCAGAATTCTATTAGACCTTCAAAGAAGA
>CM052706.1:28465972-28478790 GCA_028551405.1 Uromys caudimaculatus
AGCAGCCCCATGGAGGGAGCAAGAGAGTCAATGGACCTGAACCCCCCCCCCCCGTCCTCCTGGAGTTTGGACCACCAACCAAAGAATACACATTGATGGACTTATGGTTTGGACCACATATGTGGCAGAGGATGACCTCGATGGCCATCAGGGGGAGAGGAAAGGCCCTTGGGCCTGAGGATGTTAGAGGCCTCAGTAAAGGGGAATGTCAAGGCGGGAATATGGGGATGGATGGTCGGGAGGGGGGGTGGGAGGTGGAATTCCCTCCTAGAGGCGGGATGGGGAGGGGATGGGGGGTATCCAAAGAGGAGACTCAGAAAAGGGGAAACATTGGAAATGTATATAAAGTATCAAAAATAAAAAAGGAGGAAAAAAATTATATACTCGATTTTTATCTTTTAATATTGACATATACTTCATTAAAATTTGAATTGAGCAAACTTGGTATATTTTCTAATGTGAATTTCCAGTGGGATCAAAAATAAAAAGCCATGTGCAATGAGAGAGGTTACAGTCAGGACACAGAAGGTTTGAGGCATCCTCCTGTGTCCACCTGAGGCTAAGGTCTTCACTTTCAGAATCTTATATGACACTGGTAAGCCTCAGTTTCAGTAATATTCCTCAGTTTGCAGCTAATTTTAAATCACACAAGCACTGTTTATCAGTTATTTAAAATGTGCTTCCTTGAATTGTCTATACTGTACTAAATTGTGACTGAAGGATCTTGAAAAGATGCACCTTGTGGACCTTTGAATAAGGAACCCTGGGCATTCCAAAACGGTAATTTTTTTATACTGAGAAAAAACAGTCGAGAGTTTTGGTTGGATGGATACGATTAATCTGGACAGTAAAGTTCAGTGTTTCTTCAGGTTCTATGTTGTAAGATGTACCAAGCTGTCTCCTTTTTCGTTTGGATGTCTGATCAAATTGTTGGAAAAATCACCCTAACTAATGTAGCTTTGTTAGTGTGAAGGTTATTCATAAAGGTCTTATCTTTGTTATAACACCTAAAAAAAAAAAAAAAAAAAAACATGAACAGAATAATTCCAAATAAGAACAAAAGATTGTACTTTATATAGTCATTTCTCTTAAAATAGAAAGTTATGAATTTTAAGCCAGTTTCTTGAGGGAAATACAAATAAAGACCAAGCATTTGTTATCTGCCCTAAACCCATATCAGTGACAATATTTACATTTAATTAAATGAAAGAAAAACAATACCAGGCACATATTAGAGCTTGAGAAGTGGGAAGTGAAAATGACAAATAAGAATACCAGTGTAACCATCAAACTGTGGACTTGGGGTGATAATGATCGCCAGTACAAGTTCATCAGCTCTACCACAAGCTGCTGTGCTGGGAGCTGTTGATAACTGGAAAGGGCATTAGTGTGTGTGTGTGTGTGTGTGTGTGTGTGTGTGTGTGTGTGTGTGTGCGCGCGTGCGCGCGCGCACGGTGGGGGAGGAGTTAGTGAAGTAAATGAGAAATCTCTCCTTTCATTTCAATTTCTCCATGAGTCTAAGTCTGCTATAACAATAATGTTATGTAAATAATGTACCCACTAAAGGAAGAAGCCACAGAGATGATTAAATTAGCAGTCCTATATAATTATTCACGATTTAGTTGACTTGAAAATTAAAATACTTCAACCACTATAATTTACTTTGTGGAACTGCATGCAGATAGACTATAGATTAAATGTTGACAATTATTTGAGCAACTTATTGAGTGAAAATAAATTTAGAATTTAATATTCACCGGTTTTTTTGAATAATTAAAACTTGTGCTGTTTGAATGTATGCATGCACAACATTTCAATTTTATAGGTCTAGACAGACAGATGCCTACTCTGATTTCACGACTTGGGCCTTCTTTATTCATATATGTATATCTATGGCTACCTTGTTATGTGTACTGAAATATAGCTGTATGTGTATTGCTAATGTGGGAATACAAATTTACTCCCATCATAGTAGTTTTATATAGAATCATAAATACATACTAGTTTTTTATAGATTTAACTAAATAATAGCTCTATGTCTGTACCACTCTACTGACTTCTAAGTATCCATTATACAATATTATTGATAGAAATGGGCTTCAGTTTTTGAATTATGTTTTAAGGAAATATTCTTGCAGTTAATAGTACCATATTTGAATATTTGAATTCTGTTGAAATTCATCTTGATATTATTTGTTATGTAGCTATCTGATGGCAATAGGGCCTCTCTCAGCCCAGATAAACTTGACTCATGGACTAAGGTACCAGACAATCAGTGATCATCAAACATTAACCTAAGAGAATGGTTCTCAAGTTTTCAGTCTCATGGTTATAGAGAGATTTTAATCCAGAAAAGGGAGTCTATGTAAAGAGAAATGCGGGAGACAGAGGAATGAGTTTGGTTCAGTTCAGTTAGGTTCAGTTCAGTTTGTGTGAGTTCAATTCAGTGTACTTCAGTTGAGTGCAGTTGTGCTCAGTTCAGTCCCAAGCAGTTCCTGAAGTTCAGAGGCAGTATTTCCAAGCAATACAATTCAGTCAGAAGCAGAGAAGCCAATTGAATCAGTTAGCTTGAAGAGGAGTGTAAGTCAGAACATCTGGGTTACACCAGCCAACCAGAGCTCAGAAAGCTAATAAGAGTAAATTTATTCAGCATTTAAGTCTCAGAGGCTGAAACATTTTAGGTCTAGAGAAGCAGAGGGAGGCTGGAAGCTGAAGCCTTCAAGGTCCAGGCTTGCAGAAGATAGATTATTCAGAGGCTAGAAGCTTCCAGACCTAGGCCTATGGATAGATAGAAGAGCTTTGGGCTCAGCCCAAGCCATGTATTTCCAAAGCCTGGGTACAACTCTGATCTCATCCCTTCATCTGAGGAAATAAAAGCAAAATTTACATTTGCACATGGTCACTATTAATGATGTGGACAAAGGAAGAGTGAGCAAGAAAAAAGTTTATTGTTCTAAAAGCAGGTAAAACTAACACTTCCATAGTGGGAGGGATCTCCATTTGGGATCAGATTATAAATAATTTTTAAAGAATTATAGCAGGAATTAGACAAACCATGAGGCAATTTTTATTAAGAATGACTGATTCTCTAGGCCTACTAGAGATCAAGATAATGGGGTCTCACAGTATGTGTGTGTGTGTGTGTGTATGTGTGTGTGTGTGTGTGTGTGTATATATATATATATATATATATATATACATCCCAATTAAAAAGATATGTGCTCCTCACCTAATTATGGGGGTGATCTCACATCATAGTCACCACCTCTGGTTATTCTCTTTCTTGACTTAGACTCACTTGACATACATGAATCTTGGTTGGGAATGGTGATGACCGCCTGTAACATTCTGAGAAGCTGAACTGAAAGGGTTTCATGTTCCAGAGAAGTCTTGGACAGATGTCAAGACTGTTGTAAAAGTTACAAGTGTTTCTGGGTGGTAGCAGTGTATACCTTTAATCCCAGGACTCAGGAAGCAGAGGCAGGCAGATTTCTGTGAGTTTGAGACTGGCCTGGTTTACACAGAGAATTCCAGGATAGCCAAATCTGCACAGAGAAATCCCAAAGCAAAACAACAACAACAACACACACACACACACACACACACACACACACACACTGCACTATTTATGGGACCTACAAGATATTATGTCTACTTCATATAAACTTATCAGAACTGAAAGGTAGGTACCTTATATGAAATGCCCAACAGTGGGTAGAGGGAACATGTAGCATCCATCTCCAGTAGAAAGACACATCAAGTGGCGGGATGGGGTTGCCATTCCACAGTCAAAAACTCTGACCCAGAACTGCTCCTGTCTAAAAGAACTGCGGGGACAAAAATGGAGAAGAGACTGAGGGAAAAGAGGTCCAGTGACTGGCACAACTTGTGATCCAACTCAAGGGGAGGCTTCAAAGCTTGACACTATTACTGATGCTTACAGACAGGAACCTAACATGGCTGTCCTCCAAGAGGTCCAAAAAGCAGCTGACTGAGACAGAAGCAGATACTTACAACCAACCAATAGACTGAAGTTGGGACCCCTGTGGTTGAATTTGGGAAAGGCTGGAAGAAGCTGAGGAGAAGGGTGACCTCATAGGAAGGCCAGCAGTCTCAACTAACCTGAACCCGGGAGATCTCTCAGACACTGAGCCACCAACCAGGCAGCACACACCAGCTGGTATAAGGTCTCTGACACATATACAGCAGAGGACTTCCTGGTCTGGCCTCAGTGAGAAAAGATGCACCTAACCCTCGAGAGACTAGAGGCTCCAGGGAGTGGGGAGGTCTGGCAGGGTAGGGTGGGGTAGGGAGGTGGGGACATCCTCTTGGAAATGGGGGAGGAGGAATGGAATGAGGAAGTGTCAGAGGGTGAACTGGGAGGGGAATAATGACTTTTAAAAGAGATTAAAGATAATTTTTTTAAAAATAGACTATATTATTAAAAATGTTAATTTCTTAAATTTTTTTTGAAAAGTGTTCTGTACTAAAATTGGCAATATTTTAACTAGGTTAGTTTATTACTTTCTTCAAATAAAATAGTTGTAATGAAAAAAAAAGATTTCCCTTTGGAAAAATTTTAAAATCTTTTCTTTGACTTAAAGATACCAAGAAAAAACATCAAATATAAACATCTATACAACTGTGCAAATACTTAAGGTAAGTGCAAGAAAAAAAAAGAAATCCAATTAAATCACATCAAGTTATAGTCTTTGCCTTAAAGTTTAATTATCAGGAGGTTTCATGAACTACTCTCAACCATAGATGCCTGAGAGAAAGGCTAATGCATGAATAAAATTAATGCACTTTGAGAAAGAACATGCTTATTTTTTACATTTCTGAGAAAGTAAACGACTGTGAGATTAATATATGCTTTAAATTTATAATCTAGAAATAACCATGTAATAAATCATTTTTTGATTTCTTTTAAAATTTTATTTATCTTAGTTCAACAACATGAGTGCTTCCTAATACATTATAAATACATCTTTAGTTTTGTAATTTGTATATTCATAAGATACAATATAGCTTATTAATGTTTTTATTAAACATAGTATAATTTTTCACTGGATATTTCTCCATTGGATAGAATGGTCTTCTCCACTTGAACTCATACTGAATGGAAGAATTAAACTCAAACTTTTACCATTAAGGAATTATTTAACAATAGAAATGTTCACGCTTATTTGTAAACATCACCCAGAACATTTATAATTTAAATATGCACAAATGGAAGGCCCCTCTTGGCTTGGACTTCTCCCCCCCTCAGATTGTATAAATTAGCAACCCTCTGGAATATGTGGGAATCTAACCACAGGCCACAAAGCTCACTGTGGCAGATCACCATTGGTGGGACAGGAAGAGGGGAATCTTCTAAAAAGCAGATGTAGCCCCAATGCTGGCCTTGACTTGACATGTCTAGCCTTCCACACAGGTGCATTGCCAGCCTGCATGGTGGAAATGAGGACAATTGATTCCAGCTGCTCTCACCAGCCCTACCCAGCTCTGTCAATCAGATTTCAGGATGAGAGAACTGGGGGGGGGGGGGGGGGAACACGCCACAGTGCTCTGGGGTTTTATTTTTTGTTTTTTGTTTGTTTGGTTTGTTTGTTGCTGCGGGAAGTTTTTAAAAAGAGGGAATATATGGCACATTCCTGCACTATGCCCTGGTTCTCTCATCCCTGGCAGCCTGGCCAGTCATGCACTGACAGGCAATGGCCAATCTGCTTTCATCTCTTGGAGCTCTCAGAGCTCCACGATCTCTCCACTCAGCTTGCTAGGTTCCCACTGGCCGGTCGCTACCAGGCCAGCCCCATGCTTCAATACCCCCATGGCTTCTGTGGTGCATATCAGGCAAACCTATACTTTGCCTCTGTACCTTTATCTCTGGAACCCAGACGAGCCGCCTTGTGAAGGAAAATGCAAGACAAACTTAGTTCAGAAACAATGAAAACTCAGTCTGTGGGCACAACAACTAAAACCTAATCTTGTAAACCTTATCAAAGTCTGATTCCTCTGGTGGTGAATATTTGTGGATCCGCCACAATACTGGGACACTCTACTAGCTACATCTTACCTATCTGCTTTCCCCATTCCAAAAGGACACCTCTCTCTCCTCCTTCCTCTCTTCCTCTCTCCAACCTGGAAGTCCCTCCTTACATGCCCAGTGATTGGTTCTTTTATTCATTAGGGGATTGCTTCACAAGAAGACACTGATGTAACTCACTCCTTCTCTGAAACCCCTCCCAGGAGGTCAGAATTAGAATACAAAAAGTCCCAGGGCTGTCCACAACAGTTTGTTTGTTTTGTTTTTTGGTTTCTCTATATATTAATACTGCTTTTATTTTGTTTGAAACTTCCTTTACACTTTTATGTTTTTGTTTCTCTTCCTTTACCTATTTTTATTTGTATATGTTTGTAGTCAGAAAGGTGCTTAATATAGATGAGAAAATTCTGGCAATGTAAATACTTTGGTGATAAATTGTAATGACAGTTTCTTCTTCTAGACTGTTTATTCATTTTATATTTCTATAGATATAAAAAATGAATTGTGTGTATTTTAAATTTAAATTTACAGTGCATTTTAGTTCATCAGAAACTCACAAATAATTAGGTTTTGTGGCCTGTGTTTAGATTCCCACATAATCCAGAGACTTGCTAATTTATACAATCCGAGGGGGGAGAAGTCCAAGCTAAGAGAGAACCTCCAAGTGAGCATATTTAAATTTTAAATGCTCTGTGTGATGCTTACAAATAAGTATGAACATTTCTATTGTTAAATAACTCTGCCTTGCCTTGCTGACAGCTGGTGCCTGTTTGTCTGGGCACTTTCAGTCATCCTGGGGCTGAAAAGTCACAGGCAAGTTTTCTGTTAGGCAACTGAACCTACTGACAAAACAGGAGGTTCTTCCAAGCCCAGAATATACATTAGATAACGCTTTGCATCCTGAAAAAATAAATAGCTGGAGACTTAGTGGAGGAAACACTACTAGACATCAAGAAGATTGCACTTTCCTGAAGAACTCAGCAAATGAGAATTTAGGGAGCCTTCGGTACCCTTACTATATAACATAGGGATCACTGTTGTTCAGGGAACTCTTGGATGCTGATTTGATATTCTGGGCTAATCAACAATGCTGTTATTTCTTTGCTGATACTCTTCCAGGTGGGTCAGCGGGGAACTGCTTCAGGTTGGCTACTGCATTCATGTACATACTTTCCTTTTTAAAATGTTTTCCTTTTATTCTTGGTGCAGAATGTGTTTTCCCTTCCAATCAGGCCAAATGCATGATTTCTCCAAAATGTAGTGTCCATTTTTTTTTGAATAAATGTATTTAGAAACTATGCCGTGGTGACTTCCTCTTGTCTTCTGTGGGCGTGGTGATCATTGCTTCTAGCCCTTCAGTATGCATGGATGAGGTAGTCTGCAGATAATTTGACCCTATGCTCACATGTCCATCTCTCTCTGTCTCTGATCGCCTAATTCGCATTAGGCTGAACTAAGTTCAGCCTGATGTTTTTGGCTAATTCTGACACATGCTTTAAATCTTTCCTCTTTTGATTTATACATAAAATCCATTCATACACTGCTACTAAAGGAAATAAATATTAAAAATCATGTATACAATATTCAAGGACATTCACAAATCATAAATAAATACCATAAATATTAACATAATATGTAATAAAATATTTATACTTTATATTAATTTAACAAATTTAAATTGATATGAATATAAAATATTTAAATTTTAAACAACTCTATCACATAATTCTTAATCATACCAAGATTTTAATCTTACTGCATTGGAAAATTCCAAATTTTCCAGGAAAATGGAAAGTGGAAAAAAAGGAAAAAACAGTTAAGTTAAAATTATAAAACATTTAGTGAAAAAGCTAAGCATATTACTGAATTAGAACAGAGTTTGGGACTTTATGGTGGTTTCATATACCATTTTGTACCCTCTAAACTCATGGTGGGATTAAATTGTCATTTTTACTATATTGAGAAGTCGTACTTTAAGAGATAATTGCATCATGAGATCATTGTTCTTGTGAATGAATGGGGTCAGTTGTGGCAGAAGTAAGGCTCAAATAGGAGGTCAGTTTTAGGAGGGGCTGCTTGCCTCCCTTGTCCCTCTGTCTTAACAGTGCTTGCTTTTCCCTCAGCAATGTTGAGACACAGCATGACAGAATTCACTAGACACTGGCAACGAGTTCCAAGAGTTCTCAATGGCAGAACTCCATTCCCTATAATTATATTTAAAGTAAATGGATGGTACTAGAAAATGTTGCACTAAGTGAGTTAACTCAGACCCAGAAAGACAAACACTGTGTGCTCTCTATTACTTGTGGATATTAGTTCTGAATCTTTATATTTGGTTAAAAACCTAGAGTCTCTATAGAAGTCAGGAAAGTAAAAAGGAAAACAGGGTGGGAGAAAGGGATTTAGAGACTGGGATAGTAGAACACAGGTGCTGTAATAGAAATATAAGAATCATTGTAAGCCGGGGCAGTGGTGGCACATGCCTTTAATCCCAGCACTTGGGAGGCAGAGGCAGGCGGATTTCTGAGTTTGAGGCAGGCCTGGTCTACAGAGTGAGTTCCAGGACAGCCAGGGCTACACAGAGAAACCCTGTGTCGAAAAAACAAAAAAAAAAAACAAAAAAAAAAAAAAAAAAAAAAATCATTGCAAGTTTCATTTGGAGATGGCTAAGGAAGGCAATATTGAGGGAAAGGGAAGCAGAGAGAAGAATAAAGAACAGTAAGGAGAATGGAATAACATATAGGAAAGAGTAGGTTTCCTTAAAGGCACAGATATAATATACATAATGTATACATGTACAAGTATGAATAATTTAAATGAAGTTAGGCTACTAAGAATTATAATGTCCACACTAAGAGTTATAAACTTAACAAACACCCCAGGACCAAGCACACGGAAACAGTCTCAGACAGACTCACAAAACATACAAGCTATCGCAATGCTTTGCCTATCTCTCAGAAGTTGTAGATAAAACCCTGTTGCTAAAGACTGCACACACTTTGGGCACAGGTAGTGGATGATTTGAGACGACAATGGTCTGTCATTCTCTCTTCTCCCTGGGAACCAGCCCCCATAACATACTAAGATGCTATACTAGCTGTCATGTGAGAAGAGAAAGCAAGCCTCTTCTAGTTGCATCCTACAAGTCACAGTAATGATCAGCAAGGCAAGATAACACAAGGCTACAATAGTGATATCTTTATATTGGAGGTAACAAATAGCCATCCAAATGGACTGAAGGCCTGCTCAAGAGGAAAGAATTTATCCCAGATACTGTAAGCAGTCAATTACCTGTGCTTGGTGAGGTCAATGACCCTAGTAGAGGAACATGAAGAAATTCACTCCTGCTGTTTTCCTAAATCAGTAAGATTACCTGTTGCATTCTAAATACTAATTGTTGTATCCACAGATAAGTGTGTAGCTCTCATGACTCATGAAGGAAATGGAGTCATGATGGAAACAATCACAGAAATCAAGAACTGGTGAAATAGAGAGGACAACTCGCTGTGGGATACCCATTTGCAGATGATTTATCTACAACCAAATACCTACCACAAAGGCTAGAGGGACATCAGGAAGGGTGTAAAGATTATAAGACCAAGAGGACCAGAATGTCTGTGTAAGATTGTGTTTTCTATACATGACAAAGTAGCTTTCATGAAATCTTAAGAATATATTACCCTAAACAAGACCAGCAAAAGTTCAGAATACCCAAGTTTCACTTTACAGTAACCGCTGGACTGAGAGTGAGGTCCCAGATGGAGGAGTGGGAGAAGGGACTGAAGGAGCTGAGGGAGTTTGCAGCCCCATGGAGGGAGCAACAGTGTCAACTGGCCTGACCCCCCCCCCGGTCCTCCTGGAGGCTGGACCACCAACCAAAGAATACACATCAAGGGACCCATGACTCAGACCACCTATGTGGCAGAGGAGGGACTTGTTGGCCATCAGGGGGAGGAGAGGCCCTTGGGCCTGAGGGTGTTAGAGGCCCCAGTAAAGGGGAATGTCAAGGTGGGAATATGGGAGTGAGTGGACGGGTGGGTGGGAGGTGGAATACCCTCATAGAGGTGGGGGAGGGGGGAAGGGATAGGGGGTTTCCAAAGAGGAGACCTGGAAAGGGGGAAACATTGGAAATGTGAATAAAGTATAAAAAAATAAATAATTAATTTAAAAAAAGAAAACAAACAAGACCTGCACAATGATACCAGTTGACACGTCACCTTGTATAGGAGAAATCTCACAAAACCCCACCCCTAAAAAAAAGCTACAGATGGCTGCTGAGAGAGGCCAAATAAGTCTTTTCTAGGAACGATTCCTTCCTGACAGGCTATTTGATCCCAAAGGTCATTCCTTAAACCATACATATGAACAATATTAAATGTACTCAGCAGGTTCTGTGTATGTGGATATTATAAAATTTTTAGAAGTGTCATAGAATTGAAATAGGGGATATAAGAAGAGTTGGATGAATGAGTGTAAAGTAGAAATGATGTAACTATAATATTCATTTGTGAAATTCTAAAAATTAAAATTAATTACATTCTTAAGATTAAATTTAAAATGTCTATGTTTGCTGTGAATTACTAAGGCTCAAGTATTCTGCCATACCAGCGAAAAATGGATCGAAACATTTTGTCAATTTTGGTAAATACACATTCAACATCAATTTTACTTCAAAAGAAATGAAGACATAACAATGGAGAAAGAAAGGTAGATAAAAAAGATAAAGTTCTTTTGGTAAACAATATATATATATATATATAAAAACTGAGTTAAATGTTTATATATCACATCATAACTAACTAAATGAAATTAGGACATTAAGTTTAAATATTTCTAAGCATCATCAATGCTTTCCAAACCTTTTAAAGTGTTGACAGTTACTCGAATTGCTTATGTTAGCTGACATTAGCATAAGTAAATTGCTTCTGTTCAAGAATTCACCTTGAAGCTGTTTCTGAATTTGTAATTCCCTGTCCTCTGGTATTCAAATCATATTTAATTGAAAAATCAGAGGAAACCTATAGGTTACTCCTGAGTATTCAGTATGTTCTTGTATTTCTGAGAAGGGAATAATTTTCATTATGTAACCAATTAACATGACATTGTATGAAATTCAAATATTTGCCAAAATGGAAGTTTACTTGCTGTAATAATTGATATTTTTCTGTGTTTTGCTTATTTGTACTGTCTTAATCTGGAATTTTTGGTAGAGCACCTAAAATACCTTCTGATGGGAACTAGGCTGCAGGCGTATTTGTCACTTCAACAGGGATCTTACTTATCACAAGGCAAATATATTTGGCCTTGTGATATCAAAACTTCTAAATTTCACCTTGGGGGATGTCTTTCCATTATACCCTAACATTTGCTATCTGAATGACATTCCTTGGATTTGGTTTTAGGAAATAATAAGCAATATTAACAGGAAAGGGGACAAATATGTTAGCCGCTCATTTCCTCTATGCCTTGTAGTGACTGAAACAGGACATCATCAAATATAAGTGATTGTAGAAAAAGCAGAAATCTGCAGAATAGTCCATACTCCTTCCTCATAACTATTCAGTTATTGTCTTAATTTTCCAGGTCTCTTGCAATTCTAATTAGCTACAGTTTCATTGCTTGGTTTTTGGGGTATCTAAAGTTTTCTTTTTTTTTTAATTTTTTTATTTTATTTTCAAAGCATTGTAAACCATAAGCATAGAAAGTATTACAATGTTCTCTTCACAATAAAATGAATAGAGCTCTACCTGGGCCACCAGGGATCCATAGCCAATGAGCACCAAGAGAAAGCTACCCTCCCAGGAGCATGGAAAAGCTGTGAGTGGGGTTAAGGCGAACACCACTGCTCACCAGGACCCAACTGGAACCAGCAGGATACAGGGCCTGAAGAAAACTCAGGATCAAGAAACCTCTGAACCTTCCTGTTTCCACCTGTGGGTGGAGACCTCTGCCTGGGTCACGAGGGGTCCATAGCCAATGAGCGCCAGGAGAAAGCTACCCTCCCAGGAGCATGGAAAAGCTGTGAGTAGGGTTAAGGGGAGCAACACTGCTAACCGGGACCCACCCAGAATGTGCAGGATGCCGGAACTGAGGTAACGTCGGGGACAGGAACTTTCCAGTTTCCATCTGTGCCTGGGGACCTCAGCCTGGGCCACAGGGCTCCAGGAGAGACCTGGTATCCCAGGAGTGCTGACACACCTTTGAGCACAGGCAAAACCACCACATGTGTTCAAACTCACTGGATCAAGAGGGACCCTTGCAGAGCCATCAGGACATAGGAACGAAGAGACAGCTGGTGACAAGATTCTTCTGGTTTCTGTCTACATCCCAGAGCTGACCCTGTGCCACAGCTCTCCAAACCCAAATACGTCTCTGAGAGAGCTGGTCTTCAAGGAGTATTGACACAGAGGCCTGCAGGAGGGGCAAGCCAAAGCCAGACAGAGAAAGACCAGCTAACATCAGAGTTAACAAGATGGCAAAAGGCAAGGGTAAGAACATAAGGAGCAGAAACCAAGGCTACTTGGCATCATCAGAACCCAGCTCTCCCACCACAGCAAGCCCTGGATACCCCAACACACCAGAAAAGCATGACTCAGGTTTTAAAACATTTCTCATGTTGACGATAGAAGACTTTAAGAAAGAAATGAATAACACCCTTAAATAAATACAAGAGAACAGAGATAAACAACTAGAAGCCCTTAAAGAGGAAACAGAAAAATCCATTAAAGAATTACAGGAAAACTCAATCAAACAGGAGGAATTACAGGAAAAC
>CM052706.1:28478890-28493851 GCA_028551405.1 Uromys caudimaculatus
ACTCCAAACAGATTGGACCAGAAAAGAAATTCGCCCCATCACATTATAGTGAAAACACCAAATACACAAAACCAGGAAAGAATATTAAAAGCAGTAAGGGAAAAAGATCAAGTAACATATAAAGGCAGACCTATCAGAATTACACCTGACTTCTCACCAGAGAATATGAAAGCTAGAATATCCTGGGCAGAACTTATACAGACCCTAAGAGAATACAACTGCCAACACAGGCTGCTATACCCAGCAAAACTCTAAATTACCATAGATGGTGAAACCAAAATATTCCATGACAAAACCAAATTTATACAATATGCTTCCACAAACTCAGCCCTACAAAGGGTAATGGATGGTAAACTTCAACTCAAAGAGAGAAACTACACCTTAGAAAAAGCAAGAAATTAATCTTTCAACAAACTCAAAAGAAGATAGCCACATAAAAGTAAAAATAACATCGAAAATAACAGGAAACAACAATCACTATTCCTTAATATCTCTGAACATCAATGGATTCAATTCCCCAATAAAAAGACATAGACTGACAGACTGGATCCATAAAGAGGACCCAGAATTTTGCTGCATTCAAGAAACACATCTCTGTGATAAAGACAACACTACCTCAGAGTAAGGGGCTGGAAAACAACTTTGCAGGCAAACGGTCCCAAGAAACAGGCTGGAGTAGGCATTCTAATATCAGATAAAATCGACTTTCACCCAAAAGTCATCAAAAAAGGTAAGGAAGGACACTTCATACTCATCAAAGGAAAAATGTACAAAAGAAGAACTCTCAATACTGAACATCTATGCTTCAAATGCAAGGGCACCACATTCATAAAAGAAATTTTACTAAAGCTCACAGCACACATTGCGCCTCACACAATAATAGTAGGAGACTTCAACACCCCATTATCATTAATGGACAGATCTTGGAAACACAAATTAAACTGAGCCACACTGAAATTAACAGATGTTATGAACTGAATGGATTTAACAGATATCTATAGAACATTTCATTTTAAATCAAAAGGATATACCTTCTTCTCAGCACCTCATGGTACCTAATCCAAAATTGACCATATAATTGGTCACAAAACAAACTTCAACAGATACAAGAAGATTGAAATAATCCCATGCCTCCTATCAGATCACTATGGATTAAGGCTGGTCTTCAATGGCAACAATAACAACAGAAAGCCCACATACACATGGAAGGTGAACAATGCTCTATTCTATGATAACTTGGTCAAGAAAGAAAAAAAGAAAGAAATTGAAGACTTCCTAGAATTTAATGAAAATGAAAATACAACATACCCAAACTTATGGGACACAATGAAAGCAGTGCTAAGAGGAAAACTCATAGCTTTGAGTGCCTCCAAAAAGAAACTGGAGAGAGCATACACTAGCAGCTTAACAGCACACCTGAATGCTCTAGAACAAAAAGAAGCTAATGCACCCAAGAGGAGTAGAAGGCAGGAAATAATCAAACTCAGTACTCAGATCAACCAAGTAGAAACAAAAAGAACTATACAAATAATCAACAAAACCAAGAGTTGGTTCTTTGAGAAAATCAACAAGATAGATAAGCCCTTAGCCAGACTAACCAGAGGGCACAGACACAGGATCCAAATTAACAAAATTAGAAATGAAAAGGGAGACATAACAACAGATTCTGAGGAAATTCAAAAAATCATCAGATCCTACTACAAAAGCCTATACTCAACAAAACTGCAAAATTTGGATGAAATGGAAAATTTTCTAGACAGATACCAAATACCACAGTTAAGTCAGGATCAGATAAACCATCTAAACAGTCCCATAATGCCTAAAGAAATAGAGGCAGTCATTAAAAGTCTTCCAACCAAAAAAAGCCCAGGTCCAGATGGGTTCACTGCAGAATTCTATCAAACCTTCAAAGAAGACCTAATACCAATACTCTTCAATCTATTCCACAAAATAGAAACAGAAGGAACACTATCCAATTCCTTCTATGAGGCCACAGTGACAGTGATACCAAAACCTCACAAAGACCCAACAAAGAAAGAAAATTTCAGACCAATTTCCCTTATGAATATCGATGCAAAAATACTCAATAACATTCTCACAAACTGAATCCAAGAACACATCAAAATGATCATTCATCATGATCAGGTACGCTTCATCCCAGGAATGCAGGGATGGTTCAATACTCAGAAATCCATCAATGTAATCCACGACAGAAACAAACTCAAAGAAAAAACCACATGGTCATTTCATTAGATGCTGAAAAAGCATTTGACAAAAGTCAACATCCCTTCATGATAAAAGTCCTGGAAAGATCAGGAATTCAAGGCCCACACCTAAACATAGTAAAAGCAACAGACAGCAAACCAGTAACCAACATCAAACTAAATGGAGAGAAACTCGAAGCAATTCCACTAAAATCAGGGACTAGACAAGGTTGTTCTCTCTCTCTCTATCTATTCAATATAGTAATTGAAGTTCCAGCTAAAGCAATTAGACACCAAAAGGAGGTCAAAGGGATACAAATTGGAAAGGAAGAAATCAAAATATCACTCTTTGCAGATAATAGGATCATATACTTAAGTGACCCGAAAACCTCCACCAGAGAACTGCTGCAGCTGATAAGCAACTTCAGCAAAGTGGCCAGATATAAAATTAACTCAAACAAATCAGTAGCCTTCCTATACTCAAAGGATAAACATGCTGAGAAAGAAATTAGGGAAATGACATCCTTCACAATTGTCACAGACAATATAAAGTATCTTGGTGTGACTCTATCCAAACAAGTGAAAGATCTGTATGACAAGAACTTCAAGTCTCTGAAGAAAGAAATCGAAGAAGACCTCAAAAGATGGAAAGCTCTCCCGTGCTCATGGATTGGCAGGATTAATATAGTAAAAATGGCCATCCTGCCAAAAGCAATCTACAGATTCAGTGCAATCCCCATCAAAATTCCAACTCAATTCTTCATAGACTTCGAAAGAGCAATTCTCAAATTCATTTGGAACAACAAAAAACCCAGGGTAGCAAAAGCTATTCTCAACAACAAAAGAACATCTGGGGGAATCAGCATTCCTGACTTCAAGCTGTACTACAGAGCAGTTTTGATTAAAAACTGCATGGTATTGGTACAGTGACAGGCAGGTAGATCAATGGAATAGAATTGAAGACCCAAAAATGAACCCACACATCTATGATCACTTAATCTTTGACAAAAGAGCTAAAACCATCCGCTGGAAAAAAGACAATTTCAACCAAGGGTGCTGTTTCAACTTGAGGTCAGCATGTATGTAGAAGAATGCACATTCACCCATTCTTATCTTCTTATAGAAAACTCAATTCCAAGTGGATCAAGGACCTCAATATAAAACTAGATACACTGAATCTAATAGAAGAGAAAGTGGGGAAAAGCCTCAAACACATGGGCACAGGGGAAAAGTTCCTGAACAGAACACCAATGGCTTATGCTCTAAGATCAAGAATTGACAAATGGGACCTCATGAAATTACAAAGCTTCTGTAAGGCAAAGGACACTGTCAATAGGACAAAAAGGCAACCAACAGATTGGGAAAAGATCTTTACCAATCCTACATTCGATAGAGGGCTAATATCCAACATATACAAAGAACTCAAGAAGTTAGACTCCAGAAAACCAAATAACCCCATCAAAAAATGGGGAACAGAGCTAAACATAGAATTCTCAACTGAGGAAATTCGCAGTGCTGAGAAGCACCTAAAGCAATGCTCAACATCCTTAATCATCAGGGAAATGCAAATCAAAACAATCCTGAGATTCCACCTCAGACCAGTCAGAATGGCTAAGATCAAAAACTCAGGTGACAGCAGATGCTGGCGAGGATGTGGAGAAAGAGGAGCACTCCTCCATTGTTGGTGGGATTGCAAGCTAGTTCAACCACTCTGGAAATCAGTTTGGCGGACTCTCAGCAAAATGGACATGATACTACCTGAGGACCCAGCTATACCACTCCTGGGCATATACCCAGAAGATGCTCCATCATGTAATAAAGACACATGCTCCACTATGTACATAGCAGCCATATTTATAATAGCCAGAAGCTGGAAACATCCCAGATGTCCCTCATCAGAGGAATGGATACAGAAAATGTGGTACATTTACTCGATGGAGTACTACACAGCTATTAAAAACAATGACTCAATAAAATTTGCAGGCAAATGGATGGAACTTGAAAATATCATCCTGAGTGAGGTAACTCAGTCACCAAAGAATGAACATGGTATGTACTCACTGATAAGTGGATATTAGCCCAAAAGTTCAGAATATCCAAGTTTCACTTTACAGTTACCACTGGACTGAGAGTGAGGTCCCAGATGGAGGAGTTGGAGAAGGGACTGAAGGAGCTTTGGGAGTCTGCAGCCCAATGGAGGGAGCAACAGTGTCAACTGGCCTGACCCCTCTGGTCCTCATGGAGGCTGGACCACCAAACAAAGAATACACATGGAGGGACCCATGGTTCGGACCACATATGTGGCAGAGGAGGGCCTTGCTGGCCATCAAGGGGAGGAGAGGCCCCAGTAAAGGGGAATGTCAAGGTTGGAATACTGGAATGGGTGGGCAGATGGGTGGGAGGTGGAATTCCCTCATAGAGGTGGGGGAGGGGGATCGGATAGGTGGTTTCCAAAGAGAAGACCTAGAAAGGGGGAAACATTGGACATGTAAATAAAGTATCAAAAAATAATAATAATTTAAAAAAAAAAAAGAAAATATCATCCTGAGCAAGGTAACTCAGTCACAAAAGAACGAACATGGTATGTACTCACTCATAAGTGGATATTAGCCCAAAGGTTCGGAATACCCAAGTTTCACTTTACAGTAATCACTGGACTAAGAGTGAGGTCCCAGATGGAGGAGTTGGAGAAGGGACTGAAGTAGCTGAGGGAGTCTGCAGCCCCATGGAGGTAGCAACAGTGTCAACTGGCCTGACCCCCTGGTCCTCATGGAGGCTGACCACCAACCAAAGATTACACATTGAGGGACCCATGTTTCGGACCACATATGTGGCAGAGGAGGGCCTTGTTGGCCATTAGGGGGAGGAGAGGCCCCAGTAAAGGGGAATGTCAAGGTGGGAATATGGGAGTGGGTGGGTGGGTGGGTGGGAGGTGGAATTCCCTCATAGAGGTGGGGGAAGGAGAGGGGATTAATGGTTTCCAAAGAGGAGACCTAGAAAGGGGGAAACATTGGAAATGTAAATAAAGTATCAAAAAATAAAAAAAAATAAAAAGATAAAATAAAATGAATAGAATGTCTTTTGATTCCAGCATAGTATTCTCACAGATTATTAATATGTTTTGTATATCATTAAAACAGCCAAACATCTGTTACACAGTACTCTCCCCTCTCATCAGCATCGAACTTACAGAAGTGCTTTGAGGACTGAGCATCTGTCACTCCTGTGGAAGCACTTACCAGTTTTTCCAAAATGTTGATTTCTGCTTAAAAGCTGGTTTCCTCACTGACAACTAACCTGTGTGGGGGTTTTACATTCATGTTCCAGAACATATTTGCTAAATCCCCATGTCTGAATAATAAACTATCTCTTGGATATTCTGTCAAGTCAAAATAGTGTTTCAAGATAAAAGAGGATACTTTTACATTCAACTATGGTGACCCCATAGCCATGCTTGCACCATACTGAAGTGTACAGTAATACTTGGAGAACCCACAGCCATGCTGGAAACATAGTGCAGTGAAGAGAGGTGCTTGCTGTCTCATGCAAAGTTAACTAAAACACACACTTCAGGTGGAAGGCTCATAAAGTTTATTCCTATTCCGTGGTTGGTGGCTTAATCTCTGGGAGCTCCCAGGGGTCCAGGTTAGTTGATATTGTTCTTCCTATGGGGTTGCTATCCCCTTCACTTCCTTCAATCCTTCCATAGGGATCCCCAACATCAATGCAGATTGGCTGTAAGTATTTGCAGCTGATTCAGTCAGTTGCTGGTAGAGTCTCTCAGAGAAAAGCCACGCTAAGCTCCTGCTTGAAAGCACGACATAACATCAGGAATAGTGTCAGGGTTTGATGCCAGCTTATATGATGGATCCCAGGTTGGGATGGTCACTGGATGGCCTTCCTTCAATCTCTGTTCCATTTCTGTCCCTGCATTTCATTTAGACAGAAATATTTCTGGGTCAAAAATTTGAAGGTGGGCCGCTGTCCTCATTCCTCCACTGGGGTCCTTGTCTACTTATTGGAGGTGGTCTCATCAGGTTCCATGTCATCACTGTTGTGCATTTTGGCTAAGGTCACCCAAACTGTGTCCTGGGTGACCCTCATGGCCCAGGTCTCAGGGACTTTCTAGAAGTTTCCCCCACCCCCTTCCACTGGTGCATATTTCCATTCATTCTCCTAACCCTCTGGGTTTCTCTCCTGTCTCCCCCCATACCTGATCCTGTCCTCCTTTCCATTCCACTCCCCCAGGAGCTCCCCAAGACTAAGCTACCAAACAAAGAGCATACATGGGCTGGTCTGAGGCCCTAGCACATATGTACCAGAGGTCTGCCTTGTCTGGCCTCAGTGGGATAGGAAGCACCTAATTCTGTAGAGATTTGATGCCCCAGGGAAGAAGGATGTGGGGCTGGGGGGCACTTTCAGAGGCAAAGGGGAAAGGGGGCATGGAGTCAATAACTTGGGGGGTAGGTATTAGGAGGGGGGACAGTGTTTGATATAAAAATATATATATACCACACAACTACATTTTAAGATTTAACAACATTATTCAATTTATTTCACACAATATTTATTTATTCCTGAGTCCATTCAAACAAAAGTAAATTTCTCTGATCACTAGGTGATACTGGCACTGAACAGACACACACTCTCACACACGAACGCACACACACACACACACACACACATACATGCACACTCTCACACATGAACACACACACGCACACACACATGCACACTCTCACACATGAATGCACACACGCACACACACATGTACACTCTCACACACGAACACACATACACATGCACATGCACACTCACACAAGTATGCTTTCTGTAATTCACCCATTTGTCATGCATACTTTTGAGATAAGACATGGTACCAGTCTTCATACTTGCAGTTAGATGAAGGATTGATGAAGTGTAAAACAGTTTGCTGGAGGGTAAAGATAAATTAAAGTACTATTTTGACCATTTTATTAGTCAAGATAGCTCAATGACATAATGTGTTAAGATTTTTTTTTCTCATTTTCAGTCGGAAGAAAATGTAAAATGAAAGATGGTCTCTGAAGAGTTCTATCTGTATACTTTTCATTTATTTCTCTAAAACCGAAACAACCAATTTCAAAACGATGTCAACACACAGCAATTTAAACTTTGATAATTGTGGTTGACTGAGGAAGAAATGATAAATTATTAACATCTTTAATGTAAGCAAGCAGAGATTCTGCCAGTGTTCACTATACTTAATATTTTATTATGTCAACAGTTTTACCCCATATCTAACTACTTAGACATTTTCTGAGAGCTAAAATAGTTTCTTTCGTCATGATACAAAACAATGGTTTCCTTATCAGCATGTAGCTTCTAGAAACAAAATAATAACTTGCAATATCTCCCTCCAAAGGATTCACAGATTTTAAAAGAGCTATACACTAAAATAAAACGATAAACTTATTTTGTTCAAATATGTTTAGTTATATGTGTACAAGTTTACTTCTACATGCAATTTAAAATGTACTTTAATTGTTATTTGCAATTATACCAAAGTAATGATACAGAGATTGAA
The DNA here is from genome assembly GCA_028551405.1 of Uromys caudimaculatus. Classification (NCBI taxonomy): domain Eukaryota; kingdom Metazoa; phylum Chordata; class Mammalia; order Rodentia; family Muridae; genus Uromys; species Uromys caudimaculatus. Next base: position 28,486,661 of record CM052706.1, read on the forward strand.
ACTATTAAAAAACAAACAAACAAACAAACAAAAACACTGAGCTGTCTGAAGAGTTTGTTGCCACAGGCACAGTGAGTGGAGTAGCTGGTAGGCACACTTCTTTGTTTCACCTGCGCAGAAAAAGAACTCTCTATAGAAAAATATATTTTGATAAAAACCACTTAGCAACTAATGATCGTCTTTTGAATATTATCTTTCCTCTATAGCCTTTTTCACTGATCATTGCACTAGTTTTGTTTTTGCAGCAAGGTCATTTCTAAGAATTTTCTAAAAGGAAAGCAAAAGAAGAAAATAGGAAAGGAAGGAAGGAATGAAGAAAGAAAGGAAAGACGATATTAAGAAGGGTGGGGAAGGGGAGACGGAAGGAAGGAAGGACTCTCTGACTCATGTGGTCCTCATCCACCAAATCTCTTTCCTCTAGTTTGTTCCTTTAGTTTCATCCTTTGGCTCTCTCCTTCAAAACTGAATTTACTTTACATAAATGTGATGAACACATTCTATGTTTCAGATTAAAATGCCAGTGGCTGTAACTGCAGTATGCCTTTTCTTAACCGTTACAAACCACAGACCCGTTCGTTCTCATTAAATGCATTCTTACTTGTGTGTTACATCATACTATGCAGCTCTTCCTTTCATCTGATAGGTGGCCTTTGCTCCACCTTTGCTTCCGCCTGCTTCCAAACATCACAGAACCCTGCTTCTCTGCAAAATTAGCAACACTGTCTTTCTTTGACATGATTTTTACTTTATCATTTATTCATCTAAATTATAAGAAAAATCAAAAGCAATTAGAAAGCCTTTAAGGTAATTAGAGTGGTTGACTGTTAATTACCTTAATTGTGCAACTTATGAACTTTGAGGCAGTACCTGCTTGGATTTGAAACTAAATGGAGGAAGTTTATCAATTTTAATGCTTCTACACCTTATGCTTGAGAACTCCCACATACGCTGTTCTTTAGCTATTTATTAAGAAAGTGTAGGTGAAAGACAGAGAAATTTCTCCTCTCTCATACCTCTGATCTTTGTCAGTAACTACTCTATATCATTTTTCCAAAGGACACAACTTTTATCTCAGGTTATTATTTCTCTAAAATTTTTATCATAGTTGTAATATGAAAGAATGTTTTCCTCTCACATTACATATAGATAAAAAGAAGCCAAGAGAAAAATCAGGTAGGAAGTCACCAATTTCAAATGTTGTGTAGAATCTAAAGATTATATCATTAAAAATTTATCAGACAGATGACAGCTGAAGAAAATTTGACACTCCTATATAATAGGTTTTTCTTTAAATCTAAGCCTACAACTATCTGTCCATGGGTGTAGAATACTTGACATGGCGTCAAGGCTCACTGCTCACTGCTACAGCCTTGCCTATGTGATGACATCAGAGACTGACAGGGGTTCCATCTCGGTACCTTGATTCATACTTACCTAGGGTCCCTGTGGCAACCCCACATTACGTAATACTTGGAAACCAAAGGATACTCTGCCTTTGCTGTCTCTTTGACTACACTACACCTTCATTGGTACGCTAAAGTGATCCCATGCTCCCCCTGTGCCAGAGGAATTTACAGATGTTCACACTAACAGACTCTTACCTGTGAGTGCTATGCCAGCACCTGCAGCATGTGCAGTGCAATTCTCCCAGCAATCCCTGAAGCTTTTGTGAGACTAAGTGGCATCACCAACATAGATTGTAGCTTAGTGTCCGTATAGCATATAAGTCAACACAAATGATACAAGTAAAACCTAGGATGGACCACTAGGTGAAAATATCTTACCATAAAATTTATCCTGAAAACAACCTGCCAAATGCACAAATAACTTTGTACTGTAAGAATCATGAAGAAATGTGGCAGGGGTAGGCAACTCTCTTTAGAAGGACAATAACGACCTAGCAACAAATCGTGAGGAAAATATCAGTAAATTGCCTGGCAAATAATTCAAAATATAGATTTCAGAGAAACTCAGGAGGATTATTTAAAGAAGAAAAAAAAAAAAGGTCAGCTTGATGAAATGCTTAGAGGGTTCCATGTGAAATGAGTAGGGAGTCAGCAAAGAGATGGAGAGAGGAGAAAAGGGAGCCGAACAGAAATCCCTCAACTAAATAGCTCAATAAATATCCTTAAAAGCACAGCTAAGAGCCTCAGCACAAAATGAGGTAGACAGAAAAAAAGAAGAAGAAGAAGAGAAAACAACTTCTAAACTTGAAGACAGGTATTTTAAAATAACAATAGGTTTACACCCAATCCCACAAAACCCAGAGGGAGCTGGACTCCTGGGTGCTCTAACACACCCAAGATCATAGGTGAGGAGGCCACAATATCTGCCCCAACATCAGGAGTTACTAGGATCCCCCGGAATCCAGGGACAAGGAACCACTACCCCATCAGTGGCACAGGTTCCTTCTGGTCTGAGCCAGTGCCCTGAGCAGACAGACCTTGGGGGCTAGCTCAGCACCAAGTCCCACAACTCCCAAAGGAAACTCTACTCCCAGGTGCTCTATCATGCCCAGGATCATAGGATCATAGGATTACAGGATCTCAGGAGCTTGGTCACACCAGAATTTCAGGATCCCAGAGGTAGCTTGACTCCCAGAGCTCTTACACCCAGGATCTCAGGATCACAGGATCACAGAGACAACTAGAGTCTGAGAAGTTCTGACACAACCAAGATAACAGGAGGGACAGGTTCCAGTCTGAGACAGTGAGGGCAGCTAGCACTAGAGATAACCAGATGTCGAGAGGCAAGCTCAAGAACATATGCAACAGAAAAAATGGTTACTTGGCATCATCAGCACCCACTTCTCCCACCATAGCAAGTCCTGAATACCCCATCACATCGGAAAAGCAAGATTCAGGTTCAAAATAACTTCTCATGATGACGATAGAGGACTTTAAGAAGGACATGAATAACTCCCTTAAAGAAATACAGGAGAACACAGGTAAACAGCTAGAAGACCTTAAAGAGGAAACACAAAAATCCCTTAAAGAATTACAAGAAAGCATAAAAAAACAGGTGAAGGAATTGAAAAAAAATCCAAGATCTAAAAATGGAAGTAGAAACAATAAAGAAATAACAAAGGGAAACCATCCTGGAGGTAGAAAACCTAGAAAAGAGATCAGGAGTCATAGATGCAAGTATCAACAACAGAATGCAAGAGATAGAAGAGAGAATCTCAGGTGTATAAGTTACCAGAGAAAACATTGACACAACAGTCAAAGAAAATGCAAAATGCAAAAAGCTACTAACCCAAAACATCCAGGAAATCCAGGACACAATGAGAAAACCAAACCTAAGGATAATAGGTATAGAAGAGATCGAAGATTTCCAACATAAAGGGCCAGTAAATATCTTCAAAAATTATAGAAGAAAACTTCCCTAACCTAAAGAAGGAGTTGCCCATGAACATACAAGAAACCTACAGAACTCCAAATAGACAGGACCAGAAAAAAAAAGTCCTCCTGTCACATAATAATCAAAACACCAAATGCACAAAACAAAGACAGAATATTTAAAAGCAGTAAAGGAAAAAGGTCAAGTAACATATAAAGGCAGACCTATCAGAATTACACCAGATTTCTCACCAGAGACTATAAAATCCAGAAGCTCCTGGGCAGATGTCATGCAGACCCTCAGAGAACACAACTGCCAGTCAAGGCCAGCAAAACTCTCAATTGCCATAGACAGAGAAAACAAGATATTCTATGACAAAACCAATTTTATACAATATCTTTCTACAAATCCAGCCCTACAAAGGATAATAGATGGAAAACAGCAACACAAGGAGGGAAATTACACCCTAGAAAAAACAAGAAAGTAATCTTCTTTCAACAACTTCAAAGGAAGATAGCCAAACAAACATAATTCCACCTCTAATAGCAAAACTAACAGGAAGCAACAAAAACTTTTCTTTATTATCTTTTAACATCAGTGTACTCGATTTCCAAATAAAAAGACATACACTAACAGACTAGATACATAAACAGGACACAGCATTTTGCTGCATGCAGGAAACCACCTCTGTGAAAGAGACAGACACTACCTCAGAGTAAAAGGCAGGGAGAAAAAATTTCCAAACAAATGGTCCCAAGAAATAAGCTGGAGTAGTCATTCTAATATCGAATAAAATCAACTTTCAACCAAAAGCTATCAAAAAAGATAAGGAAGGACACGTCATAAGTGTCAAAGGAAAAATCTACCAACATGAACTCTCAACTCTGAACATCTATGCTCCAAATGCAAGGGCACCCATGTTCAAAAACAAAAAAAAAACAAAACAAAACAAAAAAAAAACAAAAAAAAAAAACTTTACTAAAGCTCAAAGCACACATTGCACCTCACACACAATAATAGTGGGAGACTTCAACACCCCACTCTCAGCAATGGACACATCATGGAAATAGAAATTAAATAGAATCATGGTGAAATTAGCAGATGTTATGAACCAAATGGATTTAACAGATATCTATAGAACATTTCATCCTAAAACAAAAGAATATACCTTTTCCTCAGGACCTCATGGTACCTTCTCCAAAACTGATCATATAATTAGTAAAAATAAAAAAATAAATAAATAAAAAACAGTCCTCAACAGATACCAGAAGATTGAAATAATCCCATGCATCCGATCAGATCACCGAGGACTAAGGCTGGTCTTCAATAACAACAAAAATAACGGCAAGCATACATACACATAGAAACTGAACAATGCTCTACTCAATGATAACTTGGTCAAGTAAGAAATAAAGAAAGAAATTAAAGAATTTTTAGAATTTAATGAAAATGAAGGCACATCATACCAAAATTTCTGGGAAACAATGAAATCACTGCTAAGAGGAAAACTCAAAGCTCTAAGTGTCTACAAAAAGAAACTGGAGAGGGCATACACTAGCACCTTGACAGCACACCTGAAAGCTCAAGAATATAAAGAAGCAAATGCACCCAAATGGCAGGAAATAATCAAACTCAGGGCTGAAATCAACCAAGTAGAAACAAAAAGAACTGTCCAAAGAATCAACAAAACCAGGAGCTGGTTCTTTGAGAAAACCAACAAAATAGATAAACCCTTAGTCAGACTAACCAGGGAGCATAGAGACAGTATCCAAATTAATAAAATCAGAACTGAAAAGGGAGATATAACAACAGAAATCGAAAAAATTCAAAAGTCATCAGATCCTACTACAAAAGCCTACACTCAGCAAAACTGGGAAATCTGGATGAAGTGGACAATTTTCTAACAGATACCAGGTACCAAAGTTAAATCAGGATCAGATAAACCATCTAAACAGTTCCATAACCCCTAAAGAAATAGTAACACTCATTAATAGTCTCCCAACCAAAAAAAAAGCCCAGAACCAGATGGGTTCACAGCAGAATTCTATCAGACCTTCAAAGAAGACCTAATACCAGTACTCTTCAATCTATTCCACAAAATAGAAACAGAAGGAACACTACCCAATTCATTCTATGAGGCCACAATTATGCTTATACCTAAACCACACAAAGACCCAACAAAGAAAGGAAACTTCAGGGCAATTTCCTTTATGATTATCAATGCAAAAATACTCAACAAAATTCTCACAAACCGAATCCAAGAGCACATCAAAATGATCATCCATCATGATCAAGTAGACTTTATTCCAGGAATTCAGGGACAGTTCAATATACAGAAATACATCAACATAATTCACTATGTAAACAAACTCATAGAAAAACAACCACATGATCATCTCATTAGATGCTGAGAAAGCATTTCACAAAATTCAACACCCATTCATGACAAAAGTCTTGGAAAGATCAGGAATACAAGGCCCATACCTAAACACAATAAAAGCAATATATATCAAACCAGTAGCCTACATCAACCTAAATGGAGAGAAACTTGAAGCAATCCCATTAAAATCAGGGACTAGACAAGGGTGCCCACTTTCCCCCTACCTATTCAATGTAGTACGTGAAGTCCTAGCCAGAGCAATTAGACAACAAAAGGAGCTCAAATGGATACAAATTGGAAAGGAAGAAGTCAAAATATCGCTATTTGCAAATGATATGATAGTACACTTAAGTGACCCCAAAAATTCCACCAGAGAACCCCTAAACCTGATAAACAACTTCAGCAAAGTGGCTGGATATAAAATTAACTCAAACAAATCAGTAGCCTTCCTCTACACAAAGGAAAAACAGGCTGAAAAAGAAATTAGAAAAAGTCACCCTTCACAATAGTCACAAATAATATAAAGTACCTTGGTGTGACTCTAACCAAGCAAGTTAAAGATGTGTATGACAAGAACTTCAAGTCTCTAAAGTAAAAAAATCAAAGATCTCAGAAAATGGAAAGATCTCCCATGCTCGTGGATTGGCAGGATTAATATAGTAAAAATGGCTATCTTGCCGAAAGCAATCTACAGATTCAATGCAATTCCCATCAAATTTCCAACTCAGTTCTTCATAGAGTTAGAAAGAGCCATTTGCAAATTCATTTGAAATAACAAAAAACCCAGGATAGCTAAAACTATTTTCAACAACAAAAGAAATTCTAGGGGAATCACCATCCCTGACATCAAGCTGTACTACAGAGCAATAGTGATAACAAACAAACAAACAAACAAAAACTGCATGGTATTAGTACAGAGACAGGCAGGAAGATCAACGGAATAGAACTGAAGACCCAGAAATGAACCCACACACCTATGGTCACTTGATCTTTGACAAAGGGGCTAAATTCATCCAGTGGAAAAAAGTCAGCATTTTCAACAAATGGTGCTGTTTCAACCTGAGGTCAGCATGTAGAAGAATGCACATCCTTATCTCTTGGACAAAGCTCAAGTCCAAGTGGATCAAGGACCTCCACATAAAACCCAAAACACTGAAACTAATAGAAGAGAAAATGGGGAAGAGTCTTGAATACATGGACACAGTGGAAATTTTCCTGAACAGAACACCAATGGCTTATGCTCTAAAATGAAGAATCTACAAATAGGACCTCATGAAATTGCAAAGCTTCTGTAAGGCAAAGGACACTGTCAATAGGACAAAACGGCAATCAACGGATTGGGAAAAGATCTTTACTATTCCTATATCTGATAGAGGGCTAATATCCACTATACATAAAGAACTCAAGAAATTAGACTCCAGAATCAAATAACCCTATTAAAAATGGGAAATAGAGGTAAAAAAACAATTCTC
>CM052706.1:28494351-28567646 GCA_028551405.1 Uromys caudimaculatus
GATTTCTTTTGAGCTTGATCGGAATTTCGTCTTGCTCCAACACATTCCTTTGTTTCCTGCTTCTTTCCATTATCAATGGCTTCCTTCCACAGCATTTCCACAGCACGTTGTACCCGCTGGTGGGAACTTCGAAACTAGTAACTGTTACATACAGCCACCAATCCTGGACGCTATTGTGGAAACCAAAAAGTGCATGCTGACCTAAGCCTGGTATCGCGTCTCCTGAGAGGCTCTGCCAAAGCCTGACGTATACAGAGGCAGACCATTAGACTGATCATGGGGTCCCCAATGGAGGAGTTAGAGAAAGAACTGAAGGAGCTGAAGGGGTTTGCAACCCCACAGGAAGAACAATATCAACCTACCAGACCTCCCAGAATCTAAACCACCAACCAAGGAGTACACATGGAGGGACCCATGGCTCCAGCCGCCTATGTAGCAAAGGTTGGCCTTGTTGGTCATCAATGGGGAAAGAGGCTCTTGGTCTTGTGAAGGCTTGATGCCCCTGTGTAGGGGAATACGAGGTTGGGGAGGAGGGAGTGGGTGGGTGGGGGAATACCCTCATAGAAGCAAGAGGAGGGAGGATGGGATGGAGGTTTCTGAGGGGAAATCAGAAAAGGAGATATCATTTGAAATGAAAGTAAAGAAAATATCCAATTTAAAAAAAAAATGAGGCAGACAGAAAAAAAAAAGAAGAAAAAAAGAAAACAAGTTCTAAACTTGAAGAGGGGCATTTTTAAAATAACTCTGTTAGATAAGTAAATAAAAGGGAAAAAAAGGAAAGAAAGAAAAAGACATGGAAATTCAGAAAAAAGCCTCTGAGATTAATAGTGCACCTATAAGTGATCAATCTCATACATTATGGGTACTCTAAAAAAGAAAGAGAAGCTGAGAAGCAGAGACAGGAACATATATGTAATAATGGCTGAACACTTTGTAAATGTAGAGGAAAGTAAGGATACTAAGTTACAAAAAGCTAAAACAAAACAAAACAAAAAAGCCTTAATAAAATGATCTCCTATCACAAATATTGTAGCTAAACTGTCAGAAACACAGCAACAACAACAACAACAAACACACACACACACACACACACACACACACACACACACACCATCCATCAAAACAGCATGAAAGAAAAAAACATACGAGGAAATTCTCATTATACAAACATTATACAACTTCCCTCTTGAAATCTTCTTGCCAGGAGAATTACGTGGTTTATTTAAAATCCGGAAAGAAAAAAATAGATCATGTATCCTAGGGAAAGCCTAGTATTATTCTGCTAAAGAAACATAGCAACAAAATGACTCCTAATAGCACACTACTCTACTCATAGGTCAGCACGTTGCTCCACCCTCATCAGAGAAGTTTCCACTCACAGTAGATGGGAATTATAACTAAACACTCTGACAATAGTGAGATATTTTTGGAGTTATCAGCCCTAAATGGGATGATTTAATCAAACATTTCCCCTCAATAGTCAGGTGTTACAGGATTTTCCCTGTCCAATTACATTATCTGTGCAACTCTTAGCTCTGCCTCCCTGTTCCCTGTCCAATCACAGGGCTCCTATTGCCCTAATGTAATTGGACAGGGGAAATCCTGTAACATTCAGGAATTTATTCAGATGAGAAAGCAGAAAGACTGCACCGTCAAGAGGGACTGGATCACTCAAAGGAGAGAGCATCATCTAGCCACAACAGAGATGATACACATATGAACTCACAGAGTCTGTGGCAACAGACAATACCACCTAAACGAGTCCAAACAGGACCAAACCCTAGCACTGAGAAAGGTAAGTGGACACAAAGTTCCACTCCTAATCAAGCTATTTGCGATTGATACTTTCGGGAAAAAGGATTATGAGTTACGTCCAGTGCTGTGTCACTGAGTATACCAACCACACTTCAGAGCATGCACCATGTGCAAAAGTAGGTGGCCAACATAAAATGGACTCCATGTTTCTTTTATGTGTGTTTTTTGTTTTATTTGGGAATTTTTATTTTTTTCTTAGTGATTTTCTTGGTTTTACTTTGCCTAGTTTGATCTTTATTTTTTGGAATTTTGTTTGGTTTGCTTTGATTTGTTTTGGATTTTGAGATGTAGAGATGGACAGAGAGGGGGGGATATAAAGTTGGGTGGCTATGGAGGTGAGGAGAGTGGAAAAATATGATAAAAATAAATTATATTAAGATGTTAAATATTTTTAAAAAGTAATCCTTTACTAAGCCATGGAGAAATAAATTTTTGATGGCAAGAAATAAACTGATCTATGAGAAAACAAAGAATTTAGCATCATCAAACACACACGTGTGTGTGTGTGATATGATAATATCATTATATGTATGTTTATATATATACTATATATACTATATATATAGTGTATATATATATATATATATAATTAGGTATGCATAAAATTACAAATCTTCCTAGCAACATAGACACACAAAATATAAAGAGAAATATATAACATCAACATAGAATATATCCCAAAACAAAGAAAAACACAAGAGAAAGAAACAAGAAACAAAATAAAATCAGAAAAAAAAAAAACAACCAAAATAAAAGAGAGAAAGAAAGAACGGGAACTCTCTTATTAACCCATCAGTATCTTGAATATAAATTGATTAATGTCTCCAACTAGAAAAGAAAACAGTCTGCATAGATTTATAAAAGCCAAGATTGAGCAAAGGGATGAAAGCATGAAAGCATCCAAGAGGGAGTCTAAGGGCATGAAAGCTGCTCTTGTCTAGGTGTCTGTGACTGCAGACTCACAGCTGAGAAAGAGTCTCATAGAAGACTCCTGTGACAACTCCCTGCCCCCAAAACAGTAACAGCTAAACAGGACGACAAAGAAGAGAATGCTTTAAAATTTGTGATAAGGAAACTAAGTGTAGCCCTCCACAAGTGATGGCCTTTGGTGGATCAGAAGGATTCAGTTTTCCTTAAGGGGCTGGCCACTGGGAGTTTGACCAGACTCCAGTAAGTATATGAGCAACACAAATTGAACTTGTATTTTTTTCTTTCTTTTTTTATTTAGGGGTGGCATCACAAGGGTTGGAGGACAGACCTGGGAGGGCAAGATAGTGAATGTGATCACAATGCATTTTGTGAAAATTTTAAATCATCAACAAAAATATTATATTGAAAAAAGAAATTCTACACAATTAAAAGGAAGACCATTGTTAAAAACTGATGGCTATTGTTATTAATTATGGATGGCCTTACTCAGATACTGAAACTACAGGAGACAGGAAAGAAGGAAAAGAACAAACTACATCCCTGATAAAATCCATTCAAAATATGTAAATGAATACTAACAAATTAAATCAATCATCATAGAAAAGAGATGATCCATCATGAGTAAATTAACTTCATCCCAGGCAGGTTAAGATATATCAGCATGTATATAAATCAACATGCTAAATCATAGCAAGACAATGAAGTGCACCATCATGTAATCACAACAGATGCAGAAAAAGTAATTTTCCAAAATTAAGCCTTCCTTCAAATTAGTTATTCAAAATTTGGGTATAGAAAGTATGTAATTTAACATACTAAAGCATATATATTATAAGCCTTCCTCCGTAGACTCAAGAACAAGAAGGTCACCAATTCTACAGTCTTATTCATTAGAAATCTTGGCTTCAATACAAAATTGTGCGTTTATAAACATGTCATACTTATATAATGTATAAATAATTTATATATATTATATAAATGTATAGTATTATGTAGAAGACACACCTGCATTCATATAATTACTGTAGCACTGCTTATTTCACTAACAAATCCAGCCCCAATCTAGCAGGCAATCAATGTGTGAGCAGATGAAGAAAATATATATGGACACATTGAACTACTATTATACATGGGTAAAATAAGATCCTGCCATTTGGAGTACTGGGAATGGAACTATAGGACCCTATATTAAGTGAAATATTCCAAATGTTCTCACTCCCATGGGAAGGCTGAATGCTGATCTCATGGAAGTGGAGAACAGAGTGGTAGTTTCAGAGTCCAGAAAGTGAGGGAATGAAACAGGTGAGAAGGATATCATGGATACAAGGGGCAGCTGACTTCTAGTGTTACCTGGTGCATAGTGGAGTATCTGAACTGACAACAAATAATCCAACCCACCAATGGAATTAAAGAGACAAAGCTTCAGCTGATCGATACAATGACTGCCTTTCCTGAATCACTACACACTGGGAATGCACTGAAGGTTCACATTGTTCCTAAGCTTGCTTACAAGACCAGAAGCTATACAAGAGTGAAGGTATGAAATAGAAAGGCTAGAAAACTAATAGCCTGTGTCCTGCTACAGTGAAATACCTGCAAGGCTGCTTCAGACACCAGGTGGAAGTTAAGTATATGCCAACAGGACCAACAATTTTGGCATAATTGTTTGTGGTAGTTTATTGTTTTCAAACTTGAATTGTTTTGCTAGTGATGTAAAACACGTTGCAATAAAATCAGAAAGGTTGGAAATTAACCCTGAATTGGAGAGAAACATCCTATAAAATAATTGTATCTAATGCAATATAGTTAAAATAAATTATTACTTTTATGTTGCTATTTTATGCATGTGAGTATTTTTCCTAAATTTATGCCAAATATGTGCAGTCCTTTATTGGTCAGAAGAGGGCATCAGGTTCCCAGATACAGGACTTTCAGATGGCTGTGAGGCATGATGCAGGTACTGAGAATTGAACCCGAATCTTTTGAGAAAGTAGTCAGTTCTTTAACGAGAGGGGACACCTCTACAGCCCTCAAGATGTATTTATTACATCAATTACTATAGAAATTAAGGGCAGCAGTTTGAATTTCTTACATAGGATCAAATGAAACCATCTTCAAGGCACTATCATCATTTTTGTGGAGATCTGGGGCATCAGCACAGAAAGCATGCTTCCATCAGCCTTCTGTGTGGAACACTGAGTGCCATGTAAGAAATGATGTCTATTGGCTAACAAGAAATAGGCAAAGGTAACTGTGCCACATTTTAAACTTGTTTCCTTCAAAACCAGTCAATTTGTGAAAACAAAAGGAAAAGGAAGAAAAACATTATTCACGAAAGTCATTGTTGCATTCTGATACTACACACAACACAAAGTAAAATAAAGTGACCGTCAGTCTTGAACCCACAGAGAGAGTGATTTGCTCTACACAATCCCTCTATAGCCACTACTGCTTGATAGAAACCTAACCAATGGTAATGGAAAAACAACACCAGTTATACCATGCAGAAATTCAGAAGAGCTATATACTCATAATTACTAATATTAATGTATACACAGACATAATGTATACACATACACAGACACACAGAGGGAGGATATCTCATTTTTGTGTACAAATAATTAATCTTCTTCTCTACATGATCTGAAAATTTTTAAATCAGATCAAGTACTTATATCTTTTTCAAAATCAGAAATTATAACAATAAATTAATGTAGACTTTTAAAGTCTTTGTAATATGATACAATGTTAATAAGAATGTTTCATACTGTAACTATTCTAGCTAGATTAAGAAGGCACAAGGGACATTACTAATGCACAAGCTAAAAGTGATTAAAACCTGTTTTATAAATACTAGATCACTACAATGCTGATCATTAAACCAGATCATGTGACTCCAACGAGGACATAAAGAAAACAGGGGCTGTAGAAATGGCTTAGCTACTTAAGGTTAAGGCTCATACACAATTGTGGATTCCTGTCTATATGCAGGTGAGAGCAGGCACAAGGTAAGGCTAGAGCCTGTGACTGAGCAGCGGATAAAGCTGGGCTGAGAGTTTTAGAGATGAGAGAGATAGGGGGACCCAAGGAGAAGGAAAGAAGATGGAGGAAGAGAAAGACGAACCAGATCCATGTGGTTTTAAATAGCCACAGGTAGCTATGAATATCATATAAGGGATGGATTACTACAGGACAATTTGTCTTGTCTAAGTGGGCAGTTTATATCAATATCTATTGGCTATGAGTTCATTGTGTGGGTGTTTTGTGGGTTGAGAATTTACTGTTATAAATCTGACTGTTAAATTACAAGCCTCTAGAGTTTTGATTTTATGGGGTTACAGTGATTTGTGACTGCTAACCACAGGAGGAGGATGGCTGGGAATGTGAGCAGTATCTGCAGCAAGAGAATCTTGAGTTGGGTGGTCACTGCATGGGGACCTTGGGGACCTTGGAGGTGTGGAAGACGCATGGCTCCTTTTGGTAGATGAGAACCAGTTTTTTACATTCCTGAGGCATGTTCGCTTTTGCTTAACCACCAGAAATTCACATAGAGTCCAGATTGAGCTCATTTTTTGACATTTAGACTGCCTAAGACCTAACATTTTGTGTGTTCAAAATTATGATTTTACCAAATGAGAGACATCAAATCACCAAATGTTTATTAAATAGTTTTTCCTACAAGGTATTTGTAAGTTAGGCAGTTAACCACGCAAGGATATAATTAACAAAGATATAGACAACAATTCACAAGTGTACTGTCTTAAATGAAAGTCACAAAACAAAGAATTTCTCTAACTTCCAAAGTAAATAGCATGGTATGAAAAAGTTAGTTCAGAGCCACTGAAAGCTCAATCATGGCGTGCCCCTCTTCCATTTCATTTGAAGACCCAGCTTGAACTTGTTTTTTCATTTTTTGGGTTTGTTTTGTTTTGTTATTTTTGTTTTATTTTGTTTTTGTCAAAGGAAAAGTGACCTGGGAAATTCTACAGCAGTAATGAAATCTTTGCTACACTGGAGGAAGTAGTCCACAGCAAGGTCATGTTTAGGATGTTTGATTGTATAAAATGTATCACCTATATAATGCATATATCAAGAAATTTCAAATGAATTGCATTTGGAATCTATCTAGGGTTGTGTCACCATGCAGTCATCAGAGTAGGGCTGCAGTAATTAACACTAGGAAACTAGTATCCCCTCATTTTTATTACCAAAATGCAATGCTTGTATAACCCTTGACCTGGCCTTTTTACTGTTTTCTAAGATGCCAAGAAAATATAAAATGTTGTGAGTACAGTAGAAGCTGTTGAATTACATACCATATAATATGCAGAAGCTTTTGATATAAGCCAGCTGAACAGGCATTTTGAATATGTCTGCTTGGCTCCTAATTTAATATATTGTCAAAAATCAACTAAAATCATTGTATTCTGTGACTAAAGAAATGGATCCGCTGTTCCAGAAAATTTTTTGATTAGGGTTTCCCTTCCCTCTACTCCTTCTAGTTCTTCCCCACAACCCCTCCCAATTGGATCCAACCAATGTGCCTCTCCTTAGAAAAACAGGTAGCCTAACTTCTTGAGTTCTTTATATATATTGGATATTAGCCCTCTATTGGACATAGGATTGGTAAAGATCTTTTCCCAATCTGTTGGTTGCTGTTTTGTCCTATTGACAGTGTCCTTTGCCTTACAGAAGCTTTGCAATTTTATGAAGTCTCATTTCATGATTCTCTATCTTAGAGCATAAGCCATTGGTGTTTTGTTCAGGAAATTTTCCCCTGTGCCCATGTGTTCGAGGCTCTTTCCCACTTGCTCCTCTATAAGTTTCAGTGTATCTGGTTTTATATGGAGGTTCTTGATCCACTTGGACTTGAGTTTTCTACAAGAAGATAAGAATGGGTGAATGTGCATTCTTCTACATGCTGACCTCAAGTTGAAACAGTACCATTTGTTGAAACTGTCTTTTTTCCAGCAAATGGTTTTAGCTCTTTTGTCAAAGATTAAGTGACCATAGGTATGTGGGTTCATTTCTGGGTCTTCAATTCTATTCCCTTGATCTTCCTGCCTGTCACTGTACCAATACCATGCAGTTTTTATCACTATTGCTCTGTAATACAGCTTGAAGTCTGGAATGCTGATTCCCCCAGAAGTTCTTTTGTTGTTGAGAATAGTTTTCACTATACTGGGTTTTTTGTTATTCCAAATGAATTTGCAAATGGCTCTTTCTAATGCTATGAAGAACTGAGTTGGAATTTTGATGGGGATTGCACTAAATCTGTAGATTGCTTTTGGCAAGATAAACATTTTTACTATATTAATCCTGCCAATTCATGAACATAGGAGATCTTTCCATCTTCTAGATCTTCTATTACTTTCTTCAGAGACTTGAAGTTCTTGTCATACAGATCTTTTACTTGCTTGGTTAGAGTCTGACATAGCTGCCTCCTAAGAGGCTCTGCCAGAGCCTGACAAATACAGAGGTGGATGCTCGCAGCTAACCATTGAACTGAGCATGGGGTCTTCAATGGAGGAATTAGAGAAAGGACTGAAGAAACTGAAGGGGTTTTCAACCACATAGGAAGAACAACAATATCAACCAACCAGACTCCCCAGAGTTCCCAGGGACTAAGTCACCAACCAAAGAGTACACATGGAGGGACCCATGACTCCAGCTGCGTAAGTAGCAGGGGATGGCCTTGTCAGGCATCAGTGGGAAGAAAGGCCCTTGGTCCTGTGAAGGCTCGATGGATGCTCCTGTGTAGGGGAATTCGAGGGTGGGAAGGCGGGAGTGGGTGGGTGGGTGGGGGAACACCCTCATAGAAGCAGGGGTAAGGGAGATGGGAAAGGGAATTTGGGAAAGGGTGGGAAACCGGGAAAGGGGATAACATTTGAAATGTAAATAAAGAAAATGTCCAATTCTTTAAAAAACAAAAAAAGAAAAACAGGTAGCTAAGGAATAACAGCAAAATAAAATCAAATTATATTTAAAAAGATAAAACAAAAGCTAACACGTCAGAATAGGATAAAACAAATAGAAGGAAAAAAAGCCCAAAAAAAGGGACATGAAACAGATACAGACACAGAGACCCACTCTGTGAATACTAAGGACTCTCATAAAAACACTAAATCAGAAACCCTAATATATGTTCCAAACTATACATCTGCAAGTGGTTAATATTCAGGATATATAAGAAATGACAAAAATGTAAGAGTAAAGAAACAAACTCAATTAAAATGTACCGTAGGAGCTGAGAGAGTCATTCAGTAGTGGGTTATGTGCTAGTGTTCACAAGGATCTAGGTAATTACTCGGCAGAAAATTAGGGATGATGATGTCCATCAGTTGAAGAATGCATAAGGAATGTAGGGCACACATTCCCAGCCCAATCTCATTAGCCATACAAAGAATGTCATTGTTTATAACAATATGGAAGGAGAATCACTTCATTCAGTGGGTTATGCCAATCTCAGAAGTACCCTATGATCATACTCACATGTGATTTATTAGGCCATGGAGAGTAGGAGCTGGGATGGAGATGGAGAGGTGTTGCTAATAGATAGTGCTATGAGGCAGTAAATATTTGAAAATATTATCTGAGACATAAGTTACAGTAAGGATGATACTGTTAGTTTAACACCAGTTCTGTCCCAAGTAATTATAACAATATTTAGAAGTTCTGATTGGTTTATTACTTTTTTCCATGTGTATGATGTATGTGTGTGTGCATATTGTGTGCACTTGGGTGTGAGTACACAGAAGTGTTAAAATGAATGTGAGTGTGTGTATACATGAGTGTGGGGCAGAGGCTGATGCTGGTTTCATCTTCCATCACTCCTCACTTTATATTTTAAGCCAGGGTCTTTTGCAGAACCTGGATCTTGTAGATTTAGCTGATCAAACCAGTAAGCTTGCTTCCAGGAACTCCTTTCTCTGATTCCCGAAGGCTAGGATTTTAGGCAGGCCACCCACTCTTTACGCCCAAACGCTGGTTCTTGCAATGTAAAGTGATTTATCCATCACACAACTTCCCTGTCCTTGGTTTATTGCCTAATACACCAACATCTAAAAATTTTCTAGAGTGTTCTGAAGTATAACTTCTAAGTTACAACTTGTAAATAGGTTTGATCTTGCATCAAACATATTTGCTTCAAATCAATATATTGAATTTCCTTTTGTTTATCTTTTATAGTATATCACTTTACTGAAATGAAAAACAAGATTTATGTTCATGGCTTATGGCAAATAACTTCTGCAACAAACTATTAAGTGATATATTTTAAAGCTTATAAATTAAGTGAAAAATCTGTCTCCATTAAGACTTGTTCAAAATATTAATTTTAACTCTCCTCACAATACCAATAATCAGCAGTGCAGAGTCTCATGTACCAGTAATAAAATAAAATAAAATGGATTCAACTACAAACTAAAAAATACAAATTATTAATAGATGAGATTCGAGCACATCTCCACATCCCAAAGGCATCACCATTGCAAAGAAGCCACTCACTGTGATGTCCTTCTCCACAATAGACATCTGTAAGTACTTAAAGACACAAACTAACAGAAATAATAGATGTGTGCTCACCAGGAGCAAGAGGAAAAGAGGCTGATGAGAATGTATTTCAGAAAAGAGCACAGAGAGAATCACTGTGACTAAGGGAAAACTGAATGATTAAATTCAGAATTGAGCAAGCATTTCCAAAGAGTGGCCATCATTCTCCCACAGTCTATATACCCCACACAGGATTAAGAGATGTGTCCTTCAAAGCTTGGACTGTGGATAATGCAAAGCAGAATACAGAAAATGCATACATGTCTTCAGGAACCTCTCTGCAATAACCTGGAAAGGTTCACATTAAATTCTGTCAGAAGCTAAGAAGAAAGATTCTAGGAAATAGCACAGTTGTCTAGGCATCACTGGTCCTAGTTCAAACCATTCAAGCTTTGAATCCTGGGAGCCAGTGAAAGGTTAAAATCATTTCAGTCAGTCTATGTGTTCAAAACTATTTTATATATGAATATTTTCATTTGTGATTCATGTTGCTTTACCAGATGTAACAGGCTAATAGAACAACTATTTAGATCTTAATGTTTTTATCATCACCATCATCAGCGTCATCATTTTGCAGTACTGGGGATAGGATTTAAGGTATCATGAGTACTCAGCCCCACCAGGGAGCTAAAACCCCATCTTTGTTTTAAACTATTGTATTTGTAACTATTAATACATTGTGACAGAACTCCAATGAACTGAAGCTCAAACCCTTCATGATTCTCTTCTGTTCATAACTATCATGCCTACACAAAGAAAGCCCATAGAAGGTTTCCTAGTTGAGACAGAAAAGGGATTAAGAAGGAAAACAAAAATTTAGAAATTCACATAGTGTTAACTGCAAATACAAAAAATAATAATGGAATAAGCATTTGTCTATTGCAGCTTATGGAGAACATCTTTACTACAAACCCCAAGATCCCATTTTTATGGGACCTATAAACTTGGGAACTTCTGGTCTACCTTCACTTCAGGACCCAGCTTTCTATACTGCCTCTCGTCTTCTGTACTCCCTGAAGATGGAAGTGGTATGCAGAAAAGCTTCCCACAGGCTCAACACTCTTAGCTGAAAATGTACAAATAACATATTTTATCCAGGTTTTGTTCATCAAAGAGATAACTCCAGTGACATTGCATTGTAACACTATGTCAAGAGAAAGAATAATTATAAAGATTTTCTGAATAGCATTTATACCTATTATATATCGTGAGAATTGTGGCTTCTTATTTGATCATAATAAAACCTGTGTCAAACAAGTGTTTAGGAGGATATAAAATGCCCACAGACAAGCTGGTAAAAGCACCTTTTCATATTCTTTGGGTCTCTTTGCATCTCTAGAAACTTCCATTTCCTCCCACATGGAGTAAAACTCTATGATCTTCAATTTTCCTAACAATAAAAGCCTAGATTGGCCGGGCAGTGGTGGCGCACACCTTTGATCCCAGCACTTGGGAGGCAGAGACAGGTGGATTTCTGAGTTTGAGGGCAGCCTGGTCTGCAGAGTGAGTTCCAGGACAGCCAGGGCTATACAGAGAAATCCTGTCTTGAAAAACCAAAACCAAAAAAAAAGCCTAGATGGTCTTAACGAAAATTTTTTTCTTGGATGCTATTTGCTTCTATTCTATAGAAAGAACACAAGAAAATTGATTTCTAGAAAGGTGTGGTAGCTTAAAATTATGACAGTTCATATTGTTTTATCAGTTTGAAATTTATTAAATTATTCAAAAATCTGATATTACCTATACTTCATTTACACACATGACAAACGTCTCAATAGAAACATTGTTTTAAATAATAATAATTAATGATAATAGCAATAATAATAATGCTTATTACTACGATCACAAAACTAGAATCTGTTTGATAAATGCCCAAATTGTCAATTATCTTTTCTAACCTTCTGTTTGCATATCACAAGCTGTACTCATAAAAGTTAATGATGGTGATAGAGCAACTAGGGATCAGATGATGTAGTGGCACCAGGGAAAAATATGTTCTATCACAGACAAGGCAGTGTCTACAATGCACTGCACAAAATGTTCACAGGTAAATGCACTTCAATTTCCACAGGATTCTCTACACTTGAAAGCACAGGTGCTCATTGCATCTGATGAGCTGAAGAACCGTTGCCTCACTGTAAGTAGTCAGGCAGGAAGCCACACCAACATATGGAGAAACCAACCACTTTGGAGCCAACTTGTGTCTGGTTATTTGTGTTTTTACTGAGTACTCCATAAAACCTTATACATGCTTTTAATAAAATATAAAATAAAACTTAGTGACTTGACAAATTTTTAATTTTGGGCTTTAAAAATACATTTTCATAATATACAAACATACAAAATAATTTTTAAAAAAAACCTTAAAAAATAAATAAAATTTACTTTCCCCAAGATGGTAGACAACATATATCAATGTACGAAGTATAATTTTTTATTCAATGACAAAAACAATGCAGAAAAAGATTTCAATCCCCTTTTAAAATATGACAATTATAACAATAAATTAAGAATTAAATAATGTTTTAGATATCTTTTCGTCACCCAGAATAACTCATTACCATCAGTTTTGTACCTGTCTCCAAAACCAATTATATATATTTACATGTAAAGTTTTTGTGCATGTAGATTAAAAATAGAAAGTTATGACGTTTTACATTCTTTTGTGCATAGTTCACTGCTTCTTAATTAGCAACATCTTTGGATTTTTCCCCCACCTATTTGGTTCAACTCTTTCATTTGTTTTCTTTTGGCTTTGGTTTTGGATGTTTTGAGAGATGCCCTTAATATTAGCTGAGGTTCATCTGGAACTCATGATCATTTAATACCTGTCAGACCAGAATTGACTAGTCACTAAGAAATCATGAAGTGACATAATTTAACATTTAAGCCAGTAACTTGCATATTTATGTAAACATATGTATATTCGTGTGCACATAAGTTCTTTTAAATTGCATTAACAGGATAGATGCGTAAATGCAACCATGTGCTGTAGAAGAATGTTAATTATTACACAAATGTCACCATCTCCCTGCATCATATGTGCTGAAATGCTGAGCTGAAGCGCTAGTTTGAATTCAACATGGATGGAATATTTAGATTAAAATTCCATGTTGGGACTTAGAACTCTGATCACAGGCACATGAGCATAATGCTTCCCTGAGGAGAAATATTAAAACAAAAGGCTTCAGTTAGACTTATAGAGAAAGCACAAATAATGAGAAATGCCACAAATATTCTCTAAGGAAACCATAGCAACCCAGACTATTCACATGCTGATGTCAGCCTGTCCTTTTCCATTGTAAACTTAAGCCAACTAAAAATTTAAAAACCATAATTCCAGAAAGTTCAGCAAGGATAATTAACTCAAATACTAAGTGTACCAGTCAACTTGGAATTTGCTTGATAAAAATGTGCTTGCCCAGGTCTATTACCATAGTTACAGGTCTTTATGTATCTACTTCCTTCTTTCAGAACATCAGGCTTCTGCTAATAGCATTTGATAGCCGTCTATTGTTTCAAAAATTACTAAATATTTTAAATGAACTTTTTAAAACAGATATTGTGCCAGTGAGAAACCCAGCAAGTAAAAGTGCCTGCACCAAATCCAATGACTTGAGTTTGAACCAGAATCCAGGAAGGAAAGGGAGAGAGATCACTCTACAAAGTTCTCTGACTAGTGCACATGCTTTCTATCCAGACACAAATTCAATTTAAAATGTGATCTTCTATGTGAAATCATCTTGGCATTTATTTTATTTCTGCAAAAACCTGCTACTAAATTTGGTATAGAAATAACAAGGAATTAAGCCATGCTTCTAACTTTTCAGTGTAGTTTTGCACACTGAATACTTATACATAAAAGTAACTTAGACTCAAAGAAGAAATTTAAATTTGTATAATATTAACGTTGTGTTCCCATTTTAACATAGACTGATTCCCAGTACCTGGCCCTCCCTAGGTTTGATTTTAAACACTAAGTTAGTCAGAGTGACACAGAATTTATGTTTTTAATCATAGAAGTTTCTCTAACTCAAACTTAAATATTCAGTTGTCTGTGTGAAAATTTTGCATAGACCTTTCACAGATACCTAATTGTTTAGTTTAGACCACTTACACTAAATGTAACACACACAATTTTCTCTATTTAGTACTCTATTATTTGTTCTACACTTATTCTATTGCTCTTTTTCATCACTTTTTTATTTCAAAGGCATACAATCCTATGATCATATTCTGAGGAAGGGAACTGGAAAAAGCTGGTCCATTCAGGTTCTTCTTGTCTTCCCTGGCTTAGAACTGATTCCACTGGTAAGGGGGAAGGCACCCTCTGGGAACAGAGTCCTCAATGGAGAAGGAACAGAAGCATGTTTCTATTTTATGACTTGCATGGGGGAAGAGTGAAGAGTCCTCTTTGTTCCTGCAATCAAACAAGCAAGCAAACAAGCAAAAAAAAAAAGGAAACAAAACAACAACAACATCAATAACAAACCAAGGATTCTTGCTTCTATGTCTCATGGAGTGGGAGATGGACAGACAGGAAAAGGAAGGATAGGAAGATATTCTTCCATTCAGGGTACTTATTGTATCAGGGTGCTATGCTTTGGGGTGTGACTCCATAGCCTTGACAGGGCACAGAGTATGGCATTGCACAATATGGATGTCAGCAGCATCTCCACTATGAACAGACTCGCCATGTTCCCAAGTAGATTGTTTTAAGAATTCTTACACACAATGCGATCTGGAAAAGAAGATTACACCTATAAAGAAAACTTTCATTAATAAATCCTATTTTCACCAGTGGGTTACTGTAGGCTAGGCCTACAATTAAAGAGACTTTATATGAACAACAAGGCCAGCTGGATTCAGCATCTTTTTCCTCGTCTCACACTCCCATAGTTTGGAGAAATCCCAACACCCTATTCTCTTTTAGAGCCCAAGATGTCATGTCAGCTTCAATCTTCCAGCCTTTTTTTGAATTATATGTTCATGTTGGACGCTTATGCATGAAGTAAAATTAAACTGATTTCTTACATGTTAATCCACTTCATGGAAATGTAATTTTATCCACAGAGAAAACCTGTGGGGGGATAAAAGAAAGCCTTTTTGCTTCTCTACAGGAGAAAGACGCACAGATACATGAATGTCTGAATAGAGGGTAGATAAAGTGGTACAAGGGATAGGAATAACAGAAAGCTTACCTAGAAAATAGAACTAAATTTCTGCATGTAGAGAAAATGTATAGCTGAATATTGCTAATATGTTGTGGTTTGTTATTGATATGTGTGTTTGAATGAGACTGTTAACCCAGGAGCATAACAACATGTGACTGATAAGGCCCCACTGGGAATGTGTTTTGACTATTGTCTTAGTTAGGGTTACTATTGCCATGATGAAATGCCACAAATGAAACCAATTTAGGAAGGATATGAATTTTTTCATTCACACTTCTATTTCCCAGTTCATTGCCAAAGGTAGTTAGGGTAGAACTCAATCAGGGCAAGAACCTGAAGGCAGGAGCTGCACAGAGGCCATGAAGGAGTGCTGCTTACTGACTTGCTCATTAGCACTTGCCCAGCCTGCTTTCCTAGAGAATCAATTGCAGCACCAGCCACAATGGCCTCGGCTCTTCCCCAGTGATCAATAATTTTAAAAACTCCATATATAGGTTTGCCAACAGCCTGATTTTACGATGACATTTTTTCATTTGAGGTTCCCTCCTCTCAACTAACTCTAGCTTTTGTCAAGTTGACATAAAACTAGCCAGCACAACTATCCTGTATCTTGTGCAAACTACTAAATACTTTATAGGTGGCTTTTTTTTTTTTACAGATAATTGAGTCATATCACTTATACTAAGAAGTAAGAAGCAATTCAGATGTGATTGATATGTATCTGAATCCCATTACCTGAAAAGAAGAGGCAAGAGGATCATGAACTCAAGCTTGGTCTACTTGAGAATCTGTCTCAAACAAAAACGAAACAAGAAATACATAATCCATTACGAAAGGAGCTGTCCACCATTGGATGGTATTGAACTTTCAAGAGATCAGTAGGGTTTTTTTTTCTATTTAAAATGTTCATCACTTATCTCATGTGGTATCTTCTATTCAGGACATCACTTATAAATTCAAACTGCCATAACAAAAAACGTTTACATCACAAATATAATGCATTATCTTCTGTGTACAAAGGCATTGGGATTAATGGAGAGAAGGTAGTCATTATTTTTCTGTATGGACCATCCACAATGAAGGCTTCTATTCTGTGTGGTATAATACAGATGCTTCAGAAAACCATAAAGACTTGTGTTTTCATGAGTATAAATTCAGAAAATATCTGGAAGAGGTAAAACAGTGGTAATTACTCACTTATTGATTTTTCTTGTTTGTTTGAGTTTAACTTAACTACATAATTGACTTTATCACATGAACTGTCCATTTCATCAGTTGGTTGACTAATGAGACCAAACAAATTACCATGTAAATAAAATGTATTTAGAAGAACTATAATTGAATCAATTATAGAGTGAAGACATTATGTGTTTTTATAATCATCATTAAATAACAATTATCAGTTCATTTTCTTTTGTCTACAACTTTTGAACATTTATGTTACTTGTGGGAAATGTTTATATTTCAAAGAAATTATTGAAGTAAAGTATATGGAAACAGATAATTTTATATCCAAACATGTGGAGTACTCAGGAAACATCATCAAACAGAATTGTAGTACATGGTACATTCTCCTGGGAGTAAACACAACTGCAAACAGCATTTACAGAGACTCAACCCTAAGGCAAATACCATTTCCAATGCACTTTCAGTTACTTCAAAAATCTTGCATTATTTTTTATAAATTATCTATGTCATCAATTTCAATTTAATCTAAACTTTCCAACAGTAGCTACAACTCCTGGTATTTTATACTATTAATCAGACCAGGCCATAGATTTAACATATATAGGTTTAGCATAGAATTAATTGACCTGTGTAGCAGAAATTTCTGAATTTAAGGTGAGATGTGAAATTCAATCTAAAATATCAGCCACAAAATGCTGTTGTCTCTGCAGGAACTGATCAAAAATAAAAGGGGGGTTAGTCTGACAGAGTTATTAATGTCTTCTTGTTTCTAAGACCACAATGCAATTGCAGTTTTACTCAACATCAGGGGATCAGTTGGAAAGACCAATAAGAGTTGGCATCTTCTCCAATAAGCTCACTTATACCAATGTCCAGCTATATAAGTTATTGTTGTCTGGTGTGTGTATATGTGTGTGTGTGTGTGTGTGTGTGTGTGTGTGTGTGTGCTCATATGTATGCTTCACTCACCAAATATGATTTGTGTTTATATTGTATTAATATACATAGCAGTTTATCTATGACAACATTATTAGTGCTTGAAAATTAAATAGATTTTCTAAGAAGATTAAGTAATTAATGGATGTTTATACATTCTGTTAAAGGTGTTGTGAGTTCTTTGTCAATGAAATAAATTCAAAGATAACATAATACTTACTTGGACCAGTAAAGTCTCTATGGGAAATTACTTCAAACAACAATGAATTCCCAGCACAATGTAAAAGAAGTAGTCACAAATGATCACCAACTAGGGGAAACATCAAATTCAACTGTTCAAAAGCACTGATATTTTATGTGCATTTGATATATGCAGCATAAGGGAAGGGGCACAAGACAATAGTATATTTATAACAGTGTGTGCATTCAATGGGGTATATACTAGGTGAACTCATGGTGAAATATGCAATTTTCCTATCTCTGCTTTCTCTATAATTATAGAGCTACCAAAATGAGGGTTGGTATTTCAGCAAAGGACCCACTGGCAGGAAGTGCCCTGGGCAAGTGCTAGGTTCTTGCTCTACTGGAGAAACAGAGACAAGTATGCTTTGCTAATAGCAATATTCTTGCAGATGATCTTACTGCACAGCTATGGGTTTTATGTGAGATTTCTGGGCATAGAACTGTGAGGGCCAAAATGGATGTCAACAATATGTGACTGAATTAAGACCTCATGAATAATAAGTGTTTCATGTGTTTCATGTATATTTAATTTATCCTGTTATTCAGTGCCTCTGGTGTCTCATATATTCTTGATGCCTCATGAATAATCTGTGCCCTTGGTGCTCTGCTCCGCTCTGTGTATAACTCATACATGCTCTACTTACCAGCTTCTTATCTAAGCTTAACCTAACTTGTGCATTTCACACATCACTTTTCTTGCTAGGATTAAGTAGTCTCAAACAATCGCATATTATAATATCTCCACATAGCTATCAAAGTGCTTTATAGGAACTATAATTTCATAGATTTTCAAAACATAGAAAATATTTTTATGGGGTTAGTAGTAGTAGATTTCAGGGAACAAATAGCTATTAAAGAGACTGCTGTATTAACGTATTATTATGAGAAATCCAATTAAATGATCAAGAATCATTATTATAATTTAGAAACATTGGAGCTACAGCATAGATATTTATTATGAAAGAATTTTTTTTACCAAATTTTCTTCTGTAGCTTAGATTAACCTCAAATGCACAACTCTACTGCCTCAGCTTCCCAAGTGCTAAGATGATGTGCGTACTATCATGCCCAGAATTAGTAAAGAAATATTGAAAAGCCAACTCAAAATTATATAACTACATTGAAAAGAAATTTAACAAGTACATTTCAAAGATACAATTTATAAAAGACCCAAATCAACAAAAATACCAAATTATTTAATAAAATGAAATCTACTGCTGTGATCCCAAGGTCTTATCCTTTTACCTCTCAGAATACATGCTCACTATACTGCTTAGTTAATTTAGTATTACACTTTCTGTTACTGAAGATAATATTCAAATGATTATAGGCAATGCCATCATCACCTGAAATCAAATGCCACTCAGAATAAATTCATATACAATAAATGTTGTGTCTTGTAAATATTATGATAAATATTAATTTTATTGAGAACAAAATTGTCATATGTGGTAGTATTTATTAATCTTGAAGAATTTTATCTGTATGAAATGCTATATGATTAGTCCTATTTGGCAAAATATAACAATTCTAGATTACAAATCAGTGTTCTAACTTATAATATTTGTGCATCAAGAATTGTGACATGATGATAGAGATGATACTTTGTCTCCAGATACCAGCTGGGAGAAAATGATGATAAAGTCAATTTCAAAACCAAGTCAAGGAGAAGGGAGAGCCAGCCATGACATCACACATCAATTTTAAATTACTGAAAAACACATGAGACTATGCTTTAAGTAGCAGAGTCACATTTTATCAAACATAATATTTCATAGATTATTGGGGAATTTCATATGATGCATGCTGATTACACTCACTTGCTAGTACACCCAGGTCTATCCTACCAATGAGTATGAACTCCTCCCAGAAAAAAGAAAAGAAAAGAAAAAAGAAAAAGAGAAATGAAAAAGAAGTCACTAAGTTCACTTTATGGTGCTCATATGCTCAATGGTGTATGGTCAAATTCCCAGTCACTAGCTCCTTAAATAAAACTGAGTCCTTCCACAATCCCACCCCTGTCATCTTTTTCCACTGGAAACCTACCTTTTAGTCCTGTAAGTTGTTTGTCTTTTCTGTGAATGGATACTTGTGAATTTTTGTGGTACAACTCTTCTACAATTTTATCATCATTATTTTTATTTACATGGGTTGTTTCTATACATTATTACACGCTATTTTGACAGTCCTATATGGAGAATGTCATTCTGTATTTACTTGCTGGGTTGTAATAAAACATCATGACCATAAAGGTAGAGTAGAAGGAAAAGTTTGTTTGGGCTCATAGTTCTGGAGAGATAAGGTTCTGTCGTGATAAGGATACAGAGAAGCAAGAAGACTTGCTGACTGGAGCAGGAAGCTGAACCAACGCATCTCATCCAGAAGTTCCAAGCAGAAACAATGAACTGTAAATCATGTAAAGATTTAAACTCTCAAAGCTTCCTCCAGTGACATAATTCATCCAATAAGACCACACCTTCTAAGCCTCCCACAAACAGTGCCATCAATCAGTTATTAAGTGTTCAAATACCAGAGCCTGCGGGAAGCATTCTGATTCACATCAGCACACCATCAACCCTCTGTCTTCCCTTCCCGTTCCCTTGTAATTCCAAGTTGGCATTCATTCATATGCATTGCCACATATGAGGGAGAATGCATGATAGTTTGCCTTTCTGTGTACTTGGTATCTCCTACTTCTAACTACTTTGATACATATTCCAGGAATTCATTTATTTTTGCTCAAACATCCACACACAATGAAGTAATATGCAGCCATAAATGGTTGAATATTGTATCTATAAAAAGTAGATACCTAAATCTATTTTTTCTTTAGTTATTCATCTGCCATCGGGTTTCTAGAAAGAATCCACATCTTAGCCACTCTGATAGTGCCGCTTAATAAGCATAGATATATAAGTGCCTCTTTTGTATGCTGGCTTCATTTCCTCTGTATCTATACCCAGTTGTGAGATAGCTAGATTCTCATCAACAGTGTGGAAAAATTTATTTCCTCCTCATATTTGTAATTACCATACTTTTGTCACTTCATAAAGGCCACTCTAATGAAATGAGATCATATCTCACTGTAACTATGGTTTTCATTTTCCTTGTATGTATATTGAACATTTGCATATAATTATTGCTTATTTTTATTTTCCCTCTTGAAAGATTTCTATTTGGAAATCGAATGTATGAAGAAAGTATAAAATTAAATACTATTCATCTCTAAAGAAGATAAAATCACAAAATTTGCATGAAAATGGATAAACTAACAATATATAATATTAAGCCAGTTCACTCAATATCAAAAAAAAAGAGTCACATGGCCTTCCTCACATGTAGAATATAGCCAATTATATATGCAAATATAAATGTAAATAAGCAAAGGTACATAGAGTAAAACATGTAGAAAAAGGATGAGAAAGGCTAACTGTAAGAGGATGAGGAAGGACTGAATGCGGGTGGTGGACATGATCTAGGAAAGAGAATACAAAGCTACTTGTGTTTCTAGTTCTAGCTCTGTAAGGGCCTCATCATCTTTTGGTGGTAGATAAGAGGATAAAACCCTCGGTGATGAACGGGAACATCCCCATATGAAACTCTACAGCTTCAGAACGCATACTCTAACTGCGGAACTGATGTGCACAGATGTGGATATGATTAATTTTGGCGTGTGATGCTCTTTAGCTCCCAGTATTTTGTAGTAAAGTAAATTTTAAAAAAGGAAAGTATGTGTTTGACTCATTTACCATCTGCTGACTGGAAGCAGAGAGATGATTGCTAGCGTTCACTTGATTAATTATTTTTATTTACTATGGACCCAATTCCATAGAATAGTACCACCAACATTTAGGATGGATCTTCTCTCAGTTAAATTTTTCTGGAATTTCTTTATAGACACATCCTGTGGTGTGTCTCCATGGTGATCCTCATCCAGTCAGGTTGACAATGAAGAATAACTATCACAGTGTTGTTCTTTGTCATCCTGACACCCAAATTCATTTACTTTAAATTATAGCAATCCATACTTCCCCCATAAGTCTTATTTTAATCTCATAATTCAAGATGCATTCAGATCACCTCTGAAAATCCCCACAATTGTGTGGGTTTTTGTCACACAATAATGGTCAAAAGATTACAGTTCTTCTGAGATTCAAGATAAAACCTTGAATTTCAGAAGTACCCTGTGAGTTTCACAAAAAATAAAGCATCAGGTTAAAAATCTTGACTATAATGTGATTCAAGGTAAGTATACCATTCCACCATGGATGAGATAGGGAGATAACAACAACAACAACAAAAAAGACAGGACTAATGAAAAAATGAAAGCTATCAAGACAAGCCTTAGACTAGAATAATCTGTACCCAAATGGGCATAGACACCCCTGGCCTTCTACCTTTCCCCCTGCAGTACACATAGCTTCTTTCTAATTTAGTTTTACTCCTTTCTGTAGCTTTTTTTTTGTTAATGTGCATTTTTTTAGAAAATGCTAAACTTTATTTTAAAATATGTGCTTACATTAAATTATTAAAGTTTTTAATTTTCTTTTATTCCTGCTTTTATTTTTTTTATTTTTTTTCCTGTGGAATACTACAGTACTCACACCTCCAAAATGTCTGCTGTCTGCTGCAATTTGCCTAAATGCATCATCTTCATATCTTTATAGGGCCTCCTGGCAGAAAATCATCTCTACCATATATTGCTTGAACTTTCTGGAACTTCGGTATAAGTCTTCGTGTCACCTTCACTGTTGTATCTATCATGCCTCAAATGATTCAATATGGTATGGCTGATGCTGTCATGTTCTGCTGCCAGTTCAGGATGTAGGTAGACCCTTTGGATCAAAGTTGAATTGGCCTGTGTGGGTCTTCCAGGTAGATTCTGGGGAAATAGTTTCTTGTGTCACTGTTTAATGCTTCTTTCAAGTGATTTATATTTTAGCAACATAGAGGCATAAATGGTGTGTCTTGCCCTCAGGACTCTTGTTCCAGTGCAGAGCCACATGCTTTTCTTTAATGTTGTTAATCTCTTTAAATATTACTGTTGCTTTTGTCCTCATCAGCTTATCTTCAACTAAATATTTTCACTAGACTTCTTATTTTTCGTCGTCTTCTCTACCTATTACTCTCAACCTACCCTGAATATAAGTGGTGACCTGGACATACAACCCAGCTTCCTGGTACTACACTGGATGGAAATTTTCTGTGTCACACAAGTTAGTTAATTGCTTTTACATTCAGTCACACTCAGGTTCTTGGGACAAGGTCAGAGAAGATCAACATCCTGAATAGATATAATATGAATGCCCTGTAACCCAGTTTTCAACAGAGTCCTGTTCTCCTCTGAAATACGTGTTGAATGCCTGCTCTCCAATTTCTAAGCATTCTAGTCTTCCACGCCCCTACCATAATGGCACATTAATCTCTGCTCATAGCAGTTTAGGATTTTCCAAAAATAGCTTCAGAGTCTTCATTATTAGTCTCACAAAACAGTCTAACAATGTACCAGCCACATGATCAGATTTATCAAAACATAAGCTCTATTTCTCAGTATCATTTTCTGTATTTGCTTCTTTCTCCTTGATATCACAAAATACATAGCAAAAGCAAAATATTTTCTATTTTTTTATTTAGATCAGGACTCCATTCATGGGATACTGCCTCCCATATTCAGGGTAGGTCTTCACTGATCAGTTAAAACGTTTTTGAAAAAATCCATAAACATACCAAAAGGCTTGCTTGCATTGTGATTCTAAACCCACTGAAGTTGGTAATGAAGATTGACTATCACATTATTTACATTTGAAACATTTAATATAGATCACAGGTTGTCTCTATCAGCTATTACTGTTGCTGTACATAAGCTCCATAATGCCATTGATCAATTTTTGCTTTTATTTCTAAGTTTTGAAAGCTATGTCCAAAAACTCAGTCATTACCTGTACCAATATATTGAGTTCTTCTCCCATAGTTTCCTATACAAAAGTTTCATAGATTTGGGTCGTACATAGTCTTTCATCCACTGGAGTTGAGGTTTATACACAGTAAGAGAAAAATGTCACTTCCATCTTTAGTATGCCTATGCAGGTTCCTCTTTTCATCATTTGTGAAATATTTTTTCTTCTCCAATGTATGTTAGACACATTATTGAATATCACTTGACTGCTGATATATAAGATTACTTATGAATTTTTTACTCTAGTCTATTGATATACATCTATTTTTCTTAATGTAGAATGTTTCAGCATACATTTATATTAAAGGACTGTTGGCTGCAGATATATAAAAAAATAAGAGAAAAGTCATATTTCAATCTCTGGGAGGCAACTAATGGAAAAATTAATATCCTAAAATATTTTGAGAGTCAATTGGACTCCTATGTTCCATAATTTGTAAGGGAAATTTTCACGTGCTTTCCCACAATGTTTTCTCCCAATCTTCAGCTTAAAGTCACTTGTAACCTATTCCTTTCTCTAGCCTCCACCACTGTAGGACCATTTTAATTTATTGTTTTCTGTTGTTACTACAGGATGCATACTACAGAATATAAAAAGGTTTGTAATTAGGTGAAAGAGAAATGCACCATCTGTCTTTCTTTATCTTGGTTACCTCATCATTCTTTTTTTTTTTGGTTCTTTACTAGTTCCATTCATTTATCTGTAATTTAACTGATTTTATTATTTCAATTTTTGTATAGCTAAAAATATATTCCGTAGGGCACATGTACCAAATTTTCATAACCACTCATAAGTTGAATTACATTAAGTTGTTGTCATTTCTTAGATGTTGGAAGCAGGGTAGTAATGAATATGAATGAGCAAGAGTATGTCTTACCCCAGAGGAAGTGATAGAGAACTCATAGCATAATGCTGAGGAATAATATAGCTAGGTCATATGGCTGATATACTTTTAGCTTTGCACACTGATTTCTAGGGGAATAGACATAAGAGCTCACAGTCATACCAGGAGTGAACATGGAACCCATTTTCACAATATGATTAGCAGCAATTTATTGTTAGTTGCTTTGTTGATCTTGGCAATTCTGACTGGGTAAGATGAAATCTCAAAGTTGTTTCGATTTACATTTCCTTAATGGCTAGGGACGATAAACATATTGTGAGATACTTCTTAGATGCTTTTATTTCGATTTCTGAGAACCCTCTGTTCAACATCCATAACCCATTATTTAATTCAATCATTTATTTTCCTCACTTTTTGTTTTCGGGGTTCTCCATGTATTCTAGATATTAATCTTTGTCAGATGCATGGCTAACAAGGACATTTTCATGAGTAATGGGCTTTCTTTTGCTCCTTTTTTTCTTTAGTTGCAAAAACCTTTTTAGTTTTATGGGAGTCTATCTGTCAATAGGGAGAGTTCATTCATGGGCAAGTGGCATTTTATTCAGAATGGAATCTATTATTCAGTATCTTTTCATATACTTTATAGTATACATTCTGTGTTTGATTCTAGCACTTTAAATGATCCAGGTTTCACTTTTACCTTTTGATGCATAAAGAGTTGTATTTTGTGTCAGTTTCAGTTCTAATTTCAATGCTCTGTATCTGGACATCCAGTTTTCTTGCATGATTTGTTGAAGATTGTTCTTTATTATAGTGCATGTTTTTGTTATCATTATTAAATATTAAATTGACATAGTTGTATGCAGTAATATTTGAATCTCCTATTTTTTTCTATTGGTCTATATATCTGTTTATACTGCTACAGCTTCATAATATATCTTGATATCTGGAAGAGTAACCACTCAAAAGTAGACCTTTTTGCTCAGAATTGTTTTAGCTATCCAGAGTATTTTGTGGGGATTTTGTGAATTTTACCATAGATTTTTCAGATGTGAGTTTTGAGTTTGATTTGTTCCTTGTATCTAATATTTTTAGTTGCATTACTTAGTCATGATTTGTATTCTTTCCATTTTTTAATTTATCTTTTAAAATCTCCCTCTGAAGAAAGAATTTAATGCATCCCAGAAGTTTTCCTGTATTGTGCTTTCTTTTAGTTCTTGAAACTTATATCTTTCTTGATTTTTTGATCCATTCATCATTAGGTAATGAATTGCATAAATCTCCGTGAGTTTGTGTACTCACTATGGATTTCTTTGTATTTGCTGTAAAATTTTATATAGTTGTATTCAGATAGCATGCAACGTGGAGTTATTTCAATTTTTAAAGATTTTCTAGAATTTATTTTATCTGGTCTATTATAGAGGTGCTTTTGTGTGCTGTTGAGTCGAATTTATATTCTTTGAGGTTTGGTTATAATATGCTAAATATTAAGTCCATTTGATGTCATTTAATTCTTCTGTTTCTTTATCTTTTTTGTCCAGATGTTTGTTATGTTAGATAAAGTGGGACACTGAAATCATCTGTTATTAGAAAATCCCCAACACATAGAAAAAAAAAACAATTATTTCAGTTCATAAGTGGTATAGTAGAATACAGGAAAATTAGTATATTTAGTGGTAATCGTGCTTACAAAATAACAAATGTTTTAAGATGTTTGAAAATGAAGCAGTTAGTATGTGCATATGTGTGTTTATTTATGTGTGAATGTCAAATTATACGGATGATTCATCACCCAGAAAAAAATTACTGAAAATGGTGTTGAAGTGTTAATGATCTGTAATATTAGAACATAAAAGATATAAATCATTCATTTTGCAACATACTGAGTTTACACATATTGGAAATTCATAACAATGAGAAAATCAAGGGCCATTTAGAAAGGCACTGACATCAGCACAAAAGAGCATTGTTTCTGCAGAGATCACTTTACATCTATCTGCTCATAAGTATACTATACCCACTAACACTTGTGAAAAAAGAGGTGGCTATCAGGAACAACTGCTATTTTCTGTTCTCAATAATTTCTTTTGTATATGACAATGTTAGAATGTGGTCACTCTAATAATTACCTTACAAAACTATCCCTTTTGCTTCAGGTATATTGGGGAAAACATCACAAGAGTATGTTTCATAAATAATGAAATAGAGAAAGAATACACAAGTATTGATATTTTTTCTAAGATAAACTTCCCCCTTAGATAAGTCTAGGATGGTATTTTTTAACTGAGCATTTAATTTCTTTTGTATATATGATATAGATAGATGAAATCAAAATCGATGATAGATAGCAGATATTTTTTTATTCCTATTTTTCTAGGAATTTGTAGCATTGAAGCTATTTGCTTTTTTCACAAAGCTGGCACATCATATAAAGGTATTAATAACGTGTATTTACTACAGTATTAATTGCTGCAAAGTTTGTATCAATATTTCTGTTTCTGATGCTGTTCTGCCTTTTATCTTGAGTCCCATTTCCTTTTACGTTAACAAATTATTTTCTCTTGTTTATTGGAATTCTCTCATGTTTTTTTATTTCCTACATTGAAAACTTACATCACTGATCTGACATATATCTTTTTCTCTGCTATAGACTATTAAATACATAAACCCTAGTAAGTGGACCATGCTCAAGTAGAAGAAGACACATCTAAAAATATTTTGGCAGCACAAATTGTTTTTTATGGATTTTTTAAAAAATGCCAAGTTTGAAAAGGGAAGTGGAAGTGCATCTGTGAAGTGTTAGTTAAGAAAGCAGGATAAATATAAGAAAGGTGCTTTGTGTAAAACTCTCAAAGGAACTCATTTACACTACAAAGAGGGAGAGAGGGAGGGAAAGAGGGAGAGAGAGAGAGAGAGAGAGAGAGAGAGAGAGAGAGAGAGAGAACGTGCACACATTGCAGTGTATGACACAGCAGCAGGCATTAGAAGGCCAGAGGAGAGTATCGTGCAATCACTTCTCTCAATTTGCCTCATATGAAATTGAAATCAGCCTGCCAGTCCTTTATGCACTGAACCAACTATCTGGCCCCAGATTTTTGGAGTTTTCTTTTTAAGAAACTCCTATATTGCTCCAGCTGGCCTTTGAGGTGCTCTCCCTACTGCAATTTCTTGATTCCTGGGTTTACATATGGGAACTACCACAAGTGGGTTTTTTACTGTCAACTATAATAAGTGTTCATTAGAAATTCTGCAATTAGAGACAGCAAGGAAAAATATAGGTCTTTTGCATTGTGAGTAAATATACAATTTGGAGTCTACAAATTTTTCATATATATATATACACATATATAAATGTATCTTATAAATTTATTTAGAGAAATATATAGAGATATTAAATTAAAAATCATTTAACATGGCTCCTGAAATTTTGTATAACCTGAATATACATTTTATTCAGTAAAATCTTTTTCCTACTTTGAGATGAGAAATTGCAATCATAAGGAAAAGCTAATTACTAAAGGCTAAAATATATAACATTTCTAATGTTTTGATATAAGGCAAGAAGAGTTTTCTTATAATAGGCCATAGCTGGTCATGAGGAATGAGGGACGGCATACGTGCATGAGTTCACACAGCATTCCTAATGGGTCTTTGGAAATAATAACTGAGGTTGAAAGCAAAAACTAATTAACATTTCATGCATAATCTAAGTGATTTCATCCTCATTACAAGTAATGTTTTCACATTCTTACTTTTAATTAAAGGAAAGGGATAGATAATTAAGCCATCAAAATAAATATTAGATTAATTTTAAACTGGGTTATTGTGTGTTTGCATGTATGCCTGATACATGAGCATGAGTGTGCACATTGCAGTCCTTATGTGAAGCTCAGAGGTCTATTTTGGAGAATTAGTTCTCTCATCTCACTTTTACATGGACTTAAAGTGTTGAAATTAGGTAGACAGGTCTGTGTATTTTGTACATTTATCCACCAATTTAGGAGGAAAGAGTCAGCATATCCTGACCGGCAACTCATAATGGCCCAAGCATATGCAACAGCTGCATCAGTATTTTACAACCTTAAGATCTCCTTAGCACATGGAGACAAATGGCAACAGAGCACATGACCTAGCTAGCAAATCAGATGGTGCCAGTAACATGGGACAAGATGTCATGGACCGAGGGACATGGGTGGAGGGCATAAAGTGACTTCCCAATTCTACAATAAACGAGTCTACTTCAGCTTCTCACCTGAATCATGGAATCTGCTTTGTTGACTCTATGTCTTCTTAACCCCTACCCCCAAGGATCATCCCAAGGGTGTGAAGGGTAGAGCAACACACTAAGTCATTTCACTGTTTCTAAGTTATTTCTTTAAAAGATTCAACTCATAGTGATTGACAAGGGAAATGAGAAACCTCCTCAAGGAATTTTTAGCAACAAGCATTTTCAAGGCTCACTGAATCATTTCAACAAGATGGTATTATAGTTTATACCTCATATGTTTTTAATGATGCATAATAATTTCCTCTGTTTGAGTAGAAGCATCATTTCTCTTCATGGATACATTACTTCACACACATTGATATGCTTGATTCAGTCAACATATTTCAAATACATATCCTTAGCTAAAGAATATGTTTCCTCTGAGATAAAGGAATTATGCATACTTTATCTTATAACCCAATACTTGTGCAACCTATAGCCTACATATTGCATATTTAACATATTTTAATACATTTATAGAAAAAAAATTGTTAGTCGATTGTATGTAAAAGATCATTGATTCATAATTTTATCTTTACATGCACTAGGCATTTAGAAAGTACTAATATGTGTTATCATATTTTAGTCAATATTTGTGTATATATATATATATATATATAAGCACTTGTATTTAAAATAAAGCAAAGGTGAATTATTTATTTATTTATTCATTTATTTATTTTGTTACAGTGTTAGTTACCAAAGCCAGGACATCCAGCATAATAGATAAATGCTCTATTTCTAAAATACATTCCTTACCAAGTACCAAGGACTTCTGATACAATGTGTCTTTGAAGGTAAAGGTGATATTGTGGAGGCAACTTCCAGACTTGTTCATCCTTGAACAATTGACAGTAAGCAAATTCAACAGATATCTGTATGTGGTGTCAGGCAACTTTTGTTTTGTTTTGTTTGTCATTGCTGAGATTGCAGAGTTAGTTGATCCAGACATTTGGGGTTTACTGTTTAGAGTACACAGAAATGGGGTCTTGACAGTATTGCCTTGTGGATTTTTCCGCAGAGGCATGGTTGACTGAGATAAGGTTCCTGACTTGATATGGAGTTTTGAAGATGTGGAATACCTACAAAAATCTCAAGAATGTTCTGGCAAACATGCCTCAAGCAGATTGAGGTTACCCAAGAGAAGCTGCCCAAAAAGGTAACATACAGGAGTGAAGCAAATTATACAAATATTGAATGTCAATGTCTGACCCAACATTGTAATAAAGAATGATAAGAGCGAAGGATTCAGCCTGCTCTATTTTCTAGCTGAAGCAGAAAGTGCTCTAAGTCAACAGAGAGCTATCAGTTACCGCAGAGCAGTTTGCCAGGAGCAGAGAGGACAGAGAAGATGCTTCCTGGTCACCAAGGTCATCTAGCACAAGTTGAGATGTGGACCCCAGAGTAGTTCTAGAGGTCAAGAATTAGCCAGTGTTATTATCAAAGGAGACAGTCTGGATAATTTTGAGAGCATATTTGTAAATTTAAAAGAAATAGAAAAGAAGGCTGTGCCTCTTCATGAGCAATGAAAAATAAATGCAGAAAAGGCAATCAAAACTTTCTGGGATGGAAATTGCGAGATGCAGAAACCAAAGCCTTCTTTCAGATGATGAACATTAAATGATTCCTGTTGGCTCATATTAATGATGCCATTGCTGAGATTCTCCTCTTCCCAAACCACTTCCATTGCGCTAAGATTCCCAGTACTATGGTAGTTACCTGACTTATTTCAAGGCTTTTCTTAATGTTAGCTCTTAAAAAGCAGTAACATGGAAACCTTTCCTTATAGCATAAGTGGTTGAGCAGCACAAAGATGGCAATGAGAGAAAATTCTTCAAATATGCTTTGTTTTCTCCCTTTAATTTAAAATAGATTTATTTTCTCACATAATATATCTTGATTATGGTTTTCCCTCCCTCTACTCCTCCAAATTCTTCTCCGCACCTCTCCTCCCACTCGGATCCACCCCTTTTCTGTCTCTCATTAGAAAACAAACAGGATTCTACAGATAATGATAAAATAAAATAAACAAAAATTAACACATTGTGATTGATCAACAAACAAACAAACAAACAAGAAGAACAAAACAGAGGAAAAGATCCCAAAAGGAGGTAAGAAGGCAGAAGAAACAAATATAGACACAGAGACCAATTGATCTCCTCGTAAAGTGCTAAAGGAAAAAAATGTGTAAACAAAATAAAATGATTAAAAATATTATATTTAAAAAAAAAAAAGGGAAAAACCCTAGCGTAACATTACGAACCTCCATAACATTGATACCATTGACCTTGCTGACCTTGTTTCCTGTTGGCCATGTACTGCTGGGCGTGCAGCCTACTCTTAAGAGTAAGTTGTTTCACCAGTGAGACTCCCTTAGAGAAAGCTAAATTTTCATTAGCAAATGGTTATCAACTGCACTTTGTTTCTAGCTTAGGAATGGGACATGCATTCACTGTGCCATTGAGTTTAGGACCCCATCTGGTCCAGTTCTCTGCAGGCCCAGTGCATGCTGCTCCAGCCTCTGTGAGTTCACATATGCATTGATCATGCTGATTTAGAGAGCCAAGTTTTCTTAGTGTGCAATGGATGAGTGTTCCCCTTACTCTATATCCTCACCAGCATGAGCCATCGTGTATCTCATTGATCTGATAGGTGTCACACATTACATCATGAAATCAAGGCAAGTGCCCCCTTTTATTCTATTCATTAGCTAGAGATCATGATCAACGCAACAATACAGAGCGATGTAAAAGTACGTGAGCTGTTAGGCACAAAAGTTATGAACCTCCACAGTTTACTCCCAGAAGTGCTGGTTACTACAGCCCTCTACAGTCTCAGCACTGTAGTAACCCTCTTTGTTCTTGATCCTGTGCAATGTAAGAGTGGATCAGCCTTAGAGGATCTCAACAACTAAAGGGAAGTTTTACAGGAAGACAGGGAAAGATAGCAAATAAAGTCACTTATGTCATGCCTCAATGAGAAATTATGTGAAAGAAAGAGATTGGACCTTTACCTTAAACAACAAAACCATAGCAAAAATATATGAAACAATTATTTTTAGATATTGGGCAACAGAAAACACAGGAGTCAGACACTGGCAGGTGGAAATAGATAACACCAACACAATTGTCCTATTCTCTTCCTAGAGGCAAACTTACAGCAATGGCGTAAAAGGGCAGTGGAAACACAAGACAACTGTGAAGGAGAGAGAACAGAGAAGTGAGCTGAGATAAGATATTTAGACAAAAATGTCACCAAAGAGTCTCACTGTGCTAGTGGCGATAAATTAACCATCCACTAAGAACTGCTCTGAGCACACATAAAGGCAAGCTTTGAAAGGATCAAACCAGTTTCAAATAGCTAAACTGATAGAACCCTATGTTCTGCAAAAAGATACAACAAAATCCCACATGTAGTAATATGAAATCAATAATGTTTTTTATATAAAAAGAATGAGGAGGCATAGTACTACCAGATGACAGAAAAGCAGAATCACTGTCAATATCCTTAAATTTCCTCCAGACAAAATAATAAAACTCAAAGGCGTTAATATTTCAGATATGGTACTTAGACATTATTGTAAGAGAGAGAGGAAGAGGGAGTAGGAGGGGGAGGAGAGAGAGAGAGAGAGAGAGAGAGAGAGAGAGAGAGAGAGAGAGAGAGAGAACCTCTGGTATGAAACAACTGATTGAAAACAGAAAACATAGCCGGGCAGTGGTGGCGCACGCCTTTAATCCCAGCACTTGGAAGGCAGAGGCAGGTGGATTTCTGAGTTCGAGGCTAGCCTGGTCTACAGAGTGAGTTCCAGGACAGCCAGGGCTACACAGAGAAACCGTGTCTCGAAAAACCAAAAAAAGAAAAAAGAAAAGAAAAGAAAACAGAAAACAAACTAAAACCCTAATTACATCATGATTTACATCATGAACTACTCCACGTTACTGAGCTAACCTCACCCAGGCAATATGGAGAACAAACTATGCCAACATGTAGGATTGCAGACATGGTCTCTTTTTCACTGTTAACTAAGGAATAAAAAGGTAGGAAAAGATGTATTAGCAGAAATCTAAGGATTCCCAGCTCAGCCATCATATGATACTGGGAAAATTAGGACACGTTTTGGGGTTTTAAGTCTCATCAATAAAATAATTTATGAGTAGACACAAACAGAATTGAAAGCAAAAAATAGACTCCAACTTCTGTCTAAAGCTTTGTGACAATTTATTAGAGTTTCAAAAGGAATTCAAAGAACAGGCAAGCTGTAAGTGTCACAACAGCCCAGAGGAGAATGGCGAAGATAAGCTGGCAAGGTCAGCCACAGGGTGGCAGGGAGCTGCACAGCAGAGAGGAGGAGTTAGAAATAGAACAAGAAAGCCCAAAACATTAATTAGAAAGTTTAAAATTATATCTAGGCTCTGGCCAGAATCTGAAAAACAAGGCAAGAAAGAACAAAAGGAACAATTATGACCTTTAGAGTCAAGGCTCAGAAAGACTGGCAGAACCTGAAGAACCTCCTGGTAGCTCAGCTTGTAGAGATTACAGTAGGGCACAGGGATTCTGGGAACAAAAAGGCGTATTAGCATAAGGATAGGATGGTGTCCTCAATAGGTCCTTGACCTGCACTGGATTGATCCATTAGAGAGGAGACAAGGGCTTG
The DNA here is from genome assembly GCA_028551405.1 of Uromys caudimaculatus. Lineage (NCBI taxonomy): Eukaryota > Metazoa > Chordata > Mammalia > Rodentia > Muridae > Uromys > Uromys caudimaculatus. The sequence goes on from CM052706.1 coordinate 28,527,911, forward strand.
TCTCCCCCTAGAGGTAGATTCCATTCATTACAACAACGGAGAAATGCAGACCCTAATTTTCTACACTTCTAAATGTCTAGTCAAAGCAGAAAATAAGTGTCAGCACCACATAGGACATTTATCTTATTCCCTCTGCTCCTCAGTGCTCAGGGGATACTTCAGAAGAGGTGGCATAAAGATCGTAGGAACCAGAGGTTGGTAATGATTTGTGTAGTGCCTTTTATATATAATAGGACCACTGCACTTATGACTCACAGTGGCTATGACTGTCTGCATAAGACCAGTGCAAGATTAAGCCAAGATTCCATTACAGATGGGAGAGGGGCTCACAAGGCCCTGCCCCGAGATGACAGTCGTTGGAAGCTGCTGGCTGCTGTGGGGAGGTCAGTTTTTTCCATCAGTGTGGTCTATTGTAGGCTGTGCTCCAACGGATGGCCCTACAAATGCACAGGCAAACAACTTTTAAAAATATTTATAAAGAACAGGATAGGAAAGTGAGAGGAGTGTGGGGTTTCCGTGAGAAGATGGCGGACAGAGAGTATGATCAGAGTGCCTTGTACATGTGTATTAAAGCTTCAAAACCATAAAAATCAGGACAGGAACTGAAACCTCTAGACAGTAGGGTGCAGGGAGCTTGTAGGAAACTAAGCAAGAACTCACCCTTGTGCAGAATGAGATGCGTCCCAACTCCACAGGGTTGGAAGTTCCTGAGCTGAGGACTGTTTCAGAACTTTCCCTATACAGCTCTTGATCTGTAGCCCCTAGTTTATAAAAATAAAAACGAATATTATAAATATAGTATGTCAGTCTGGAATGCATTTTCTTAGAGTAATAAGTATGAAGATGAATATTAAAACATGCATTATCTCAAGCATAATTGTTCTTTGTATACTAAAACAACAAAAAATTTGGATTGTCAACTACATTTCCATAGTATCAAAACATTACATTTTAATTTAATCTTTTGGAAAACTGCATACAATTTTGGACTTCTTATACTAAAATTCTTAGCTATAATCTGCCAGTAAATTATAATATTGGCAATCTTGGGAATCAACAAATTTTAATATGTCATAGAAGTATTCAAAACAGTGATGACAATTCTATGTGGCACTGTGTTCCCTTCTGTGAAACTATCAGACATGCGATGCATTAAGACACATAACAGAAGTGCCCATCTATTGTCACAGCACATACATTTTCCTAATTCACACAGTCACAGCCACTTAATCTATGGTCCAACCTATGCTCTCACATACATGCTTTGAACCTAACCTAGGTCTTTTTCTTAACTGCTGATCAATATCTCCAGCCTCTATTTTTTAAAAGATTGTATTCAGTGTCAGGATAGAAGAATAACTTAATAATTTAAAAATATAATCTTCCAAACAAATTGTGGTAAATATTTCTTATCACAATTAAAGATAAATAGAAGAGATCTTTCCTAAGAAATTATATATTTGAAATTGCATTTCTACAATTATTTATCTAACTTATAACAGTAGATAAAAATCCATGTCTCATGTAAAATTTTACTATATAATTTTGTATATTTTTCTCATGAGTAGACTCTGGTTTACAAAGGGTTGGGATCTTATTAAGATGCAAATGATAAACCACCCAATCAGCAGTAACTAGATTTTTTTCCTACCTTATGGACAAATTCACAAATAAACATAAGCAAATGCTCCTCATGAAGTCCAGAGAGGCTAGTATTATAAAGGTAAGTCTTTTGTAGACATTATGTTATGCATGTAAAGATATGACTTGTTTAAGTTGGTGAAATGTATTAAAATTTCTCTCCTGTGTGTTTTCTCTACTGCAAATGAATACTAACACTGTAGATGAAGCCAGGCCAATGGATCTTAGGTTACTGGGTTTCTTCACTTTGTAGCTGTTTTCACAGTGATGAGATTGAAACTTTGAGACAAACATTATTACACAGAAGAGATGTATGGAGATTTCCTTTCCTCTATTTTTGTTTGCTTGCTTTTCTTTTGTTAATTTTATAAATGATAAACTACTGCTTCCATTAAGCATATTTCCAAGCTATGTAGTCATAGATTTACTATTCCAGGGTCATAATTGGCTACAGCAAGTGAAGGACCTGAATGTAACAGGTCATGTGGATAGACAATGGAGCCTTCCTCTGCACTTTTTCATCCATTTCTTTTTATTAACTTGAAACTATTATTTGTTGTGTGAGTCCTCTGTTGTTATGCTTCCAATTTTAAAATTGAATTTGAATTCAAAGTATATCTAATTAATTCACTAAATCTTGTGACTCAATAATCCATGAGGATGCCCTTGCACAGAATTTTCATGTTCCACCCTTTGTTCTCTGTTTCTTTATAAAAATATCTTTGTATTATTCTTTCAGAAATCTCTGCTTTCATTCTAGAATCCTGAATAATCTCCTTGAAGAGTTTCTATGTGTGGAAAAACTCTTCTAATTAATTGAAGTCTAGCATTGAACAGATATCCTTCTGGGGTTCAGCAAGTAATGCAGGACTCCATTTGTTGGCAGAGTCTTTCCTTCTCTGACCTTGTCTGCAGTATTCGAAGCCCCCATCCTCACTACCTGAGAAATGTCACATAGCTTCAATTAGTTTATAGGAGCAATTTTCTTTCTCCTGACAAAACCTGTTCAGCCGTCACGTGAGATTCCTGAAATGTTTCCCATGTTAACTCCAGGTACCCCAAGCCCCAAGGCAATGAATGATCTTTGCCCATTCTGGGTGTGCCTACTCTCAGTTCCCCAAAACTTTATAAGGCTTCAGTCATCCTAAGTAAAGTTGATCTGCCTATTGATTGCTGATTCTGTTTTGGTTCATTCACCATATATACTTGCTGGGTGTCCAAACCCCCTGTTCGACATCTCTGCTCCCACTTGCCCTTGTGGACCGAATCGGCCAACGATCCATGAGAGGTGGGAGACCCACAGCTATGTGCTGATTTTCTCATATGTATAACCCACTTTTATGAAGTTTCTAATACAAATGATCATCTATTTTCCATATAATAATACTACTTATTTAGATGCAAGTAAAGCGTACCATATCTTATGCAACATCTTTAGTTAATATTGGGGTTTTTTTAAGACATTAACATGGACATTACTTGAATATGTTCAGGTGGATGCGGCAGCAGCAGAACTCTTTTCTTTTATATTGGAGTACAGTTGCCTCTGTCTCCTCAGTGGTAAACACTTAAAATGTAATTCTGAGGTAAAATGTAATTCTGTAAGCATGGCTACAAAGATGCAGTTACAGTCAGTGACTCAGTGTTAACCAGACTCCATGAATAAAAACTATTGTAGTTCTGAGTGGCTTAGAATGTAGGGTGTGCTATGACAACAGAATTATCAAAGCCTCCTCAAATTGGGTGGGGGAGAGGAGAGCTGTTGAACAAAAAAACCTGTTCTACATAAGAAGAGTCAAAAATAAGTAGAATTTTTAAATCTCTAATACAGAAATTTTGAATGTGAAATGCTGCCTCCTGAGAGAATGTATATTTCATTTTGGCTCTTTATAAAAATTTTAAGTGCTGAGAAGAAGGCCTATAATTCCCAGTCTTTGACAAGATCGCTCCAGAAGAAGTGGCTAAGTTGCTTTTCAGGACACTCTCAACAGAGTCTCTTATTCCACTACATGATACTGATATCAAACACACTGGATGAGGAAGAAATGAGAATATTTTAAAATAGTGTGTGTCATTTTCTCAAGTATGTGCAGCCTTACCCAGCTGTATAGTTACCGGTCTTATAGAATACAAACTATTTTGACAGAAATAGAAAAGATAACAGAATTGTCCCTCAGATGTACATGTGGAGAGGTAATGAACTTAATTCAAATCTTTCAGTATTTCCTAGCAATAAAACAGAAAAGAAATATTTATGCCATCTTTACACATTGACACAAAATATTCCTAGAATCAAGCATATGACTCAGCACTGAAACCTTGAATCATCATGAAGAATGCACTGAACAGTGACAAAAACTATTTCAAGTGTAATAGGTCTGGGGGTCGGAGGGAGAACTTCAAGCCATGGAGCTTTTGGTCTCTGTGAGAGATCCTGGGGCCTATGAGGAAATCAAAAAGCCAGACACATTGGCTGATATAGCTATGATAATATTGTCAGTCATGTAAGTTGCCATCACCCGCCCTACACTATTGGACCATCAGCAAAGACAAATGGAATCAGAAATGTGAATCTGCATTGGAAAACTGATTTTAATAATTCTATCAAGTGATTCTGACTTAAAACAAGAATGTTGAAAACCACTCATCCTTGCTTTCTGCCTTCACTCTGTAGAGTAGGAAATCATTCAACAATTTCTTTCTAGCAATGCTAAAACTCATGAGATGCAGACTTAGCGTAACCTCTAAAAATCAGCTCTGCTCAGGAGCTGGAGTAATGTAAAACTGACCCAGTAATAACTCACCCTTGAGTCTGATTTCCAGTTTGATTTGGAAAAACTTGCATTGTTCATTCTTCCCTTAAGAGGCACGGGATTTGCAAAAATCAATAGAAAAGAAAGGCTAACCTAACGCTTGAGCAGGGCGTGGAGACAATATAAAACAAAATCATGAAATGTTAGAGGGTAGTTATTATCACTGGTTTTATTTCCATAAGTCACTAAAATGATACAGGGCTCTCAGCTCCCTTCCCATTCATTCCTCTATCCTGGGAAACCAGATATCCCTTAGGCATTAACACTTTTTAATGGACTGGAGATAATCCATTGAAACACCAAAGGTTCCAATTTATCTCAAGGCTATCAGTTATAAAGAGCATATCCTGCTTTCTAATCTTTCAACATCCTCAAAGGGTCTTTAGTTACAACTTCTAAGTTTATCAATTGTATTCATACTGAACTTTTTCTTAAGACAAGGACCAAGTCCTTGACTTGCTCTTTGTTTTTACACTTTCCAAAAGTACAGTGGTATCACTTTTGATACAGTTCTACTATGATAATAGCATATTAATCTAATAAGAACCTTAATACTAAAGACCACAAGTAGGATTTTTCACAGTTAAGAAACACATGAAGTATTATCCTGTGCCCATTAGTGCTCATGGAAATGAAAACTGAAATAAGAAAGATGTAGCTCCAAAGACACACCAATTTGATAATACTTTTGAAACCTGACACTTCCACGTCTCAGTAACAAGATGAAACAGGTCTTGCTGTCTCATGCTGGCACTAAGAGGGAGTAAGTAGACATGGGCCGATGTTGAACACGTTTCAAGCATTGTATATGGGGGGGGAGGTTTATTTAATACATCAGTATACAAAAACCACTGTGAAGAACCCACAAAACATTCAATAGTCCATGGTAAAACTTTCCATAATAAAGTAGGCAGAGCACAAATGTAATGTCCACCTATGGCCAAAAGGCTTACATGTATCAGTGTAGTCTCAGCCTGGGCATTGGAGTGTGGCAGGTTCCTGTACATCCTGTCAGTCAGTGCTCCAGTCACCAAGCAGGATTCTCCGTGGCCCTGTCTGACTGTGTGGATGTGAACTCATTGTAAACTATAAATGGAAAGGGGGATTTTGGGCATCATCAATAAGATGAGAAAAGATTGTCCCTGTATCTCTGTAATGCCCAGAGGAGTGACATAATGCTTCTCTCTCTCTGCTCACTCTGCTTTCCCCAGATCCAGAGACCAGCGGTCACTTGAACATTCCAGATGAAGGAACTAGCTCCACATATCATTTATTTTCCTCGGATTAAGTCTTCCGTTGTCTCTCCTTGTCTAGAAAACATAGTGAGGCATCACATTCTCCACATTTGATCCAACTCACACTCTGCTTCCCAGTCTTTGTCTGCTGATGATTTCTGCACTTACAGAATTGCCACATTTCTCTGAGCTTTCTTTTGTGATCCCATAGACATAGTTACCTGGAAGACGCAAAGATGTTTTACTTTATTTTATTTTATTTTATTTTATTTTATTTTATTTTATTTTATTTTATTTGGTTAACTATTAGAGAATTGTGTTTTCTACTTCATACTGGGCTTAAAGGCTGCAGAGATAAATGGCACATGTAGAGTTTATATCACCCAGAATTCAATGGCTACACTGACTGAATGAATGATTGTAATTGTGTTGTATCAATAACAACAGAGAATGTCTTTTTTTACTAATGATTACCTTTCATCTAAAGGATAGATCATAGAGGAAATGGTGGCCTGATAGTGAAAGACCTCCGAGCTGGGGAGACCCTCACTCAAGTCTCGGGATGGCGCGACCCCCCAAGAACTCACGAAAGACCGTTCTTGATGTAAATACAAGAGGTTTATTCGGGCTCATTCTAGTGCACTAGGGCCGACTCATAGCCCATACAGAGACCAGAGGAGTCGACCCCTACCAGCTAAAATTAAAAGTATTTATAGAAAAGAGCAAATGGAATTTTCCATGCATACAGGGTTTCAGTTACATAAATGTCCTTGTGGTTTGTTTTTATCTTATGGCAGGGAAAACAGAATATCCTTGGTCAAGCTGACCAGAATGAGAGGAGGGGAGGGGGAAGGTGGGAGTGTCTGGGCTGAAAGGAGGGGAGGGGGAAAGCGGGAGTGTCTGGGTCAGTCTGGACTTATCTTAGCCTGCCTGCATCTTTATTTTAACTCTTCAATAGTTTGATCTTTGCCTTGGATAGGGGAAAAGAGAGCAATGTTGGAAATTGGATGCATAAATGGGGTAGAAGAAGACATAACATTATCACTCAAACGCATCATCTAATTTCTACCTATGAAAGCTGTCTAAAAGCTACAGAAAATACCACACACAGCAGAGAACAGCATATACAGCAGAGAGCTGTGTGAACTTCATGTGTGAACAGGAGTGTTTAGAAAACCTGCTGTGTACTCTCTCACATGAAGACTCTTGATTTGACTATGACTACATTCAGTTAATATATGTGTATATAAATAAACTGTAATTCCACTTTCATGACATACACATATACACATAACTTGAATATATGTTGAGAAAGCAGAAAAATTAAAGTCATGGGGGTACCAGTGAGCAAGGAGAAAGGTAGGTGATGCAAATATAATCACAGTATATATATGGAGTACAGGTAGGATTTCAGCTTCCCATTTTCTTCTCTCTAAAGTGGTCTCAGCAAGGCACCCTGAGATAAGTGCCCCATGTCTTCAGAGGGATGGACCATGTTATACACATGGAGTGGTCTAAGCAAGGCATCCCTGGATGTGACCTAGGTCTTCAGAGGGATGGACCATGTTATAGATGTGGACTCCTCTGATGGCTTCTGATTGCAGAGGTTGATCACCAAACTTCAGTTCCTGAAATGAAGCCTGTATCGCCCAGCTTATTCTTACTTGCTCATCCCTTGCCAGCTCCTCCAATGCTTCCATAATTATTTTACAGAACTGTCCTCTGTCTCAGAACTACACAATCTCTTCTTAGATCCAATAACTTTAACTCAACTTTTGGGTCTCTCCTAAGGTTTCCAATCTCCAAGGAATAATATGAGCCATGTGCCTTTTACAAAATATCCATAGACCCTCATTTGAAACTATATTATAACAATTTCCCTTTAATATTATTTATTTTAGATTTTCAATTATTTATTAATATTTCAAAAATGTGTTATTTTTCATTTTCCCAGGGTTTTTATAATAGTCCTGAAGATAAGGAGGCTGGGCATAATGTTTCTTACATTTCCAAAGACATTTCATAACAAGCCAAAGGCTTCACATTACTCCCTGTCTGAGAAGTCTGTAGGTTGGAGTCCTGTGCCACTTCTAGTTTGAAGTGTTTGTCAAAATCCCCTTGCTTTGACTGTAGCTTTCCCAATGCAGCCACTGAACTTTCCACTCGTGTCTTCATTTCCTCTTCCTCTGTACATGTCTGTTTGGGTTTTCAAATTTCTCCTTTTTAAAGGGATGCAGCTAACACTGCATAGCAGCACATTTAGATGACAGCACTTTATTTCTAAGTAAAACAACAGTCTATATGATTGGGAGTCTAGACTTCCAACCTATATTTACTTGATTTTATGTGTGGTTCGGGCCCTAACACTAACCATACTTTGCTATCATTACCCTAACACAATGTCTTGGCTGGCAACCAAGTCTCACTATTTTAGATGTTTCAACACAGTGATTTGATGAGCTTAGTTTGTTTTGTTAGCTGTTATTTTCTGCAAAAGAACTCTCATGTTCCCTCTTGGTTCTTACAATTTTATTTTTTTATGAACCAAAGGTTTTATTGTTCAAAAGATTTTAAAATAATTGAAGCACAGATATCAGAGGGTTAGTGAGAAATATAAGAAGGCATGGTTGGTGTGGGTTTCTCAAAAGGCAAATATTTTATCTATAACAGTAGGTTTTCCTTTCTTCCCAGCCCACACAGAGCAGCGAGGATTACATTGCTTTGTTTTCAAGAATGCACTGAATGTTTTTCACCTTTGCTAACACAAAACAAATAGCTAGGAGGTATTTATTCAGTGAATAAAACATGTTCGACTATTTGTATTTTTAACTTGTTAGTATTCCATGTATATTTGCTTACTGAAGTTTAGATTTTTCTTATTATGTGTGCACATTTACCCCTGCACCTTCATGTTTCACATGCAGGTAGGATTATTTAATTCTGTTTTAGAAGATATTTTTTTAAGGATTTGGAAGTCAGTGTATTTCAAAGGGGTGGGAAAACAAAATATATTACGCACATATGTGAAAGATGTACAAGGGTAACGCATTCTGTATAATTACTATGTACCAATAGGGAGCCACAGGAAATGATTGAAATGGAATGATTAGACTGAGGCAGGAGCAAAGCTGGAGTTCTACCATATGCTATTACAGAAAGGGCTCTGATCTATGTGATAAAAATAAGAATCAAAGTAAGTGCTGAAGTCATGTCATTCTAATTAACTCCTAGTTTTGTCTTTCAAATGAGGAAAAAACCAGTCCTAAGTGAAGGAAATGGTTTTAGTATGGTGCTTTAGGTAAGAGCAGATTTTTGGCATTCTCTTCAGTTTAGAGTGTGATCCCACCTAGAACTTCATTAGAGGACTGAGACTTTCTTACTAATGACATGGTGACAGTGAAAAAGAAGCAGCGGGCAGAGAAAAACAATATTGATGTATCAAATTGGGGTGGTTTGAATATACTTTGACCAGGGAGTGGCACTATTAGGAGGTGTGGCCTTGTTGGAGTAGGTGTGGCCTTGTTGAAGGAAGTGTGTCACAGTGGGGGCGGGCTTGGAGATCTTCCTCATAGCCACTTGGGAGTCAGTCTTCTCCTGCTTGCCTTCTGAACATGATGTAGAACTCTCAGTTCCTTCAGCGCCATGCCTTCCGGGATGCTGCCATGTTCCCGCCTTGATGATAATGGACTGAACCTTTGAACCTGCAAGCTAGCCCCAATTAAATGTATCTGTTCACAGCAGTAAAAACCCTAACTAACACAGAAGGTGGTACTAGAGAATTGGGTATTGCTGTGATAGACCTGACCATGTTTTTGAAGAAATGTGGATTTGGGGACTTTGGATCTGGAAAGCCATGAAATGCTTTAAGTTGGGCTTAATGGGCCACCCTAGTAGGAATATGAAAGACATTGGTGCTGACGATGATTTAATCTATGCAGACCTGGCCCAAGATGTTTCAGTGGAGAAGGATGTTAGTATGTTGTCTAGAGACAAACACACAGCTTTGACAAATACAACCAGAGGACTCAGAACTGTCCATCATGTTCATCTCCGGCAATCCTGGGATGTGCTGAGCAGCAGCCCTCAGGCCTCGAGACAGAGCTGGCTGCCAAACGTGGGGACCAATTACTGTGTTAAAGCTGCAGCTCACCCACAGAATTGATCAAGGAGAAATTATCATAAAGAGCAGAGACAAGAAAAGAGCCCTGATATTTAGGAACAGATTAAGTTTTAGCTGAAAGAATACTCTGGTTGTAAATTAGTCATCAACAAAGTCCATTTTATGGGAATTTTCCTGTCATAATTACAGCAGCAGCAGCAACGCTCTTTCTGTCTTAATTTTTCATGGTTTAGAAACATGAGAAATGGATAAAGACTGATGGGCTTTATCACCCAAGAAAGCAGCAGAAAATAATGAATACTTTCAAGCCATCTAGGGTGCTGCTTGTGCATGGCCACAGCACCTGACCCTCATCCAGCCCCACTTGACTTTGAGTTCCTTTGGTGGGTATGGTTTGGTTTCTGATCTTTGATTGCAATAGAGCCAAAGCATTAAGCCCCATAAAAGAGGGAAATTACTTTTAAAGCACCGACTCTTTGCAGAGTCACTTTCATGATTAAATTGAACAATTTCAATACAAAGTCTAAAGAAACATGTAAAGACTATATAATGCAAAAATTATGCACAGAGAGAATAATAAAAGAACTGACTAGAGAAGCTAAAGGTTAACCAAACCTGCAGAAATCGCAGTGTGACAACAAACCCCAGATGGCTGAGAAGTCCCCAGGGTGCTGGAAGAATTCTGAAAGGGCAGGTGGCACATCATGCAACAGACTCACATTTCAGAAAACCTGAAGAGGAGGACAGAAATGTTCTTGGAAGCTCCCAACATAAGAGAAGGGTTCTTCTGAACTCATCGTCAAGACTTGGGTTAGTGCATGACTTTCTCACTACAGGAACCTCCTGCTCTTGGGCAGAATCATTATTTCAAGATTTTTTTCCTCTGCATTTAATGCCATTCAATGCTTTGCATGTAAAATCTCACAAAGTTTAGAATTCAGCTCTTGTGTTTTACGAGGAATGCTACTTACTGGCTTCTTTTCCACTTACACTCAGCAACCTTCCTTCTACAGTCCAGATCTATCTGTGCAGAATAGTACAACTCAAATCAATCAGCAAACAAACAAATAAAAATGCCCCACAGACAAATCCAACAAAATCACTTCCTCAACTGAGGTCCCTTCTTCCTAGATATGTCTAAGTTTGTGTCGAGTTTAAAAAAAAATCCCAGTATGAGTTTAGTAATGTGTGAAAATCTCACAAATCTTACTTATTTTAATGACATGAAAGCTGCAGGGTTAAAAGAAAAATAGAGAGAAGCTGAGGCTTCGTACAATAAAAAGCCAACAGCAACCATTGTTGAAGGTATAGCCTTACTGGTTTAAGCCTCCAGCATACTTGAGATACCAAGACTCAGGGATGTTCTGAAGACAGCTGCTGGTGTGGAATAGAGCTGGCTTGAGCCTGTGGAAGAAGCTGTGTGTTCTGGAGACAGCAGTTCTATGAAAGTGAAGCTACCCAAGCTCTTTGCAGCTTAGAAGTTCATGCGTGAGTTCCAGATGCTGAACACTGAGCTTTCTTCAATGTTGGATTTGGTTTTGTCTGCTTTGCTTGTAATTGTGTTCCAGTCTTAAAATAACAAAGCATATAATTAATTTTTTTAAACTTATAAGAGATCAGTTAAGAGATTTTGTACTTTTAACATAACTTAGACGTTTAAGTGTAGAAATTTTTAAACACATTAGGACTTTTAAAAATTGGACCTGTTGTTATATTGTGGTATTCACATGAGATCTTAGGGACAAGAAACAAAAAGGGTATGGACTAAAGTTTGTTTCTGTCAATGTGACAATAGGTAGAATTTCATTGTTTTGTTAACTTGGTATTATTATCATTATGATTGTTTTCTTCATTTCTATTATGATAGTTCTCTAGTTTATAGAAGTGATACTGATTCTTATTTCTTGAGTTTGTGTCTTATAAACTTCCTGAGAATGGAAAGATTCCTCCAGAGAGATGTCTCAGTAGGTAAATGTGCTTATTACCAAGCCTAAAGACCTGAGCACAATCCTCAGGAGCCAGATGTTACAAAAGAATTGTTTCCTGCAAGTTGTCCCCTGACTTCTACACAGTGTAATGTGTTATGTGTGCACCTATAAATACAAGCTTAAATATGTACACACATAATAAATAAATATTTTAAAGTTTTAAATAATTATTCTGATGTTTATATTATTTGTAAAATTTTACATGAATGTCTAATTTTAATGATGTCTGTACAAATCCTTTTTATCATGCACAAAAATAATATCTTTATTGCTCCTTTCTAAATTGGGAGCCTTTATGTTCCTTCCTTATCATATTGCTCTGTTTATTATTTACTACTTTAATAAAGGTATAAGAGTGGACTTCCTTAACTTGCTCTAATTTTGGAAGAAAATATTTTATTTTTTAATCAAACAGTATGAGCTTTCAGCTTGCTACAAATAATCTTTATATTCCATAATATATGTCTCCTATACCCAATTTGCTGAGGCTTTTTGGTCAGGAAATTTTTGTCAATTATTTTCTTGTGTATCTTTTAGAAGGTTCTAGGATTTTTATTATTCAGTGTTAATGTGCTATAAAATTTTGTTGGTTTATATATGCTAAGCCATTCTTACATACAAAGGTTAAATTTCACTTGGTTATGGATATGACCTTTCAATTGACTTGATTGATATAATTTATTAAACTTTTGCTTAAAATGTATGCTAATTAAAATATTTACATATAATTTTCTTCTTCCTTTCTCTTCTCCCTCTCTCTCTTCTTCTTTCCCCTCTGTCTCTCTCATTTTCTTTTCTTTTTTTAACATTCATTATGTGTGGTTATTTTTTTATTTTAAAAGCATAACAAGCATCAAAACTTTACTAAATAAATCACTTCAAACAAAATACGATAAATTCTGTGAGTTATCATTTAAAGGTAATTTAGGATGTTTCACTATTTTATTTTACTTATTCTTTATTTTTATTGCTCTTATTTTACTTATTCACTTAACATCCTGCTCATTGCCCCCCATCTTGGTTTCTCCCTCCCACAGTCTTTCCCCCTCCTCCTTTTCCTTCTCCTCTGAGTGGATGGGGGCTCCCCTGGATAATTCCCTACCCAACACATCACATCTGCCAGATTAGGTAAACTCTTCCACTGAGACCAGACAAGGCAGCCCAGCTAGAAGAACATATCTCATGTACAGACAACAGCTTTTGGAATAGCCCCTGTGAGATTACTCAGTCCCAAAAGGACATGTATGGTATGTACTCACTTATAAGTGGATATTAGCCATAAAATATAGGATACCTATGTTACACTCCACAGAGACAAAGAAGATAAACAAAAGGAAGGCCCAAGTGAAGATACTTGAATTTCACTTAGAAGGGAGAATAAATAGTCATAAGAGGTAGATTATGTGTGGGAACTGGGTGGAAGAGAGGATGGGAAGGGTAATAGTGTGGGGTCAGGATCAGGTGTCAGGAGAGAGGAGAGATGGCCGGATGGTTATGAGAATGAATGGAAATTTGCAACTGACAGGGACGGGGAGGGAGGTGGGAAACATCTTCAGGATGAGGCAGAGAGCTGGGATAAAGGACAAGAATCAATGGGGATGACCTTAGTTGTGACTCACAGCATTAGTGATATGGAAATTAAAGAGGCCACCTCCTGTAGCCAGACAGAAAACCCAGTGGAGCAACAGGAACACCAACACGCCCACAAAACTTTTAAATCATTTTCCTTTTTATGGTCTTCCTATTGGGGTTTTTGTAGACTAGACTGGCCTGGAACTCACTGCACCCTCCTGCCATAGCCTCTCAAGTGTAAACAAATATGACATAAGGGTTGGCTTTTAAAACACTTGTAAAACAAATTGGAAAACATTTCCCTTCTTCTTTGATGCTTTTAGAACAGTGTGAGAAACACTGGCCTCATTTACTCTTTAAATACGTGCAAGCATCTACCTGTGCACCCAGCTAGTTGCTGAGGGAACTTGCTAGGACTCTGTTGATTACAGTTTCCATCTTACCTTTATCATTTTGTTCTTCCAGTTTGCTTTTTCTGTTCATAATTTGTATCTGATAGATAATATCTTTCTACTAATATATTTCCTTCTACATTATCCACTTTGTTCACATATCTTTTTAATAAGTTATTAGAGTTAACTTGTCTTTCTCTATTGTAATGATTTGTCTTTCATTTGCCAATATATTGATTTATGTTGGGAAAAGTTTAACTATGAACATAAATGTTTCAAGTATTTCCACTGAAATCTTTATCACCAACTTCTACTTCATCACATGTTTTCTTTTATCTAACTTCTCGAGATGTGAAATCAGAATATTTGAGATTTTTCCTCCTCTCTTGTCATTGACATTATTGCTATGAAGTTCCATCTTTTTTTTTTAGATTTATTTATTTATTTTATGTATATGGGTACACCGTAGCTGTCTTCACACACACCAGAAGAGGGCATCAGATCTTATTACAGATGGTTGTGAGCCACCATGTGGTTGCTGGGAATTGAACTCAGGACCTCTGGAAGAGCAGTCAGTGCTCTTAACCACTGAGCCATCTCTCCAGGCATGAAGTTCCATCTTACAGTTGCTTTTGATATATTTATTTTATGCAAATCATTTTAGATAAAATTATTTTTAGTATTTTTGTCTTCAAATGTTATACCACAATTAAAATTGATTTACCCATTGCCAACAGTATTAGAGTACTTTGAGGCTGATTATATATTCACCTTTATGTTAATACTTTGTCTCATTCATTATAACCAAATAACTATTCCTGCAGTGTAAGTTGATTGGTGATGAACTTCTTAAGATTCATTTTAGTTGATGTCATTATGTTGCCTTCATTCACTAGGTTTACTCTGCATAGAGTAGTTGTCTAGCAGCTGTTTTTCTTTCAACACTTGGAGCTTCTGCTAAAAGTTCTAAGTTAGAAAGGTAATTCATGGGGATGTTCCTTCCTTATTTGCATTCTTTTCTCCGATTCCAAAGAAGTCTCAGGCTTTCACTTCTGACACCTCAACAGCAATATACCCTCTAATGGGTCCTCGGGCTGGTGTTCACTTGCAATTCTTGCAGTTCTGTTAGCTAAATAATCTGAAAGTATTATAGCAGAGAAGTGTAATTCTTCATGTAATTCTTCAAGTAATTCTTCATGTAATTCTTCATACCCCTTCTACAGCACCACAGTACTATTGCACACCGAGATGCTGGCTTACTTATAATGATTTGTCTGTTCCAGTGAACGGACTACTGAAATAGTTAATGTGTGTGGCAGATTGCACAAGCTGTGTATGATGATAGTAAATAGCTGTGTATCACCAACTGATGTAGACTTAAGAGTATTTTAGAAATTCAACAAATATACTATTATTTAAAATATTGAGATGACAAGATTGTTCATCTGGTACCTACCTTGCGCCAAGCCGGATAATCTAAGTTTAATTCCAGCATACTTGTGGTTGGAAGAACTGAATTCTACAATTTTTCAGATAAACACCAAGTCATCCTTATTGATCTCTGACCTACACACACCCACACTGACATGTGCACACAGACATATACACTCACACACAAATAAAATGAATAATTGCAAAAGGGACAGATACTGTGCTAGGGAGATATCTGGGTATGTAAAGCACTTTCCAGGAAGCATAAGGTACTGAATCCAGATTCTAAGTACTCACTTAACATCTGGGATCAATGACCCTATGTCTGAGAGGAAGGAGAATAAAGACAGAGCATCCCTGGAGCTCACTGGTGAGCTAACCTAGCCAAATCTATGAGTTAGATGTCCGATGAAAGACCCTGTCTCAAATAATAATAATGTTGAGGCTACTCAGGAAGACACACACTATTGACTTTTGGACTCTACATATGTTCACATATGTGTGCACCGACATACACATATGCATGTATACACATGCACAACACACACAAACCAACAAAAATTCATACAAATATCCCAACAAGAATCTATGCTTCTAATTTTTTTTGTACTGGGACTTTGCCAAGTTTTAGAATTCTGTGTGTGACACACCTCCGAACGTGGTGATGCATTTTTCCTCTCATGAAGGAAGGCTAAAGAGAACAGTCAGCATGGCTCTATTGAATGCACAGAAGTAATATATAAGTTTAACTGAATTCATAAGGAAAGATCTTGTTGATTTGGTTGTATGAATTTGTATATATCCTTTAAATTATGAGGTGCATTCTGGAATTTGAATTGCTTTTATTACATCTGTCTTTCATTCTCATTTATTCTTTAACATCTAACTAATATGAAAGATTAAAATACCATGTTGTTTCCAGCCTGTAGTAGAGAACAGCTGGATTCTGAGCAATCACAGTTCCTGTAGGAGGCTTCATGTCATGTAATTCAAAGACTGCTTAGATTCTGGATTGAGCGATGATAGGGCTATTTATTCTCTATCTGAGCTGACAATTGAAAGCTAACCTTTTCTCTGAGGAAAAACATCCTCTAAACAAAGCTAACATGCTTAATAGTAATTTATATTACAATAAAATAAGGACCCATTCTAGACTTCAAATTTCAACAAGAGAAATAAATGAAAGAAAAGATGTCATAAGGTATATATTATGGTATTTGTTACCATGGTACAAAGTAAACTACATGCTATTGCAAAACAAAATCCAATTTACTGCTTGGCGCCTTCAATTCTGACTTGACAAGTGCTCAGTTCCTTCCTCTTTCAGCTTTCCTCATTACTATTTTCCAGTAGGTACTGTAATGCCTCCATGAAGCAAATCAAACAATCTTTCCATTTAATCCACGGAAAATGTTGGTGTGTATTTGTTTTTACTAGGTTCACATACATAAAAAGCCATTTCTAGCATTAAAATTCTCCTTGGCAATCTTGGATGTATTATTCAGCTTTAGAATGACTGATTACATCTTCATTTGTATGAAAAGCAACCATGTTCACCACAACCATTTTGTTCCTTACGATTTATGTATCCAAATTAAACACTACTTTGTCATGTTAAATAATTAATAATCTCCTCAAATTATTTGATACTATATAATAGCTTTTTTTCTGGAGCTGTTAGATATTTCTATTCATTTCCATTATGTTTGTGTGTGTGTGATTTTAATTTGTTTATTTGATTTGGGTTGTTTGTTTTGTTTTTAGAAAGATATTTTCTTTATAAATAAGAATATTCTTGAATTTCCTATGTAGCTCAGGCTAGCCTCCAATATTCACCCACTGTCCCTGAGCATGCCAAGCACTAGACTTCCGGAGTGTCTTGTCATGCCCCGCTTTCTGTATATATCTTGAATTGACACTTAAAAGCAACAAAAAGCCTTTTATAGCATAATAATGCTAGTACTGTTTCTATTTTGACTTCTAAAGCACTACTGCAAAATGAATGCACATGTTGGAAACTAAATATCAAAGTTTTAAAACTGCCGTGGAGCCTTGCAGCTGGTCTTCTATGAAATCTGTTTATTTTTTCTCACTCTCTCCCAAATTCCAGTAAGCAGGCAATAAGAGCACAAGATGACATGCAGAAGATGATAGTTTCCAGCACATAGAAAACGGGGATGAAATGAAAGCATGTAAAATGGACCAACAGTATTTTGGAGAACAGAATTCCCACATTGGCTTTAAAAGAGGAATATGCTGGATTTGACAAGCTAAATCAGATGAATGAC
Organism: Uromys caudimaculatus; assembly: GCA_028551405.1. Lineage (NCBI taxonomy): Eukaryota > Metazoa > Chordata > Mammalia > Rodentia > Muridae > Uromys > Uromys caudimaculatus. Next base: position 28,545,391 of record CM052706.1, read on the forward strand.
AAAATTAGAAGAATACAGATATCAAAATTAAAGACAATGAGACTCTCCAGCAGAGGTCTCAGGGGGGAAAAAAAAGAAGATACACAAATAAAGTTAGAATTCAAGCAATTAAGTGTGTTTAGTCTTAGAATATCGCAGAGAATGTATGGAATATATACATACAAAATGTCTATCTGACATTTAAATATAATGAGCATCTTATCTTTGTGTACGGAAAGTGATGCATATGTAACTAGTAGTTGAAAATACCCATTGGGACAGGTTTAATTCTTAGATCTTGTTTTAATTGAGTTTTACTCTCTAGGGCATCTGATCCAGAGACTAGATGAGGAATTCAAGACTCTAGATAGTGCATCAAGGTTCAGAGTTCAGTTACTCCTAAAACTTTGGAAATTTTGAAATGAGGAAGAAGCCCCATTAGTGGCACTCATTTCTCCATTCAGGCTCTTGATTTCATCAAGTAAAACTGCCTATTCCACCCCTCACCAAGCTAGCGAGAGCTGGCTTCTTCGGAGGAACAGACCCCTAAAAGCATGTGTGCTGATGTTTGAAGGATCAAACAAAAGGCCCCACTATCTCCCATTCCAATCACCCCAGCAAATCCTTAGAGACTGACAAATTCAGCCTCTCATAGAAAGAGTCCTTGGATACCTTCTTTTGAAGACAGGCAGCCCAAAATTTACCTGTTTGGTCATTTATTTATTCATCAAATACTTGTTGAGTCTTTCACCATTCTTTAATTACATTTCTTCATTTATTAATTTAAAGAGGAATGTGTTTGTCTGCCACAGCAGTCTCATAAAGGCCAGAGCACAAACTTTTGGGAGTTGGCTCTCTCCTTCCATTGTATGCAACCCGGAGATTGAATTCTGGTGATGAGGCTTGGCAGCAAGTGCCTTTGTCCCTGGGCCACCTTGTTGGTCCCATGCCTTCTAAAAGTTTAGATGATGGAGAAACAACAGGAAACAAAAAAAAAAAAAAAACACCAAAATATATTTGACAAAATATTTGGTAGCATGAGAGAAAGAAATTGAGCAAAGGTGATTTTTTTTTCCATTTGTCTTTGGGAAAAAAAGGCAGAAATGATAATAATAATAAAAACTTGTTTCAGGAAAAGCTGTGATCTATAGTTTTCTCAGAAACATGAAAAGATATTTTGCTCTGAGTAGAGAAGTTGTTCTAGACCAATCACTGATACAGTGCAGAGGAGCAAATAATTAGCAATATTACATAGAAATAAAATTCCAGAACTAGAAAATATGGGTACTCAGATTAAACGGTAGATAAATATTATATATATATAATATGTAGATATACATAGGCGTGCAAACACGTGTTCACACACATTCACACACAGAGTTAGCAGAATATCAGTAAGCTAAAGACTATCTCAGACACTTCCAAATTTGAGGGCAAAATATATATAACTTGCCCCTTATAGCACAGGAAGGTAGAAGAGAAGGGAGGCCTTCTAAAAATTAAAAAGATAAAAAAGAAGTTTGCAACTGAGGCATCTAAATCTAGCAAACCTACCACACAGGTGTAATGGCAATGAATTACAATTTATTTTCAGTTTGAATAACTTTAATGGTTTATCACACATGCATTTTCAGGAAAGAAATTGAGGGAATTTAGCTCTCCCATAGTTAAACTCAATGAATAACGTGTATGGCAAAATAAGAGGTAATATTATAAAATTATAAATTACTATTAGATATCAAGCTGAGGTGGTTTCTTTTGGAGTGTGAGGTATGTGTTATTTACCATTGGATTTGTTGTTGATTTGTACTTTAGAGCACTCTGCCTTTTAAACCTATATACAAGCAAAATAAAAATTATACAAAAATCTGCTGTGAACTGCATTACTCAACAATCCCCTTGACAAACCAACCAAATACAAAATGGCGATGTTAAATTTGAATCAACTTTTATAAATGATTTTTGTACCTTCGATTAAGCATTTGTAGAACTGTGACATTTATTACTTAAGAAAGACATTTGAAATGTAAATAAAGTATCAAAAAATAAAATAATTTTTTAAAAAAATTATAAGAATGTATGATGATACAAATATTGTATTTTATTATAATTCAAAATGTATTCTGTATAATATTTAAACATAATTTTATAAACATTATTTATGCTGTAGCATTTCAATGTATTTAATAATAAAATGTACATACATTGTAAAAAAGAAAAGAAAGAAAAGAAAAATAGTGCTAACAAAGCAAACCAAGAAAAGCTCAAACTTCATAGAATCTTTAAATCCAAAACCTTAACAAAAACACATTTCAAAAGGGATACACACTCAGCCAGTTCTCAGACTCACATCTTCTAAATTTAGTAGCATGAACACTACAAAGTGACACTTGCTACTTACTTAACACCTTTGCAGATAAAAGTTCTTTGGTTCCAAACATTACACTCCTTGGTGATAAAATCATGTCAGTTAATCGCAGGTTTAATGATTGAACCTGTGACTGGATGAGGTGACTTTCAGTGCAATGTCAAAAAGGTAATTAATAATAGGTCCTACCAAGGAAATTGAGCAGGAAATTGCTGAGTCTATTTTTAAAGAAGAGCAAGCCAGAAGTAATAGCAAAAACCTAAGACGGTTTTATGCTCCCTAGTTACCCTCAGAGTAGTAATTATGTGGAAAGGCACATCCATCTAAAGTGGTCTCCCACTGACATGAGCAGCAGATGGCTTCTTTATGTCTTCAAAACCCAGCCCTCAACTATCCATGGAATAATGGGGAATGTTAAGAACAGGCATATTTATCTGTACTAACACGGGTCTGATTGAAACAGGTGATTATAGAGATTCTTGGATGGAGCTTAGCTGGGTTTCTTATCCTGTTTCAGTTTAGTTTCCCATAATTATGTATCTCATGGATGATGTGATGCTATTGAGTGCCCCCTTGAGATAAGAAACCTAGAAGCACAGTTGTATTCCTATACTGAGTGTATACATGAGCCAGGGCAAAATCTCACTGTACAAAAAATAAATTAATTAAATAAATAAATAAACAAACAAAATAAAATAAAAAGATGTTAGCTGCAGAGTGATTATATTTAAACCTGGAAATACAGAGAGATGGGACTCTTCAGTTAGAAGATGTTTTTAAAAAGCAAGAAAAAGTTACTGTGATTCTATTAAATAGTTAAATAAGATAAGGGGAGACCAGTTTTAAAAGAAAATTGTAAAATTATTGCCATTTGGCCAAAAGAAAAAAATCCTCCTGAGTCAACATTTTCCTGAAATCAAAGTACGTAGTCAAGGTTTCATTTGGCTTGTGAACTGTACTTTAAGTCAGGTGTTGGTTTCTCTGTCAGCCATTCCTAGAATGCACAGATTTCCTGGTCCTCTGGCTCTTACACTCTTTCAATTCCCTCTTCTGTGATGTTCCCTGAACAGCATCTGTGATATAGATGTTTCCACTGGGGCTAGGATACCCATTATCTGTTTATCTCTACATTGTGTCTACTTGAAGATTTTCTGTGATGGCACTGATATTTTCTGTGATGGCAATGATATTTTTTAAAAGAAAATTATTATTTATATTCAAAGAAAGTATTCTAGATGAGCTGGTATTGGTCTGAGCTACTTTGTAAGATAATTTATGTTAACTTAAGTACTGAACTCTCAGACTTGACCCACTCATGAATTCTGTATACCAGCCTAATCTGTTCAGTTCACTGGATCCTTGCTTGCTCTTGCCATAGCCAAACTCCAGGTCCTTCCCAGGCTCTACATCCTGTGCTTGGGGACCTAGCCCATTGCAGACATCTGAGCATTGATTCAGCCTGGTAGCACTGTTAGAGCTATACCTTCTTATACCATCCTCTACCCTTAGGATCTGACATTCTACACAGCCTGTACTCAGGTCTAGCCTGGTGTATGCCCAAGATCCTGTCCATCCACATCACTCTCATGCTCCCAGCCTAAGCATATTTAGACATCTGATCCATTCACTTCCTTTCTTGTTTACCATTAAATTGGAATCACTGTCTTTCCAACAATCTAAAATCAACACCAGGAATCTGATGGGGCTGACCTCTCAATTCTTTATCCCTGATGTGAAAGCATCCAAGTTCAGACAAAAGCTAGATAAGAACCAAATTTCTACTCAACAGAGGCTGTGTATAATCTCAGATCAGATACACAACTAACGGTAGAAATCTACATACCCGAGTCTCATAAAACAAAACAAAAAAAAAAAACAAAAACAAAAACAAAGAACAATAAGGAAAAACTCCACAAACAATATGAAAGGTCAAGACAGTCTATTTCAACCAAAATCCAAAAGTCACATAGAAATGTTCTTCAATGAAAATTATCTAGATGAATCACAGAACCCAGAACTTAAAGGAACTAATAACTTTCATGAAAAAAATCCAAGAACTTTAATGATGTCACAAACAAACAGCTTAGTAAACTTGATGAGAATGACAATAAACAGCTGAATGATGCACACACACACCCCAAATCCCACACAAACATTCAACAAATGGATCTAGCTAAAAAGTAGAGACTATTTTATTGAAACACCAAGGAGCTCATACAAACTACTTTAAAATAGATCCCATAATGTGATGCAAAATAGATATTAAGAAATTAAGAAAAACTAGAGTGATTATCCTTATCCTATTTAGACACCATACTATACAGCTTAACATTCACAGCATATGAATCTCTAATAATTCCACAATCCCATAGAAATTAAATAGCACATTACTGAGTGATGAATGCAAGAATCAAGAAAGACATAAAACAATTCTGGAATTAAATGAAGATAAAAACACAACATAACAAAATCTCTGGGACACATTAAAAAGTCCCAAAATGTACCATTGTAGTTTTAAATGTTTTAAAAAAAAGTCAAAAGATCTCTGATTAATAGCTTAAGGATACAATTCTAATATCTAGCAAACCTAGAACAAGCAAAACATAGGTCCAGTAGACAGTGCATATCCATAAACGTTAGAGTAGAAATTAATAAAACAAAATAAATAAGTCTAAGAGCCAGTTCTTTGAGATGTTATACAAGATTGATAAACAGGCTGAACCAACCAAATTTTTAAAAAGGAGACATAAATTTACAGAACCAGAAAACAGACACTAAAGAAACCCAGAATAAAAGATTAAGTTAAAAGCATACACACCATTAAGTTAGAAAATCTAAAACAAATGGATAGATATTTATATTCATCTAAACTACCCAAGATAAGGCAAGAATAGGAGCCAAAACAGATCTATAGTAAAAGAAGAGACTGAAACTGCTACAATTTTATTTGGCTAAATTTAGTACAGACTTAGAAGAATTCACAGCAGAATCCTATCAGACATTCAAAGACAATTTACAACTGTTATTTCTATTCAAAAAGTACAAACAAGGAAAATTTCCAAGTTGTTTTTATGAAGACAGAATCATAATATTTTAATGAGGTAAAGACAAAGAAGAAGGTGGAGAAGGAAGAGAAGGAGGAGGAGGAAGAGGAGGAGATAAGAGGAAATGGGAAAAAGAAAATAAAGGAGAAGGTGACAATGAATATAGACTAGTATTGCTGACTGGACACATAAGAAAGAAAAGAAAATCCTGAACAAAATACTGAATACGGGCATGCGTCATCAAGATCATTCACCATGACCAACGGGCAAGATCCAGCAATGATCCAACATATGTATATCAACAAATATAACAAATCCTATAAATATGCTTAAAGTCAAAAAGTACACAATCATCTTAACAGATGCAGAAAGGTCTTTCTCAAAAGAAGAGATAATATGGCTAAAATATATCCCCCCAAAGCATTTGATATCCTTAGCAATTAGCAAATGCAAATTAAAACTTCCTGAGGTTTCACCTCAGCCTGGTCAGAAGACTGTTGATTCTTGTGCTTCATTGTAGTTTCCTTAACCAGAACTTTTATGTACAGGCCAAAACTAGAATTAAATGAACGTAATAGCTGGGCAGTTTCTCATGTGTTTGGGCAAATTCTCAGTCAGTCAGTTTATACTTTCATCCGTTTAGAAAGATCAGTACAAAAGCAGTCCTGTGTGTCCAGTGTCAGGATGGTTTATACATTCATTTACAAGCAGGAGTTTTCCATGAAGACAATGAAGGTTGAATCATCTTATCCATTAGGACTGTGTGACTCTTCGACGGCCTTGTGTCTCCCTTTATGATTCCAAAACTGTATAACACTGTTGCCTAATCAAAAAAAAAAAAAAAATCTTTGCATATTATGTCAAGAAATTGTCTTGTGAAAACTAAACACCAGTTAAAGTACAAAATCCCAGAGCCAAGTTTACAACTCCAGCTTCCTAAGTGCTTGAAATAATGGGCCAAGGGTAGTAGTTCATGCCTTGAACCCCAGCAGTTAGGAAGTAGAAGCAAGTGGATCTCTACGTTCGAGGCCAGGGAGTTCCAAGCCCACTAAGAGTACACACTGAAACTCTCAGTAAAACAAACAAAAAAACACATTTTATCACTCAGTTTAGAAAACTTGGTATTTATGAAATTGAAATTACTAACAATTTATATTGAGCTATATAAATATTTTATAAAAGTTGCTATTTGAAAGACAATTATCAATTTTCTGTATGAATATTTAGTTATTTCTACACATTGTCTATTGATTGAATAATGTTACTAATGGTATATAAATTCACAAAAATATTTTTCAAAATATCATTCAGTTGATATAATTATAATATAAAGTGTAAAATAGGCATGGCCTCAGAAACAGAAGCCGTAATAAATACTAAACATTTAATGGATGTAGCAACTTTAAGATATTTATTGCATTCCTTTAATACATGTATTCAGATTAATAAAGTACCTGGTGGTTTATAACTTATTCAATAATAGATTGAAATTTTTTTAAATAGATGATATCCTATACTGACTTATTATGTCACTTCATCAATCTAGACATCAGTTACTGCTTTAATGTTAGTTGGAATCTTGAGACAAACACTCTCAAGTCCCCATTAGAAATGTCAAACATAATTATTGGCAGGTGATTGATGATGCAATTTCCTGTCATGAAAGAACCATTTGAAGAAGACTAAAAGTTCTATAAGGGCAATTGTAAGTGGCTTCGGAGCCCTGGTGTGTATCACAGTAAGTGCAGGGCATGTTGACTTGGCATTTAATGAATGCTTGATGATGGATGAACATGTGAAGGGATTCAGATTTCTGTTCCCGACTGACTGCTAAGGTGACTTCTTCACTGTGTATTTGAATAAAGACATATTCAATTTGACTGACCAAGTTGATTCAATAGAATTTTAAACACTAAAATACAATAACCAATCCAATTTATCAGCAGCCCATTATTCACAATACAGAGTGGTTTCTGTGGAACTGTGAACTAATAGCTCCTCTGGCATAGGCCTTCAGATTCTAAAATAATCTTTTTATAGGCATCAGACTGACATCCAATTTCAGTTTCTACAGAAGCACATTAGAGAAAATGGGTGTTTCATGAAGAATTGTTTTCCGAGATGTGTTTTGCACCATGATATTTACATTGCTGTCTGTGCTCATTATGAGTTGCATTTATTATAATGCACAAGCAAAAGCAGAATGGTGGTATATATTTGTCCATAGGACCATAGCAAACGTGAGACAGTTTGCATTATATCAGTGTGTCTGAGTCGGCATAAAAGAATTATAAACATAAATAAAAATAACGTAAAAATAAAATTAACTTTTCCAATCTCTGATTAATTTAATTTGCTCCCCACCAAATAAAATGGTCATAGTATGAACTTTTACTAATAAATTATGTAAATCAACCTTAAAGAAAACTATGCATTTATGGTTGGTTAAAAGTAAAGTCAAAAGGTTAACCATGTTCTTGCAAAATCTGTGAATGTAAATTTACAAGTCTGTACATAATTTCTAAATCCTTGATGTGATTTGTACAGAAACTGAACTAAATTAGAGTAGTAAAATAATAAGATCATTAAAATTTTCATAAATGGTACTATATATCTGGTCTAAAATTCATGGCTGAGAAGATCATAGGCCCTAGTGGAAAACTGAATACTGTTAGCAAATTGACATCACATTAAGCTGCCCTTTAAATATTTATGTTTATACCTAGAGGCATAAACTACTCTCAGCTTTAATCAGAGAAGCTACACTTTGCAGTATTCAGTGTTGAATGCAGAGACTCATGACAAGTGAGAATAAGAAGGAGAAGAGTCAACATCCTATTATAATCTATATGTAAATAATAAAAAATGCTCAAACAATTTTTTAGTTTAACTTAATTTCCTTTTTTATTTTTTCCACTTATTTATTTATTCATTTTAAATCCTGATTGCAGCCCCTCTCACTGCCCCCACACACATACCTCCTCCTCCTCCTCTCCTCCTCCCTCCCCTGTTCCTCTGAGAAGCTGGAGGTGCTCTGGGCATGAACTGATGTCAAGTCTCTGCAGGACTAGGCACATTCTCCCCCACTGAGGCCAGACAAATCAGCCCACTTAGGGGAACAGGATCCACAGGCAGGCAACAGAGTCAGAGACAGCCCTCACTCCAGTTGTTGGGGCATACGCATGAAGACCAAGTAGTAATTCTGCTGCATATGCACAGGGGGCCAAGGTCCAACCTTTATATGCTCTTTGGTGAGTGGTTCAGTCTTTTGGAGCCCTCAAGGATCCAGGTTAATTGACTCTGTTGATCGGCCTGTAGAGTTCCTATTTCCTCCAATTTTCTCAATCCTTCCTCTTCAACAAACTCCCTACCAACCCAACCACAAAAGCTTTGAATCAAAATGTGCCCTGCCTACAAGTAGTACAGGGACAAAAATAGAGCAGAGTCTGAGGAATGGCCAACCAACCACTGACCCAAATTGAGATCCATCCCAAGGACAAGAACCAATCCCTGACACCTTTAATGATACTCTATTATGCTTGCAGACAGGAGCCTAGCATAACTGTTCTCTGAGAGGCTTCACCCAGCAGCTGACTGAAACAGATGCAGAGACCCAAAGCCAAACATTAGATGAGCTCAGGGAGTCATGTGGAAATTGTTGTTTTTTTAACATAATCTTAGTTGTTCAATTTTACCAATGGAATCTTTGGATCCAGATGCTGGGGTGCAAGCCTGCTAGTTCAGAAAGGCAGAGAAAGCACCCATCTGATCTTCCTACTCACAGACATCCCAGATGCAGTGCCACTATCTGAAGAAAAACAAAACAAAACAAAACAAAAACTCTTACAAACTGAATGTCCCTCCCTTCTACTTCCTGTTTATCTGTATCCATCCTCAACTCCCTCTTACTCTCTATGTTTTTTTCTTTTTCCATTAATTTATTTATTTATTTACTTTACATCCCAACCACAGACCCCTCCTTCCAGTACCCCCTCACACAGCCCCTCCCTCATCCCTCTTCCCCTTCTTCTCTGAAAAGAGGGAGATGCCCCTGGGTACCACCCCATCCTAGAGCATCAAGTCACTGCAGGACTAGGCACCTCCTCTCCCACTGAGGCTAAACAAGGCGTTCCAGTTAAGGCAACAGGATCCACAAGCAGGCAACAGGGAGAGGGACAACCCACTCCAATTGTTGGGGGATCTGTATGAAAACCAAGCTACACATATGCTACATATGTGCAGGATTTTTCTTAATAATCCTATGTTCACTTCCTGTCAACTGCTTGCTCATTCTGCATCTTGAACTATGATTGATTTTGTTTAATCTGTTTATAATAGTCAAGCAGAAAGCTCTTGGATTAAAGGTGTGTCCTAAGGCTGAGCCTCACCATAACTAAAAACAGGTTTTCCGAGTGAAAAACATTCACAGTGTGGCCAAATATCCTTCAATAAAAATATTTTAAAAGCCTTGCCTTTGCCTGTATGCTGTACTCTACGCTTTCCTCTAAACCTTTCACAGTTCAGGTTTAGTTTGTGGTGTTTGATCCATACAGAGTTAACTTTTGTGCGAGGTGAGATAAGGTTTTAATTGTATTCTTTGATGTATAAATGTCTAGCATACTAGGCATTACTGTTGGAAAGATGCTGTCACTTCTTCACTGTGTCCTAATTCATGTTCTAAAGTTGTATGGGTTAAGAGGAGGGCCTTGTTGACCATCAGGAGGAGGAGAGGCCCCAGTAAAGGGGAATGTCAAGGTGGGAATATGGGAGTGGGTGGGCAGGGGGGTGGGAGGTGGAATTCCCTCATAGAGGTGGGGGAGGGGGAGGCGATAGGTGGTTTCCAAAGAGGAGACCTAGAAAGGGGGAGACATTGGAAATATAAATAAAGTATCAAAAAAATTAAATTAAATTAAAAAAAAAAAAAGAATTAAAAACACATTCCAGCCAGGGAAGTGTCTTGCTCTGCCATCATCAAAGAAGCTTGCTCTTACAGCAGAGACCCACAGCCAGACATTATGCAGAGACTAAAGACCTTGGAAGACACAGCCCCAAATGAGAAAAAAAAAAAGTTGTATGGGTTAGACATTGCTCTGCTATTCTATTTCATTCATCTATACATCTTTTTGCTGGGCATTTTTTTTCTCAGCACACAGCTTTTTTTATTACTATGGATCTATAGTATAGTTTGAGATCAATAATTTCACTTACAGCACTACTCCTTTTGTTGAACATTGATTTAACTATCCATATTTTTTATATTTTTTTTCAGAATTTTACATGTGAGTGCTCTATTTGAATATTGCCTTCCCATACTTTTACTTTTTCCATGCCTCTCCCATTCTCTCTCTCAACCTCATGACCCCCCTTTCTCCCTCATATATGTATGTGTGTGTTTGTGTGTGTGTGTGTGTGTGTGTGAGTATGAGTGTGTGTGTGTATACACAACTGCAACACAGTAAGTCCATTTAGTGCTGCTTATATGTATATAAGTTTAGGGATGACCCCTTGGAATTGACTAAACTATCATGGAGCTCATGGCTGGAGTGGACTGACTCTCCTTTTAGCAGCTATTAATTGCCTATGCTAATTCATCTAATGATGGGTCCTTGTGAGAATCCCTACATCTACGTTGGCTATCAGCAGTTGTTTTGTGTGGGTCTTGCTTAGGCAACCATCATGTTTGACAAAGAAAGACAGATGCTTCAAGTGGGAACCTTATTTGGGGAACCTTAATCCTGTTTTTTAAATGTGAATATATAGCCTAGGATATTTGTAGAGGCCAAGAAGACAGATACCATCCATGGTGGTGATGACGGGCAGATAGTGGGACACACGACATAGGTGCTATGACAGGAGAGATGGGAAAAATAGTGGAGAAGGGAGCACATTGTCTGGGTAATGATGGGGACATTGAGAAGGAGGGAAGGAGGGCAGTTGTAGAACACTGTGGAAGACTGAAGAAGCCAGATGAAAGCATATTAGTTTGTTTATTTAAAAACGCATATGTAAAATATAAAGGGGTTATATGTGAACATATATAAGAATTCAAATGGCCTTATGCCAGTTTAGAGATGACGCTTCTCATACAGCTATAGATTTTCTTACCAAAACCCTGGTTCCAGGCACGGGAGACATGCCTTTGAATCCTGGTTGGCCGGAGGATTTTAAGAGACATACAAACAATATAGGCTACTGCCATTGCCCTTTATTTATTTTTTATTTTTTTTATTTTTATTTTTATTTTTATTTTTTGCAGTACATGGAGCCCATCACAAGCATCCACAGCTGGTCAAAATTCAGAAAACAACCAACTATGCTGTGCCTGACCTCAAATGATACAGCTGCAATACAGCTACAAACTACAGACCAGGGAACACTGCCGAAAGGCAGAAAGATTGTAATACTCAGAGGACCGGGAGGTCTGCTATATACTTCCTGTCCTGTATGATAGGAAGTTGCACCCATGAAATGTTACCCAGGGATTTTTAGATTACATATGAAATTTAAGATTGATTTTGTATATTTCTTATTTCTTTGGGTAGGGGTATGTGCAGAGAACTGAATTGGGATTGTGCTGAAATTGTTTGGCACAAAGAGGAGAGAGCTGACTCAAGACGTTTGAAGATGTGACAATAATTAGTATTTTGAGACATACATACATGAAGACGAGTCATCAACAGAACAATGTTATTTTAGTAAAAACCATTCACTAGGACAAACAGTAGTAACAAATGCTCACCCAAGTTAGCGTGTTCAAATATGGCATAATTGGATATGGAGATCAGTTGAGTTGAATTTTGAGAAGATGTTAGTCATTCACTATTACAAACTAGAAGTCAAATCATGTTTAATAGATACCAGTATGCTTTATTGGAAAAAAGTCATATTGCAGAAAAATAACAAGAAAAATTTTTGAAACAAATATTTTGCCACAATATTTTACATTAAACAATTATTCCTGTATAATATCATCCAACTTTCACTAGAAAACCAAGGATACTTGTTCATTAGAAAGTAGCATATTTCATTCTTCACTGCCTTCCACATTAGAAGATATGTTTCAAGCATAAAATGTTTGGTCTGTTGTTATGTATTGTGACACTAAATACTGGCCATGGTTGCCTTAGGGATGAGGAGATCCTCACTTATACCAAGTGATGCTCCTTAATTTAAAACTACTGGTTGAATAAAGATGCTTACAGCCTATAGTTGGGCAGAAAAAAGGTAGGTGTTTTAGCTCCTGGGCTAGAGGTGTGAGGCAAGGGACCATGATGGGAGGGGGGGGGAGGAAGGGAAGGATGGAGGTAGTGAAGAAGAGAGGGAGGGAGGAGAAGGGGGAGAAGGTAGAGAGAGGAGAAGACACCATGGGATAAGTGAATTGTGAAATCATGCCCTTGAGAGCTGACCAATTGGAGTAAGGGTGACTCAGGAGAAACATATCAAGTCATATCTCAGAGTTATTGGCAGGGAGGTAGATATAATAACTTAGAGGGTTGATATCTGCCCAGCTCTAGTACTTTAAAGGCAAATCATAAATATAAAGGTTTTGTGACTTTTATCTGGGAACTAAATGACCTAAGGCAGGGTAGAAACTTCTGATTAACTGTTTTCAACATGAAGACTGGACTGTTACTAATGTCCGTTTCAACCACATTCTCCTTCAGTGCCATCTACGGAATCACATTATAGACTAAGGAGCAAGTTTATATGTGATAAAAATTAATTACATTAAATATGTCTATTCTGTTTCAGCAGAGCGCCTGCTCCATGTGAAGCACTTCTGCTCTGGAGAAAAGCATTTTCTCTAAGAAAATTACGAGACATTACGAGAGCACTGACTGAGGACCAGAGTTATTCTTTTTTTCCTTTGCTCTCAGGAAAATTAGAGGAAGCCTGTGACTCTCTCCCCTTGTTCCCGGTGTTTCATGTTTTGCACAGCTGGTAAAAAAAAAAAAAAAAAAAAAAAAAAAAAAAAAAAAAAAAAAAAAAAAAAAAAAAAAAAAAAAAAAAAAAAAAAAAAGGGTAGTTGGTAGGTAGTTTTCCACAAAGACTTCCTTGGTTCATCTTGTTTCCACTTTGCTAATATCATTTCCTGAAATTTTCAATGCTAAGTGATTTGTTTTTAATATAAGTTGCTCCTTCTCTTCAAACACATTTTAAGAAATGCATATTTGAAAATGCAATACTTGCGTCTATATATAACATGTATGGCATATTTATATGTCTTACATACACATAGGATGATTCAGATAGCATCAGTCATTCATGTCAATGCTACAAACGGATCTTTACTTGCCCGTGTGGCACAGTGAGTTTTGCTGACTGCTTTTTAGTGAGATGAATTGTCAGCTCCTTTCCTAAAGTGGTTATATTGTGCCCTCGACCACAGATTTAATTATCTACATCTCTACCAAGCTTAGTTTGCAAGCTACAGTTATTTTCAACAATCATTAAATCTTTCTGTGAATCAGCCTCAGGATTGTGTTATCCTCTTGAAACATCAGAATCTACAACTTTATCACATAAAGTATTTGGGAAAGGGAGATAGTGATCTTAAATTACTTTGGTCTTATCTAGATTCATTAGTTCTAACAAATAATCCTATGTTGTATTAGGCATATGCTTTAGCATTTTTTCTCCATTAGAGAGAGAAAATCCACAAAGAGACAATAAGTTTTCAAATGCTAAGGAAGCCTTGTTCATCTGGATGAATAGTTGGGAAGCAAATAAATTGGTGTTAAATCGCATTTTTCTCTTAGCATTTCTGTTAGTGGAAGAAAAGTATTCCTCCAGTATGTATCATATTTACTTATGGAGATAGTTTTTAAAGTAAGTCTTGATGATGTGAAAGAAATTTTCACACGAAAAAGAAGTCTTGCACAGATGAGGGGAAGCTCCAAACTAAACCTTTCTTTAAATAATAAAAGTGAAAAATATCTGCATAGGAGGAAAGCAGATGAGATGAGTGGTTACTGTTTGCAACTAAGAAACACAAAGTGCTCTGCCTTCTGGTGCTCACTAGCACGCTGCATTCAGCGCTGTAATTGAAGGCTTGCCCATTTAACATGTTTCTGAATTAACACTGTGTATGAATTTAAGTTCTGCTGCTGACAAGCATTTCATGAGAACATAAAGGATGTCGTTTCAAAGGCCAACCATAGGAAAAGGCATATGTGCAATCTCATGCACAATAGAATCTACAGAAGGCCTGACTCTCCAGCACTGTTTGCAGACACAGAGGGAGGGGAGGAGAGCTGAGCAACATCTACTAAGTTACAATCAGAGCAGAGCAGGAAGTTCTGGTAGGCTGGCTGGAACAATAAACTAAAGGAAAAAAGAGTTCAGCCATGGTGCATGATTAAGGGTTGGAGATGTGTTTACTTTGATTTAAATGTTACATGATAGATACACATACTGAAACCTCACCTAGGCGCACCTGCGCTTTATAAGTTTCTATGTATTACTTAAATATATATACACTGAAACTTTGCTGTATATTAATATTGAGTAGGTATAGGCACAACCCCTCTGTGCAAGGGTCCCCATTACAGTCTTCGTACATCCCCCTGCAATTAATTCTCTCAGCATTCATCCTAATTTATAGCTTACTATTGGAGCAATTGAGAAGTGAAAAGGATTAAATGAATATCTCATAATTGTGGGACATGAAGGCATTTATTTTAATATGTGCGTATATGGGTGTGCAAGCACCTGTAATGGCACAGTTATGGAGGTCAAAGGGCAGCTTCCTGGAGTCAGTTCTAGCTCTCTTTTCTTTTTCTTTTTTCGAGACAGGGTTTCTCTGTGTAGCCTTGGCTGTCCTGGAACTCACTCTGTAGACCAGGCTGGCCTCGAACTCAGAAATCCGCCTGCCTCTGCCTCCCAAGTGCTGGGTTTAAAGACATGTGCCACCACTGCCAGGCTAATGCACTATTGTTTTCCAAGGAGGCCCAAAGCTATGTTTTTTGTTTGTTTGTTGTTGTTTGATTGCTTTTTAGGGGATGAGCTCATTAGTGATTTATTTCATTGTATTTTGTATACTATTTTTATTCTTTGAAAGACTCATACATTTATACAGTGTAACTCAAGCATATCCATCTAACTAGTGTCCCAACCCAGTTTTTCTAAAACAAACCAAAAAATGAACAAAATCAGGACTTTTATTATTCTTATTAATAACCCACTGAGTCTAAGTGGTGTTTGCTTGCATGCTAATGAATGAGTGGCTACCCACCGGTATGAGAAGCCTACTAGAGGCCACACCCCAAAGCATAACGATTTTCATCAGCTGTCATTTAGCATCTCCAATATCCACAGTGGAATTTTGGTTGACTTGATCTTGTGCAGGTCTTATGCAGGCAGCTTTGTGATGCATGCAATACTCATGTCAACTCCAAAAGTCTGTGTTTCAGAGCTCTACTCCCCACGAATGGCCTTGCACTTTTCTGTCTCCTCTTCATTGAAGCTTTCTGAACCTTGGTTTTTAAATGGTGTGCCATGTTAGAAACTCAGAGCCACTTATACAACTTTTAAATTTCAGAATTGCTCCCTATCTCAGTGAAAGATTTTATACAATGTTTTGCCCTTGAAGAAACAGAATAATTTGATCATTAAATTTGTCCTATTTTGCCGGGCAGTGGTGGTGCATGCCTTTAATCCCAGCATTCGGGAGGCAGAGGCAGGCAGATTTCTTAGTTCGAGGCCAGCCTGGTCTACAGAGTGAGTTCCAGGACAGCCAGGGCTATACAGAGAAATCCTGTCTCGAAAAACAAAACAAAACAAAACAAAAATGTGTCCTATTTTTACTTTTAGTTAACAAAAAGCATTTTATAATCAAACTAAATTTTAATATAGACTGTATGGTATTAAATATATAAAAACCTAAAATGCTCAATAATATCACTCTATGTTATTATGACTTAGGAGGCAGCTTGGATTAACTGTTTCCAATATTCTTGCATGTTAGATCCCACTGTAAGTTTGAAAGGAAATATCATTTGAGGTGGGTGCTGTTTACTGATGATGGTCCATACTTGTGCAGTTCTTGTTCAAAATTTTAGGATTAAATTCACTCAAATAATCCTCATGGCAAGCTGTGATGTGATACCAATAAGCATTGTTGATTTCCACAAGAAGACAAGCACATCAGACATCTGCTGCCAGAGATTGTAGATATCTCACACCATCATATACTTCTAAATGGTTCTCTATTCATTTTGTTCTCATGACACTAAGGTTCTCCTGGTTCAACCTGTGGTCTAGACAAATGAGAGTCAAGCAGTGGCTGAAGAAGGAAGCTCAAGGAGGAAGGGGTGACACATTATAATCTGTCTCATTCCTTCTGTCCCCAGGACAGAGTTAAGAGCCCATTCTATTTCAGGCCAGAGAAGAAAGCTGTGCATAAGTCTTCAGGTTTATGCGTCCTATATTCCTTCAAGTCGTTTAAACATCTTTTCTTACCCACAAGTCTCTAGCTAATGCTGGGTACAGCTGGCACTCAGAAGTTGATGGGTCAGAAGTCTCTCTATTGGCACTGAGAAGTAGAAGGAATACATGGGAGTCCAGTTCCTAGGAAAACTGAATGATTGCTTGGATCACATGTGCTCATTTCCTTTCCTGTTATTGTAAAATGCCCATACTAGAGTACTTAATGGGAATTGATTTATTCTTGCTCACAGTTCCAGGACATAGTCTGTGAGCTCTTATAAAATTAAAAAACAAAAAACAAACAAACAAACAAACAAAAAAACAAGTTGTATACTTCCAACCTCAAAATAACATTCCCATTAAAAAGGGGGAAATGGGGGCCATAGTAAGGAGTGATTATACAAAAACAAGACTGAAAATAAATGAAGTAAAGACCAAATCTTACAGCTCCATTCACAGCATCTGGGACTCACAATGGAACTCTATGAGGTCCACAGGACTGTGGTTGGCCCACCTCTCCATCTTGGCTTCCTACAGCATGCATTGACTGCTTCTTAGGCAGGTTCCATGCCCTCAGCTTTCCTTGGCAGACATCCCATGGAAGTCTCTCCGGTTCTTAATGTGGAAACTTCCATTCTGATACCCATCCCCTGGCTTCAAAGCTCTCTGGAGCCATAATGCAAGACTCTGTGAATTCTTCAACATTAAATCTTTTCTGACTGCAAAACCAGTACCCTGTAGATGCTGCTGACAAGTTCTACTGATAGCTTATATTAAACCTGACTCCCTTGGGCAGCAATTGTACCAAGTTCAGTGCACTAAACCTGGGGAAACAATTTCCTAAGCAGTTGGTTTCCATCATCAGAAAGCCTTCCGTGTCATTTCAGTCCAGGTTCTTTCCTTCCAGCACTTATATATTTCATAGTTTGGAGCCTTTGAAGAGTAGGGTCATACATATATATATATATATATATATATATATATATATATATATATGTATGTATGTATGTGTGTGTATGTGTGTATGTATATATATAAATATATATGTGCATGTATGTGTATATGTGTGTGTATATATGTGTATATGTATGTATATATGTGTGTGTATATATGTGTGTGTATGTATGTATATATGTGTGTGTGTATATGTGTGTGTATGTATGTATATATGTGTGTGTATATATGTGTGCATGTATGTATGTATATGTATATGTGTGTGTGTATGTGTGTATATATATATGTGTGTGTATGTATATATGTGTGTGTATGTATGTATATATGTGTG
Source organism: Uromys caudimaculatus (assembly GCA_028551405.1). NCBI lineage: Eukaryota > Metazoa > Chordata > Mammalia > Rodentia > Muridae > Uromys > Uromys caudimaculatus. The sequence goes on from CM052706.1 coordinate 28,563,494, forward strand.
TGTGTGTATATATGTGTGTGTGTGTATGTATATATATGTGTGTGTGTGTGTGTATGTATATATATATATATATATATATACGTAAATGTATAAGTAGATGTTTACGGAAAATTTGCTCTTAATTGCTAAAATTTAAACGCACCCAAGCTATCTTTCAGGAGGTGATCCATAAGGAATATGTAATGCATCCAGAGTATGTACATCTGTGCTGAAGCAAGTGAGTATAACTTATAAATCATGGAAGAAACACCAATGCCTATCATGAAAGTTTACACACACACACACACACACACACACAGTATATAATTGTATACACTTTATTTTTTAAATATATGTAATCCTAAAAATGGTTAAATGAAGAAATATGGAGATAGTAAATTGAATGCTGGCTCCCAGTATTTATGAGAGGGGCGAATGAGTGGGTTAAGCACAGGATTTAGGAAGCAATCAAATTACTTTATAAGACACTGAAGTGGTAGATAGATGCCATTATCTGGTGGTCAGAATCCAGAGACTATACAAGACCTGAAATTAAAACAATTTAATCTACAGACTTTGAGTGATGATATGTCAGGACAAGTACAACAATTATGCTAAGTATGTATCTCTGATGGACAGTGTTGATAACAGCAAAGCTCATGCATGGCACATCCTGAGAGGTATCCTTTCTACGTCATCTCCTAATCAATTCTAATTTAAATCTAAAAGCATTCTATATAAGAGAATGCCATTTAGAAAACTAACTGTATTCATTTACTAGAGTTGAAACAACAAAGTATAATAGAGATTAAATGATAAAAATCTATTTTCTCAACCTCTTGAAGACTAGATCTCTAAAGTGAAGATAAGAACAGGTTGGTTTTGCTCTTAGATTTCACTTCTTTGGGGATATATGACCACCCCAAACATGTCCTTAAATATATAATATTTTTTTCTTAGTGTAAAGTTATGATCACTTTCTTCATATCCAAATGTAATCTTATTATAATATCATCAAATTGAATTAAGGTCTATTCTAATGTATTTACTTTACATAACCAATTTTTCTGAAGGTCCTGTGACTTAGATCTTTAGTATATGAATTTAGTGATTGGTGGTAACTAAATCATATTTAAACCCATTTCTATTAATATGGCAAAAGAAAATTGGATAATGTACTCAGTTTAGTTGATTAATGTCTATAGGTAATGCAAAATTCATAAAGGCAGTGATAAAGGGTGATGAAATAATCACTGCATCATGATTCTATAATCACTTAGTGAATATGTTTTCATCTTTCCAAAATACCCTTTCCACTACATTAATTAATATAAAATACACTTACTCAGATATGGTTGTCAATGAATTTTAATGCACATCGTGTACTTTTCAGTTCCACAGAGGAAATGAACTCCCCTTACAAAGACTTTATATATTACTGATTCCTTACATATGTGCCACAGGCTTACATTCTTTCTTTCTGGATTTTTAAGCCCCTTGATGTTTTATGTCACTAAATATATTAATCTTTACGGAAAATTATTTTAATAAAAGGTAAACACATTTTTATCAGAATTATTAAATCTCATTTTGTTAACACTCTTATTTTAAATCATTTAAAATATTAATTGATGAAATTCATGGAAGAAAATTTCCCAGTGTCTACTTAAACAAATGACAGTGTTTCATTTTAATTTAGCCATTTTCACATATATACATTTGATAAAAAAAAGATTATAAATTTTAAATATACTTTATGCTCAATATTTTATTTTTTCTAAAACAAATAAATAAATAAATGGCCAGCTAAAGTGAGAGAATCAGGGCTGTGGCTATCTCTTTGCTGGATAAGAAGTGGCTTTCGTCATTACCCTCAGGATAAGGTAATGAGTATTGACACACCGACCTCAAAACATGTTTTCTGTCTCCAGAAATCAAGTAACTCTGGAGCACCGGAAGTCAGCCGACTGGAATGCTGAGATACTAGGAACCCTGAGCACCTGTGCATCCTTTTCCTTACATCACCACTGGTGGCAAACTTAAGCCCCTCCCATGTTTCTGATAGTCAAGATGGGGCCCATCAACGGTGAGCTCACAGTCACACAGGAGAATAACTATAATATGGAGTTAACAAATATATAATAGATGGCTCTTAGATGAACAAAACCAACCCATGTTGCTTTGAGTTATTTCCTGATTCCTATGAAATAAATATGTCTATGATGACCTACTCTGTGCTGAGTCTGTGAAACCTCTGATGGAGACATACACTCAAATTGAGTTTCTGAGCAAAGCAATGATATGTCAGTGTATTACTCAGAAGCAGCATTAGTCACAGTCAAGGTGAGGAAGAAAAGTTAAGTATCAGAATGCACAAAGACAGCAAATGTGATTTGAAAAAGTTCAACATTTAAGCATTATATGAATGTGTCACTTAATGTTTTTCATATATAAATTTCACAAACGAGGTGGTTGAGTTTTGATATTTAAAACACGTGTAATCAATCACTCAGCTAGCATATGACAAGGCCAGATTGAACTTATGTCATGTGAATCTCTGTATCAAACCAGCATTTTTTAAATACATATATTGTAATGTTAAATGACAGTTTTAAATTTTACTTTATAACACTTGCGTTTCAAGGCACTTTTTCTCTGGTTCTAATATTAAATTTAATTTTAACACATTTAATCTCTCATAGAATTGACCCAGATTGTATTTTTCTTTATCTTAGTGAAAAACAAATAAATGAAAGAAATGGTATCCGCACTCACCAGGAGAGCAGTGTCTTCTCATTTTTGATTTTTACAAAGCTGCTGCAATTCTCTAACTGTGAACTCGTGCTTCCCCTTCCCATTTCACAGAGAGAACAGTGCTGTTCACCTGCTACATTTGAAGGAAATATGCATGGACACAATGGCAGTACCTTTGGAGAAATCTTGAATGATGTCTAGTGTCAAGTGACAAACAGAGAAGAGGAATTTAGAATATGGTGAAAGAAGTCTGCCTCTTCATCATTATAAAGCAATACATTCACTGTTAATACAAGTATCCACAAAAGAGAAAGTTACTCAGGCATGCCAAATACGTAGAATGGAGATCCTCAGAATTTAAACAGGAACCTAAGGCTTTCTCTTGAAGCATCTTTCAAGGACCAGTACTTTTTACTTTACTCTGTCATCATAGAGATTAAGCAACAGACCTGGATGTAAAAGCTAATCAGCCTCTTGGGGTCAGTGTGATGCTATCAATGCTACTGGTTCAAAAAGTAAAGCATGTCCAAATTTCACCACCAGGTGGAAGCTTTGTAAGCTCCAAAGTCATAGGTCATTTGGGTTGGGTCCTGAGAATGTTGTGCCTTCAAGTCATCAGTGTGTTCTCACTCATTTCTCCACTCTTATAAGAGTCTTCACAAGTTGCAAATAAAAAATTTAGTCCGTTATAAGGATAAACATTTTGGAAACACTACATATCAGTGTTTACAGCTAAGAACCCCTATCTACTATTTAGAACAAAGCCTCAAAAAACTTGGAGAAGGGAAATGTCCTTTGAAGCTGAACCTCTTCCAAAGGCAAGGCCAGGCCAGGCCAGGCCAGGCCAGGCCATAATTTGCACAATTAACAATAGCATAGCTAGATGCTCGGTGGGATAAACAAAGGGCTTTTTACTGTGGCAAAGAGAACTTTAAATAAATTTAAGTCAAGTGAGAAGGTATTTTGTCCTACGTGAACTAATGTTTACCCTAACTTGGGACATCTCTCAGGAATCAGGTAGTATATGCCATCCAGTGAGGATGCTGGTTTCTCAACTCAACAGCAGTGCTTCATGGAGTCATAGACAAACTAGCACAGGTATATTTCTGCACACTCTCTCATCATACTCAGGCCAACCTGTCATGACTAATTTCATTTGACTTCCCCTAGAGTTTTGTGTTTGTTAACTTGTGATTTACCCAGATTTTAATTTATTTCTGATTTTATTTATTTTGCTTCTCCCTGGATCATCATGTAATTATTAATACTTTACTCACCATTACAGAAAACCATATTATCTTAAATACATGTGTTAAAGGTGAATAATTATATACTTTCTGGTTTTTATTCATATTTACTCTTTAAATATGTTCATCACTCAGAAAACACTAAGTGCATAAAATGCTAGATGTATTGTTAA
>CM052706.1:28568146-28604213 GCA_028551405.1 Uromys caudimaculatus
TGTGCACGCATAGAGGGGCAGAGATAAGCAGGAAGGAAAAGGCAAAATAGTTGCCTGAAACTGACCAAGGAGAAAGAAATCTAATCAAATCAATATTGACCTTACAAGTAAGAAGTTGGGAACTCTTCTCATATCCTGACCCACCTTCTAGGTTTCAGTCCACAGAAAGTTGTAATCTCATAGAACTTTTGTTTGTTTGATTCAATTACTTATACAGAGATCTTGTTGTTCTTGATTAATTCCATAACTCTGTAAAATTATGGATCAATTAAGTAATTCCATGAAATAATTCAGAACATTATCATGGTAGAATATTTGAATAATGAAGAATATTTGGTTAAAATGTAAAAAACAGAACGTAAAAAATTATTGAGCCTCCCTTGAGTATTCTATATTTTATTAATAGAAATATGAAAAAAGGTTCATTATATACCCATAAATAAACAATAACTGAGCCAGGCAGTGATAGCGCACACCTTTAATCCCAGCACTTGGGAGGCATAGGCAGGTGGATTTCTGAGTTCGAGGCCAGCCTGGTCTACGGAGTGAGTTCCAGGACAGCCAAGGCTACACAGAGAAACCCTGTCTCGAAAAAAAATGAAGTAAAATAAAATAAACAATAACTGAATTAACATAATTATTTAAAATGTAACAATTTATTGATGCCACTTAAGAAGACCAACATACCTCACAGAGTTGATGACAGCCATATGGCTGTGGCTAGGAATTGACAGGCAGTTCCTCATCTGTCCATCACTGCTTTGCATTGTAAAGAGATTCAATTGCTACCAAATACAGGCATTCGGTCTCTAGGGGTCCCCAACGCACATGTATAGTTTTTAAAGTTCACATATTTTAGAGGAGAAAGATTCATGTGGACTAAATCCCTAGATGCCCCATATTTCCTAGCCTACCCAGAAGTTACTCTCTATAAGCAAGGATGCAGCAAAGATACCACAGAACTAAGGCCTCCAGGGTTAGGAGGAAGGTCTTTTGTTGTAGATGGAGGATGGGGGTGAGCATCTGGATGTGTCCAGAGCAGAGAGAAAAAGAAGCAAACTGGCCTTGGCCAGAATTATCTCTGGGGACACGGTGGAGGAGGGAGAAGAGAGAATTGGGAAATAGTGGGGTATGGGGCAGAATGGAAGAGAGCTTGATGTAAGAGAGCAGAAAAGCTACTGCGGGAAATAAACTGTATCTGGGACAGCCTGGGAGCTAGCATAGTAAAGGAGGTGAGAAGGGTAAGGGCCAGGATACTAGAGCTAGTGACTGGCATGGGTAATTTGGTATTCATAAGAGGTACATGTTACTAGGGTCCAGAGGAGACTGGGAGAATAGCTTTGAGCTTTGATATGTATATGTCAATAGAGAGCCATATGGATTTTTCAGTTGGTTGGTTGGTGTTTTGTTTTGTTTTGTTGCCAGAGGCAAAGAAAGCTAAGGGAAGTGACTCCTTTGACAGGCAGAAACCCATCCCACAGGTTCCAGAGGTGCAGCCTGAGTTGTTCTTCTAAAGCCTAGCCTTAGCTGAGACAAGACTGCCATCTTGGACCAGGTAAGAAGACCAGCCCTTTTGAGGTGCTTGAGTATTTTCCTTTTGAACCTAACACTCTGTGATAGAGCACATACTACATACTCTCCAGGTACTTAGCGTTTGTTCTTTTTGTTGTTTCCCTTCTTTTTCACATTTTTGGCTTGATTTGCTTTGAGTATACTAGATATGAAAATCCATTCTTGAATATTGGGACTGTGGGTGAGTGCCAGTGTGCCAAACTCATTATCTTAAATAATTGTACTGAGTTTTAGTCAACATAGGATCTATAAATTTTGTTAAGTCTGGAAATATATTTTTTCTTTTTGATTTTGTCACTTTTTTTCTTTTCTTTTTTGATATTTTTTTAATTTTTATTCTCCTTTCTAGTTTGTGAGGATATGCAGTTAGGTTATGTACTTAATAATTCATCTATTTTTAAAAACATATAAGCACTTATTTCTTTGAATTTTCCTCTCAGCATTGTTTGACCTGAACTATCCCCATATCCAGTTCCCTGATGGAGAGAAAGGGGTTACAGATTGGGACAAAAAGCTGCAAACTTTTGGTGATTTAACTCTTTCTTGCTATTTTAGAGGCAAAAGCTACTGTTTTCTGACAATTTAACTCCTGCTGATAGCAGCATAGGATTCAGAAAAAAAGGCTTAGTTATCTGGGCTCTTTACTCTTTGGCTCAAGGGTCTCTCTCTGACCAGGCAAGAGGCTCAGAGTTTGTTAACTCTTTGTGAGCCAGAAAGAAGAGAGAAAAATGTTAGACACACAAAGAACACACTGGATGAAGCAGAAATGGCTATTCCAAAACTTTATTATTGCTTTCAGCTTTTTATAGCTTTTTAGATAAAAAGTTCTCTATGCATGAAAGAATTACCTCGTAGATAATATGTTACATAAAAGGGGAGTTACAGAAGGATGTTGATAGGTTCAAAGCAGTGTTTTACTCTATAAGCTCATTATAAGTTCAAAGCAACAGTTTCACAGTTTCACATGGCCTTATTTTATCATAGTACACACCTGTGTCCTCATCCTTGAACCTGACCTGGAATGAATGTTTTTCCTTGATTACATATCTGTCCCAAATCTAATTTTCTTCTTAATGTAATTTATGAAGACTCATTGTATTCTTACTTTGTAGCCTTAGTTACTATTCTTTGAGGAGGGGGCACATTCTTGAATCTCTATTCTTGATTCTAACTCTATTACATCTCTTTGGCAAAACAACTAAAACCATCTCCTTAAACTTTATTCCTAAAATTATTTGAATCAAATCAGGAATTCTATAAAGAATTCATCTGAACATCATTAATTCATGAAAGTTCATCTTCATGTTGATCTTCAGGAAATTTGCCCAATAGGGTGGGCTGATGTCCAAGAATCATTAGGCTATGTACTAATGGCAGAGAAGTCATATCTGCAGCAAGAAGCAATCCTGGGATGAAGACTCTGGGACTCTCTCCAGAGTATACCCATCACAGCCATGCAAAATAGTGGGCCATTTCCAAGAAACTCACTTGCTTGTCATAGCTTTTCCTAGATGGCTCCTGTCACTTCTCTTCTTCAGGGATATAAAGACATGAATACTAAATGTCCTGTCATTATACAAGTCCTTGATACTCTTCTCATTTTCTTAGTCTATTATGGTTCTCATTTAGATTAGAGGAATTCTACTGGTCTCTTCTCAAAAAAATATTTTTTCATATTTACCTCCTTCCCCAAAACCTTCCATGTATAATCCCCCTTTGTTGACTACTCAATTTTCTATCCTCTTTTTTTGTTATTATTTTTAAGCTCATTATATTTAGTTTGTGTTGCTCAAATATTTTGGGGTAGCCCATCTACTGGATCATGGTAGACCTATCAGTAGCGACACTTTTAAAGATAATTTACTCTCCATCTCCCAATAGCAATTAATTGCTAGTAGTTCCTTAGATTGGTGGAACTTTGTGCCTAACTCTCCTATATATGATAGGATATTGTCTGATTCATACCTGCATTGGACTTGTATATGCTGTCACAAACACTTTGAATTCATATATGCCAGGATCCTTTTGTGTCTGGAAATACTGTTTCGTGTAATCACCTATAACTTCTGGCTCTTAAAATCTGTCTAGACCACTTTTTGCAATGGTCCCTGACCCCTGGTTGAAGAGGGTGTGATTTAGAAGTCCCATTTAGGGCTGATAATTCCATAGTTTTTTATTTCCCCCACATTGACTAGTTGTGAGTCTCTGAGTGTTATCACCTTCAACTGCAATAAAAACTTTTCTGATGGTCCTTGAGAGACACATTCATCTGTGGGGAAAAAGACAAGTTATTAAGAGTCAGTTTAATACTGTGTGCATTAGCTCTTCTAGTGTTGTAGCGCAATAAGTTCTAGACTCTTAAGTGGCATCTGGGCAACAGCCCACAGTAAGGCCAAACTCAGGGAAGAGTTTGGTGTTCTTCAGTTAATCACATCAATAATATATTTTAGCTTATCTGTTTTTGCTGTGACTTGAGAAAATAAAGGATATAACATTGCACACATGGACTGAATATATTAATAGAACTGGACAGTTTTATTAAACTCCACAAAATTAATCTTTTCCACAAAAGTTATGCTAACTTTCATGCGCTAAATGCCACCTCGTATCTTCACTATTTGCTCTAAATTGAAATTCCTTCCTTCAGGGAGGAGGAAAGTTCAGCAAGTAAATGAAACTTACAAGACTCAGGGAGGAAATAAGACTTTTCAATGTTCAAGATGCTTCTAAAACTTTTAAAAAGTACAAAGCTTCTGCCCAGGTTTAAGCAGCAAGGGTTGCTGGAGAGAGGAGGCTCCCATCGTCCAAAGTGCATGAAAGTTGTGCAGGGTGTTGCAGGGATATGGCTTTTATGAGTAACAGTGTATACTTGGGTTGGCTTTTTATTGGTGCAATTTTAAGTGACCCATGATTCTGCAAGTACCCCTCATCTATGCTCCTACATATGACCCCAGGCAACTCAATAGCATTCAAATCTAGACTTAGTAGAATAAATTTTTTCATCTGTCTTCATTGCTCTACATGGGGATACATTTGTCCACATTTCCCCAGGAAATGATGTAGATAGAGATTATATATATATATATATATATATATATATATATATATATATATATATATATATATATAAAATGGTTCAACATTCTCTTAAAAAGTAGATGGTATTTTTAAAAGACTACACCACCGAAGTTGGCTGTGCAATTTTAGACATCTCAATAGATTTAAATTTAAACCTGCAGGGACAGAAAACTCGACTAGATGAGTTATTTGAGAAGAAGCACACCATATTGCTAAATCTTACTATAACTCAATCAGTCCTTCTAAGAAGTATCAAGTGATAAGTATAATTTCTTCAACGTGACTGTTATATTTAATATCATGAGGTCAGCGATCTAAAATTAGATATTCCTATAATGGATTTACTAATGATATAACAGTATCAAAGGACAGTATTTCTAAATGTCATGTGTTACAGTTAATTTTGACATTACTGAGCAGTAGATTGCTTTATATTATATTGCATATTTTATGCTATAGTGACTGCTGTAATTAAATTTATTGAAGCTTGGCTGAGAATAAAGTACAAAGTTGTGTCAATGAACAAAGTCTTGTCATCTTTGTCACATAAAGTATTACATACAGCCTTTAATTCTGAAGACAGAAACCAGAATGTTAACATTTTTTAAAGTATGTTTTAAGAGCTATAAAAAGTAAACAAGCAGTTAACTAGTTGGACTAGAGTGGAAAGGAAAAGTACATTATTCAAAAAGGTATGTATTGTACATGTCTATCTTAACTAATTTAACAAGTGGACAGAGATGCAAATTAGGTGATCATCCAATTAAATAAATAAGAAAAATGATTGAAATAATTCACATCATCTGATAGAGCCTGAACTGTGAATTGAGTGGGAGTTCATCAGTTCATTTAAGGGCAACTAAGGAAAATCTACGTCAAAAAACATGTGTAACAGCTTTAAAATTACTCAGGATGGAAACCAAGAAAGGGTAGCTATTGCTTCCTCTTCTAACAGTGCTGCATTGGAATACTCAGGACAAAAAATAGAAAATAAAACAAAGGCATAAATTCTGGAAAGAAATAAATTAGAAACTGAATGCAGTCAGATGTCAAGGCACATATCCTACTCCAAAAGAGTTCTTTTCAGTAAGTCTCCTGCAGCCAATTTAATTATATACATATATATATATACACACACACATATATATGTATATATATACACACACATATATATGTATATATACACACACACACATATATGTATATATGTATACACACACACATAAATATATATATATATATATATATATATATATATATATATATATATATATATATATATATATTACTAGTTAGAGCTACCAAATCCCTATTATTTTAGTACCAGTTCAAAAACAGCTTCTTAAGAAAGTCTAATGATCTCTGTTTGCCTGCCTGCTGGGGTGGGAAGGTGTCCTGGGACTCAGAAGCCCAGGAACCACACATCTGAGGTGGGACAGTATCCCAGTGGAAGGATATCCTGAGACACTGGAGCCCAGGAACCACCTAGCTCTGAGAGGAAGCTTCCTCAGCAAAAGCACTGATGCTTCCAGGAAAGGGTATCCCCAGCCGTGTTGAAGAGCTCAGGAGTCTCAGCTCCATTTCTTCTCTTTGCTTTTTCTCTTCTTTTCTTTATTGCTTCTTGTCTTCTTCCAATGAGAGAATCACAGGAGGCAATAAATCTCATGAAAAATATTTATTAGAGGGTCCAGGAATAGGAGGTATGATTCTAGGGATGGCTGACCTCTGCTCCTTGGAGTGGACAGCAAGGAATTGGACAAAGGGCAGTGCTTACATAGGGGTTCTTGGGGAGGAGGGCTTCCTAGGGTAGAGATCTGCAGGGTGAAGACTGGTAAGATTTCAAGTCTTGAGTTTGGGAAAGCTCAAAGATTGGTGGAGTTTTGTGCTCCGGGATTGGTGGGTTTTACTATTTAGGGGTTGGTGGCATTTGTTCAGACTTTTCACCTAAAACTAGCATCATCTGAGGAGAGTTTTGTTAAGAGTCTGGAGATGAGCTTTGTGACAGGTACAGAGGCTGGAAACGCAGTTATAGTTACAACAGTTAGGGAAACTGGAGAGGGGTCTTAAGTGTTTACAAAGAATACAAAGTTTACAAAGTATAAGAAGTTTACCAAGGGAGTCTGAGGGAGGGAAAGCCTTCCCTGCCATTTGAGTGGCATTAGTCCCTCTACACTTTAGAAGAATGTACACACCATATCCTCATACCATTATAAACGGCATGCTCTCATGCAAGTGTATTCCCTTTCTGCCTTTCTATAAGCAAATGCACAGAGCTGGGTATTTGTAAATAAAGAAGTTGTATTGGTTTTTTGTATTGTGATAAAAAGCAACTTTAGGAAGGAAGATTGTATTTTGGCTCACAGTGTGACAGTGTGGTCCACCAATGCAGAGAGTCATGGAGGCAAGAGTGTTAGACAACATACATGGTTCAAAAGCAGAGAAAGATGAATTCGGGTTCTCAACTCATCTTTTTAAAAAATCTTATTTGTTTACTTACATATTTCCTTATTTATGGAGGCTTGAATATATACCACAGTGAAGGGATAGTGGTCAAAGGAAAAGAATAGGAGTCCCCCTTCCACCACGTGAATCCGGAGAGTCAAATCAGGTCATCAGGCGTGATAGCAAGTTCTCTGACCAGCTAATGTATCTCGCTGTTGTCTTCTTTATTGTTTTCAGAGCAGAACTCCAGCTCACTGAACAGTGCCAACTATAGTCAGGTGGTCTTCCCACTTCAATTAGCCTCATCTAAAAGTTTCCTCACAGGCATATTCAGAGACTTCTCTCCTAGAATATTCTAGATTCTGCCAATATCACAGCAAAATTTAACTACTACAGGTCTAACTCTTGTCACTTAACACACAAATCTGTCACTCTTAAATCATAAATTCCTACCCCATCTCTTTACAGACTCATAGGCGCAAAATACAATATGCCAAACTTCAAAAGTCCCATAATTTTTACAAGCTGTAACATTATTCAAAAGTTCAGAATATCCTCTGATTCACATTTAATACTAAGTCCTTGTCTCATCAAAAAGCAAATTCCATACTTCCAATATAGAATCCATAGTGTTGAAGTTCGGTCTTTTGCTATGGATTGTAATGCTAACTTCTGTACCTGAAGGTCAAGGCCTACAAGTAAATTCTCAAATTTGGAAGCTTTTGCTCTGTAAATCTTGTTCCTTGGTTTGAAAATAGTTGTCCAATAAAATTGGCAGCAATTACTGGAGGTATTAGATGTAGGTGAGTTTTGAGTTACATGGTTGGGGAAGAAGAGAGAGGAAGAAGGAGCAACCAGGAGAGAAGAAGGAAGAAGAAGAGGAGAGGAGGAAGTGGCCATGAGGGGAGATGGCACTTGAGTATGTGGCCAGGGAAAGTAGAAAGTATTTGGAGTATACCACTGGGGAGGTAGTCAGACCAACACATAAAAGAGTAGATTAGGAATTACCTACTGGTAATTGTCAAAGCCAAATAAAATAACCATAGTCTGAGTCTCATTTATTTGTAACGTAGTCAGGGATATGTTTCAATTGGTTGTACTACAACATAGAGCAAACAAACATTACTATTCTAAAAGGCAGAAGACAACCGAGCTAAAGAAAGTCAGAAATTCACAAAGATGAACAAAATTCTATACTGCCACGTTGGACATCTGGAATTTGTGATGGAATAACCTGGGCTTCAAAGTGCTTGGATAGCCCAATCCCTACTGCCTGCAGCATGTAGGCTCTGTCTGTCCGATACTCTTGAGTTATTATTTACTAAAATCTATATTCCATTTTTACTACTTTTAACCCAGTGGGCAGGGCACTCTTTCCAGCTCTCTCTCTCTCTCTCTCTCTCTCTCTCTCTCTCTCTCTCTCTCTCTCTCTCTCTCTCTCTCTCTGTCTTCTGCAACTCTCAGTCCTGAACCTTATTCCTTTCCCGGCATGGCGATTCTTTGTTTCTTCCTTGGTCCACTTGCCCTTGATTCCTAAAGTCCTGCCTCTGTCTCACTGCCTAACCATTGCCCTCCTGAAACTTTATTTACCAGTCAGAACCATCTGGAGGCAGGGACCCTCAGCATCTTATGTACCAATTCTTCTGCAATTTTAGGAACCGAAATACCATAATTCAAGTATTAAACCAAATCCACAACAGGTTTCACCTTCACAGCTTCACACACTGACCTGTGAGGACTTCCTTCCAGGACTCTAACCTTTTTGGACAGTTCTCCACCACAGTGGCTCTCTGTAATAGTTTCACGAGACTTTATGACCCCTTCAGTCTTGCCTTTCATATCTCTAAAACCAGCGGGAAAGCTCTTCCCTACACAGTTATTTTCTAGAAGAAAACCATGTCAGTGGCATTCTCAGTTTTTCTCCTTTCAAAGAAATTTGGCTTTTGCTTTTTCAGCAGATGTAGCCTCTGGTGAGTATTAGTCTTTTCTTCAAACCACCTTTCCTGTTTGCCCAGGGAAGAAGTAGAGGTTTCTCTTTAATGGTGCTAATACCTTAAGCAATTAAGAACCGAGTATCAACACTCAATGTGCCTGCAACTTTAAATTCCCTTCATTTCTTGTCAAAGAGAACATTTTCCAATCTTTTTTGCTAGTTATCTCTCTCTCTTTCTCTTTGACTGTAGACTTAGATAAGAGTGGGGCCATGACACAATCTAGATCCTATCCTGTCTGATCGTTTGTTTGTTCCACTCAATAAATTAGTACTCTGTTTTTAAATTTAGTCCCATTCAATTTCTCAGGACACAGGTAGAGTACAGTAAGACTCTTTGTAAGAAGTCTTTGCAATAAATATAAGGGTAGTCAAATTTCATTACAGTTATTGTTTCTATCTGAACTCTCGGGAGATGGTGCTTTTGCTATCTGCATTTCTTTAGGATGTTGATATTCCAAATTCTGATAACATTGAGCCATTCAGTTCTGCTTAGAGCGTTATAATACTTTTCTAGCACAAAATTCCAAACTGCTCCATATCCCTCACGCAAAGTATTTCTGAGAGTCTATGAACCACATGGTTAGGATTATTACAGTAATGACCCCAGTTAGGGTACCAAAGTTCTGCATTGGTTATATTTTCCATTGCTGAAACAAAACACCTAACAGAAGACAAGTTAAGGATGGACCATTTCTGTCTCGCATCTTGATAATTTCTGCTCATAAGGGGGCTAATTTACTACGGGGTTACCCAACCTAAGAACAGAATTAACCTTTTCCATTTATGCAAGCTTACGTGGCCTCACTACTTTTCACTACACTTTTTGTTCCACCATCTCGATACCACCTTCTTAACTGACGAGTTTCTAGTATTTGATTACTTAAAAGACAAACCACAGCCTAACCCTAGAGATATCACTCTGTTCATGCCTATCAAACAAGAAAGAAATGAATTCTTATGAACTAACACATAGAAAACTAGAGTTGTCAGAGTTTCAGAAGAGTAGAAATGACAGAATATCTGGGACAATGGACAGTCTCATGGGACAATAAAGTAGGACAGAGATCAAGGAAGTAATTGTCACTGTACTTCACATGGCAGGGGAGAGGAGAAGGCTTTAGAAAATGAGTGATGTCATGGAAGACCATATTAATTCCAATTCACCTGCAATTTTGCAGCATGTGTTTTCGGGTAAGGATAAGATTATTGTATCTAAACACTGCTGTGTTGATTAAATTTCATGGGAAATAAGACAGAATGCTAAGAATCCAGACTGAGCTTAGGTTTTAGTGAACAATGTTAAATAAAAGTTACAGTTTTTGCAGTAAAAAAAAGTGAAGGTCTGAATAAGAACCATGACCAGGACATTAGCAACCTTGGCATTTATGTGCAAGCTTCATGAGCGAGTCTGAGCAAGTGGCTCTGAGTGAGTCTTAAGGGTCTGGACTCTTAGATGTTTTCATGGCCATAACAGAAGCAGGTGGCTGGATTGTATAGTCTTTTATCACTCTTCCTTTTCCAGAACTAGCTCTTATACTCAGGTTTGAAAGCAGGATCTCAAGGAAAACGTTGCTCATAGATATTTATGAATATTCTGCTATCAATAGAGCTCAATAGATTGAAGACTCTCACCTTCAACTCTGATGCTTAATAAAAAAAACTGACTCTGATGACTTCAATATTTCTTTTTTCATGTATTTCATATTTTGCCAGGCAGTGATGGTGCACGCCTTTCATCCCAGCACTTCTGAGGCAGGAAGAGTTCTGAGATCAAGGCCAATGTGATTTAAAGGGCAAGTTCTAGGAAAGCCAGGGCTACACAAAGAATCCCTGACTCCCCTAAAGTGGTGGAAATAAGAAGGCTGGGTTTGAGGTGGGGTGTGCTAAGCGGTTGTACAGGTGCGACTGGTGTATACGGTAGTAGTAGTAGTGTCTTTATAAAAGTCAGAAAACCAGAAAGAGGGTGTCACCTTAGAGAATAAGATCTTAGCAGACACTAAATATAACCGTGCCATGATCTTATGGCTAGACTACAATATTATGAAAAACAAATTTATGGTCTCTTGTTATATCATCCCAATCAGGAAAAGATACCCAATTTTCACTCTGTTTTCCTCTTTCCAAGATTATTATGTTGCAAGCTTATTTCTTTTTGATTTACATTTTCATATGACTAGCCTAAATAATAATAAGTGTATATATTATATATAAGTATAATTTTACAATCAATTGTATTTTTAAAAACTAAAACTATTATTAATAAATATCAAAATATTCATTAAGAAATTTCCCTGTACCTGACTGTTGAATACTTAACATTTGAAAAATACTGTTCATGAAAGTTATGTTCTTTTTTGGATTCCTGACTTCTAGATGATAATGACAGTTTCTAAACAGGAGTAGAATCTCAACTGTAAGTAAGATAAGTTTTAACAATGCAAATTATTCTAGTCCATTTGGGGATAAGAAACCAATAAAAACAAGCAAAGATAGCCTTTGTAACCATCTTTCTGAAAAGCACACTATAAAGTAACAATTGCATTCAAACAAATACAGTGACTGCATAATGTAAGACAGGGACCTGATAAAGGAATATGCCTGGATTATGGCTCTCAAATGCTGTGTAAATGCCATATAGCTAGCCATTTTACAGAGAACAGTGAGACCTGTAAAGAAAAATACAACAGAAATGCTTAGCTTCATGAAACAGTGCTATAAAAGTGATAGAAGCTGACTTAGCAATATCCACACAATCTCCGAGAATAACAGAGTTTAAAGGTTTCCCACAAAGCTCATTCTTTATTGTAGGTATTTTGATAGAACACTCGAACTTGAAAATACAGCTCTTAGCCAGACACTGGCAGCTTATCACTACTTAAACAGCTTGAGATGAAATTTGGCAACCAGAAAATATGGAACATCTTAGTGGCAAAGCCACCAAGGCTACTCTGCATATAATTATTTGATAAGTGTAAAACAGAGCAGATTGCCACAATTATGTCCCGGCACAGACATTGGTAAATGACACAGAATTGATGTACTACAGAAATAGCTGATAAAAGACTAAACTGCCGCCAACGATAATCAAATTCCAGACTCTAATAGCCCAAGGGAATTCAAACTCTCCCAGCTGGGCTGATTCTAGCCAATGCCGTAAGAGTCACTTAATAATGCTTTTACATGGGAAAGCATATCTGCTCACAGAACTCATGGGTTTACAGGATAAATTATAACCTGTCACCCTCAACAGACCCCTTAAACATCCATTAGAGACCACCTAAAGCAACCATGTTAGGACCTGCTCAAAATAGCAGGGAACTGGTATTTTGCAATTTGATATTTGAAAACAAGCAAAATTTGACTTGTTCCCATAGCTATGTGTAATTAACATACATTAGGAAACAAATAGATGGATTAGGACATTCTCTGTGTGAATCAGATTTCTCAGGTGGAAATTCTGAGATGGACGTGTATTAAGAAAGTACTGTCGGAAATATTTGGCAATGACAGAAGATAGCAGGAGAGCAGGGCCACAGGCACCTCAGAGTACAAAGTGGGAGGTGAGCTATCTCTGTGTAGTTTCTGGACAGGATCACCATACCTAGGTCCTCTCACATCAGTTTAATTGTTGGCTAAAAGGCATCTACTAGGAAATGTGAGTTCTGATCCAGTGGGTTCCCACAGCCTGGGCTCACTGTTGCTGCAGAGCATTAGATAGAAAAGAACACCACAGCGAGAGAAGGACAGACCTGGAAATACTAAATGAATCTAAGGAAACCTAGCAGTGGCCTACTGCTATGTAGAGCAGTCATTCTTTAAGGGCAATGAAGCTGGACTGCAGTTTCTTTAACATTGGCTGCACACTAACACAGGCTCTATGTTGTTGTGATAACTTTTCCTGGAGAAACACAAAAGCCTCTTGATTCTAAAGGAGCACTGATGACACACCAAAGTATGACTCCACTGAAGTCCAACTTGCCACAACCACTTAGTTTGTTAGGCTTTCTTACATGGCAGAGATGTGGGGTTACTCACACAAGAGTGAGCAGTGTCAAAATGTTTGTAACATGGGAAACCTCCCTACACACCCCTATTGTGAATACTGCAAGCCATTGTTATCAACTTTAAGGTCACAGTCTGTACCCTAAGAATCCATGTTCATTCATTCAGCCTTGAGAAGTCATTTGTAACTACCAAATTAATAGCAAAATGAAGAAAAGGTATCTTAATTCGGTGTGGCTAAGGGAAAAGCACAGCTCCCAGACAACCTCATTCCAGACTGAATTAGTCCACTCCCTGGACTAACTATTTCAATTTCCCAAAGCCAGGTTCCTGAAGACAACACCATTAATAGCACTTCTAAAGGTCTCAGTCATTACCACTCATTGCCTGCATGAACAAGACAGCATCTTTGAATAATCCCCCTGCCCAGCCCTGATAAAAATCCTTGTCTCTTGATAGTGTTTAGGAAATCTATTACTAAACAAACCTGTCCCACAGTCAAGCAGCCTCATCTTTCTTTTCTTATTTTGGTCTCTGTGTGAGGACAGGTACTAAAAGTAGGGACCCTCTTTTAACTCAGGAAGCTGTGGGCATCAGTTGCTCATTTGTATTAAGACCTGGATACTGGTGACTTTTACCCTTCCACCTGCAGGGTTTAGCCATCTCTCCAACAACCCTGCTTGTAATTTTCTCTCTCTTTCTTCACCTCTTCTCTACTCCACTCACATCTCTCTTTCTGGGGAGGCTTCTTGCTAGTTTCTGTATTCTCCATCAACATTGGACCACTCACTCATAGTTGGTGAACTTTCAGTCTCCCCCAAGGCACCATGGTGGCCTGTCCCTGAAGAACTGCCCAGACTAAGAGCTGGGTATAGGCTGTCTCTGATCTCTCAGGAGAGGGTCTCTCAGAAGTGGCGTATCTGAAATCCTGAAAGATATGACTATGTAGGACCTTTAGAACTCTCTGTGCTTCCCTTAGCACCATGGTGTGGGGCAAGTGGACAATACCACCAGACAGAAGAACTGGTAAGGTTGAGCCAACATAAATCCTAGGTCTTAGTCAGGGTTTCTATTCCTGCACAAACATCATGACCAAGAAGCAAATTAGGGAGGAAAGGATTTATTCAGCTTACATTCCACATTGCTATTCATCACCACAGGAAGTAAGGACTGGAACTAAAGCAGGTCAGGAAGCAGGAACTGATGCAGAGGCCATGGAGGGATGTTACTTACTGGCTTGCTTCCCCTGGCTTGCTCAGCTTTCTTTCTTATAGAACCCAGGACTACAGCCCAGGGATGGTACCACTCACCATGCGCCCTCCCCCCTTGATCACTAATTGAGAAAATGCCTTACAGCTGGATCCCATGGAGGCATTTCCTCAAGGGAGGCTCCTTTCTCAGTGATAACTCCTACTTGTGTCAAGTTGACACACAAAATCAGCCAGTACACTGGGAAATCTCAGAATTGAAGAACAATAGGTGTGAGGACAGTTCCCTGTCAAACTACCTGATCTGGAACACATAACCATGACACCCTATTGAGAGGGCCATGACAATCAGTCATTAATATAAAAACCTGTAGTTCTTCATTCTAATGAGGATTTTAGATAGGCCCTGGGTGTTGAGCCAATGAGCATTTTTTTTTTTTCTGGGCATTCCTTCCCACAAAAGATATTTAATACCTGGTTCATTTTGAGTAAGCTGTCTACATTCACATTCGCCATTAAATAAATCACATTGAACAAACAAGGACCTCCTCCTTCATCAAGGACTGCTGGAGGTGGGAGCGGGGAGGCTTTCATTGTAAAAAGCCAAGCCTAAAGCCTAAATCTCCTTGAGAAGGCTTTCTCTCTTCCAGCCCCTCCATACTCTTGCACTCACTTGGAACCAAACTGGATTCTGCACCTGGGACTGTGTTCTGCCTCCCTTGAGTGGCTTTCGGGTGTGCTGGGCACACCACCAGTAAGGCAGACAAGCAGCCCAACACATGAGTCTCTAAATTGTCAAAACATCCTCAACCTCCATCTCGAGTTACCATTTGTCAAGCTTCTCTAAATGGATCTCAAGGGCAAAATGCCTCCAGGTAAACATTTCTTTCACAACACTGCCTGGTATAAATCTTAATGGCCTGATAACGGCACAAATTTAAAAGGATATTGATAATGTAAGAATGTAAACTGGCAAGTGGCAGGAAGTGCCTTTCATCCACATCCCCATCCTTCTGTATGTCAATCCTTTTTTCCTACCCAAATTCTGATCTTGAAAGAGACCCTCCTGCCTTCCTCCCTTCAGAGACCCACCTTTTCACTCCTTCCTCTACCACCCAACAAGCACGGCAGCCTCTACTTGTAGGGTTCCACCCTGGCACTGCTATTTACTGAAGGACTCCCATCAGTCATTAGAGCAGGAAAGCTTCCTATGTGGTCCACTGCCCCCTTACTATGCTCACATACCTTTACCCCTTTAGGTCACCTCCATTCTAAGGCCCCCTTTTTCCCTTTGCCATCATCTCAACAACATGCCACCCCCACCTCCCAAACTCTATGGTTTCTTCCTTTTTATGAAGTCCAGATTATTCCCCCCGAAAGGGAGATATCCCTGCTCAAGGGAACATCTTGAAAACCTTTTGCTTTTTCATGTCTGATCTGGCCCCAATAGAGTCCAAATTGTGCTGCTTTCCCAAAGATCATTTCACTTCAAGAAGATCCTTCACATCTCCCAGTTGTTAGCCTGACCTGGTGACATGTTTACATTATCATCCTGTCTACTCTAATGGCAGATGACAAATAACTTGTCTAGAGCTGAGCTACACCTAGACATTCTACTAAACTCCATAGCCAAAATCAGAAACCCAAACCAGATTCGGTTACTGCCAGGAAAAATTTCTATCCTCTTTTCTGTACCTTAGACCCTTTCTTTCCTACTCTTAAACATCCTCTTTTCTTGACCCCCACCTACCTGTCCAAGTCACACTCATAACTCTTCCAAATGCCTGTTTCTTGACACCAATGTTTAGCCCTGGGAGTATCCTGTGCATCTTAAACACTGGCTTGTCATTCCTGTCCCCCACAATCCTATTTTGCTTCCTGATACACATATCCCAATCTTGATCATCAGGACATGCCTGACATATGTGCCTGACTTCCTTCAAGTCATGTCTGACTGTGCAGATACTCCCCCTAGCAATCCTAAGGGTCCTGACAGGGTAGACATGAGAGCTTCCACCTGGAGTCCACTTTCACCAGTTAATTCTATGTTCTAAATAATTACCAGATAACTTCCAAGATGTTACTACTTCGTTTTTAGTAGTAAACAGACTACTATTACCAAGACTGGACAGACTGGCTAGCTGCTGTTGTTCTGAAGAACCACTGCAGATCCATCTCCTGGTGACTGCCCATAGAGCTATCTGTGCAGTTTGATTGAACAATGCTGCTTCTTTACCAATAAGTTAACTCTGACAAGAGATGGGGTGCAGAGGCTAAGAGACAGGATCACTGCCCTTCATCAAGCCTCCAGCTCTGGCTTAACCACTTTGCTCACTTCCTTGCTTCCTTTGGCTGCCTCCTTTATTCCAACTGCTCTTTGCTCCTCTTTCCATCTTCTATTAACCTCTTACAGAAGCTTTTGACAAGGAGGATTATTGAAGTTTCCCATTCACCTTCTAGGAATATATCAAAGCCGTTTATCCTCCCCTATGCCCTGACTAAGAGAAATTAAATAGTGTGAAAAAGACCCACAAAATCTCTTCTCTGCCTCCTCTTCCAGGAGAAATTCTAGTCATCCTAGAAGTGAGCAGAGTACCTAATAATTGGTCAGGACAAACCTGCAAATTATTTACTCTCAAACAAACTTTAAAATACCTGAAAGGAAAGGAAAGACTGTCTATACTGACTTCAAATACACCTTTAGAGTGATCCATATGTTCAGGAAAATCTGGGTGGTGCTAAGACTCACTATGGGAAAGGCCAGGACTTGGTAACAAGGAGATAACTATGTAAGTACTTTTACATAAGTTAGTATTGCCTGAAGAAACATCGTTTGCCTATAGAACAGAACATCAGAAAGGACATTCCCTGGTGGCCAAGGGAAACACCAGTAGATGAAACTGTGAAAGAATCAGTGTTCCATGCAGAATATCCCACATTTACCTCCTGTCTTAGTCAGGATTTCTATTTCTGCACAAACATCATGACCAAGATGCAAGTTGGGGAGGAAAGAGTTTATCCAGCTTACACTTCCATGCTGATGTTCATCACCAAAGGAAATTAGGACTGGAACTCAAGCAGCTCAGGAGCTGATGCAGAGGCCATGGAGGGATGTAACTTACTGGCTTGCTTGTTTCCCCTGGCTTGCTCAGCCTGCTTTCTTATAGAACCCAAGACCACCAGCCCACAGATGGTACCATTCACAAGGGGCCCTCCGCCCTTGATCACTAATTGAGAAAATGCCTTACACCTGGATTTAATAGAGGCATTTTCTCAACTGAAGCTCCTTTCTTTGTGATAACTCCAGCTTGTGTCAAGTTGACACACAAAACTAGCCAGTACACCTCCCCTAGAGTGGAAGAACAAATGATTAATAGCTTTCAAAATCCAGAACAGAAATAGCTCCTCCCATATGGGAGAAAAATGCTACCAAATCCTATAACGTGGGAGGTTTTTACTTGGATACCTCAAGGGAGCCTTTCAAGCTTATGAATCCTAAATATCCAAGCAACCAAAATAATCCTAAAATTCAGTTCTTTATGAGCAAAATGCCTTCTAATCACCTTCCTGAGAACTCAGACTACATTTTCCTTTTAGGGATTGCCCTATCTGAATCAATCCTCTGACTTCCCTATTTTTGAAATCAAAGATCAGTTCTTATAAAATTATGCCCCCAGTTTGTTTTCTGTTCTACTGTCTCTTGGGCAACAAGAGATATTGACTTACACCCTTCTCCTTGAATGTCTTATAAATCCTCATCAATCAGGAAACTATGTCCTGATCAAGTTCTGGAAGGGAGACAAATGTGAGGCTACTAGGCAAGGACCTAGCTAGGTACTAAAGCTTCAGTCTAGGTAGCAAGAAGAGGTAGGATCAGTAACAGTTGGGATAAAATGTTGGCCCAGTCAGAAGTCACTAAAGAATAGAAAGTTATTCCAGGTTTCCCCCACCAAATTAACTTTAAGGTAGACCTAGAGCTTGGCCTTCTTCATGGTTGTATTTTACCTTAGTAAGGTCTAAAGAATGTATGCAATTGGACTACTCCACATCATTGTGAAAGGAAGTGTGTCTTACCTACCTCATTACACTATAACTGCTATTGCTACTAAGGATAAAATGACCATTAAATTTGATTCTTATCATGTCATACCTCATGGGTATATCTATTCCCAAAGAAAGCTCCAAACTTTCAGATCTATACATGGCCTGAAGCTAGCCTCCCATTTCTGATCTTTTGTTTTAAATATCACTGTCCTAACAGCAGTCATATTAGGGACACTCTTCAGCCTCAAAGATGGACTTCTTTCGTTGACTGAAATTACCCAAGCTATATACACTTAAAGAAAAACCTCCAATTAATTTGTGCTCTCCTCCTCCTAACTGTACAGACTTTCAATGTAACCCCCAACTCCTAATAATAAATAACCTCAAATCATTATCAAAGACCCCACTCTTGGTGGTCTTATAGACTAAAGATTGAGGACACTGATACTCAGCCACTGGACAGATTTCCTTAACTTCGACCAATGACCCCCACCTTGTCACCAGTTTCTCCTCTCCCATTTCCAGTTTATTTCTAATCCTCTGCACTAATAAATGTTACCAACCAAAGGTAACAATCATAGAAATCAAAGCTCTGACAGATTTTTAACACTGAAATAGGGTATGGAAACACAAATGTCTTCTTAGAACAGATAAAATATTTTGTTCACACACTCAACAAAAATGACTGTTAAACATGTGACTGGAAAACTTATGGCTGAGCAGTCTTTTTATTGCTGGGATGGTATCTGACCAAATTGGATATATTGTATTATTTCTTTTCTAAGACCAAAAGACCTAGGGCAATGAGTGCTGGTGAACTTCATCACTACTGATTCTCCAGTCAAAATCATGAGGCAAGCAACCACCTCTGGGGGGGCCACTGAGCCCCCATCTCCTGGTGCATCACTAGGTGGGATGAGTGAATTCCTCCACTGGACAATATAATTGGGTGCAGCTACACTTTTGTGCAGATGACTAACAAGTCAAAGTTGTTCCCACAAGCAGACATCTGTTGATATAGTGGAGGGGTCCTATTCAAAGTCTTAACAGTTAATTGGAAACAGAATTATAGTTTAGTTTAACTGGCTATCACTTTCCCTGTGATTTTTAAACATTTGTTTTTTACTCTATCTCCAGACCCTTTCTACAAGAAATTATGGCTTTAAACTCTAGAAGGCTCATTTGATGTCCATATTAACATATGTGACATAGTACTTCTTAGGGTCCTGAATTAATTCAAAGTCCAGATCAAAATAGCACCTGGTTTTGAGTAGAACTTTTTTGGTGGTGTACTACTAATAGAAATATAGATTGGATCAACTATATCTTCTTCAATAGCAATGTTCTGTTAAGTATAGCCACAATGCTCTCAGAAGAAGGCTAAACAACTCAGTCTCCCAGCAACTCGGCTTGCAAGGATAGACTAGAATTAGGCATGAGTATGGCTAAAAACATGTGGATTCTATATGATGTGGGAAGGACAGTATTGTATCTTCTTCCCTGTGACTCAGCTCCAGAAAGGACCATTTCCAAACAAAGTCACAGTGCTCTCTCTAACAAGCCAAAAATTCAGGAATAGATAATGCTTTACTATTCTATTTGAGCAATGGTTTAGGAAATGGGAAGAAGTAATGACATCTACTTTAACAGTCATAGGTACAGTAGTTGCCATTCTATTTTGCTTTTCTATTGCTGTGATAAAACGCTAACCAAAAACAGCTTGCAGAAGAACAGGTTTTCCTCACCCTAAAGTTGTAGTATATCACTGAATGAAATCAGGATAAGCATTCAAGGCAGTATCCTAAAGGAAGAATGAATGCAGAGGCCATGGAGGAACTGCTTACTTGCTTTAATCCCATGACTTGCTCAGTCTGCTTTCTTGTACAACTCAAGACCATCTGACCAGGAATGACATGACCCACAGTGACTGGGTCCTCCTGTCTTCATAATTAACCGTGGAAACACTCCTGAAGCTTGCCTACACATCATATGGAGGTGTCTTTTCTCTTATGATCTTCTTTTCCAAAATGACTCTAGTTTGTGTAAAGGTGACAAAAACTAGCCAGCACAATGAGACAATATCCTAGTGGGGTGTTGCATAGTCTGCTGTGTTCAGATTTAGTACAGAGACTTCGAGAATCAGCATTAATTAAACAACTCACTGCAACTTATACAACTACCAGCTCTTAGTAGAGACAATTGGCAGGTAATGTGGTTGAAATTTGAAGAGTTCCTGGTCTAATGAAGAGGGGCAACAGAAAAGATAATTACAAGTAATTCAAGTATTTCTTTCAAAATAATAAGCACAGGAATGTAAGCTTCATAACGATATTTGTCTCTTTATACCTTTGTGAAACATTATCTATGTAGAGGCCCTGCTCT
Organism: Uromys caudimaculatus; assembly: GCA_028551405.1. NCBI lineage: Eukaryota > Metazoa > Chordata > Mammalia > Rodentia > Muridae > Uromys > Uromys caudimaculatus. Next base: position 28,588,868 of record CM052706.1, read on the forward strand.
ATTCGGGGAATTAGATGGTTCAGAAGGGCTGACTCCTTCATTTCTTATGTACTGATTCTTTTAAAACTAACCCGTCTTAAAAGATTGTGAGAGAAAACCCTGAACCAATAGAGAAAACTATTATTTTAGGAGAAAAACCTGTGAAATAACTTGTTTGGTGTGCTTGCTGCTCAAACAAGACAACACACAACTCTACAAAGGCAAAAGCCAATTTAGTTCCAAATTGTCCAGATGTTCTTTGTGTGGTGTTAGTGTAGTCACTGAACCTTAGATTTTACTTCCAACAATATGTGGAGACTTCATGACGACACTATACTAGAAACACAGATGAACACATTTGTGCCTTTCCACAAAATTAGAATATGTTCAATATTAATAAATTTACAAGGTTCAGCTATTTTTATGGCAGCATTATGCCAGATAATCCCACTTCCTTGGTAACTTGACCAAGGCAAATGTAATTAATTTATTCTGATCTTAATTGCTAATATTAATTCACATATCACACAGCATAAATAAAGCTCACATATCCATGTGTGCATAAATGCAGAACGCAGAATGAATACAAATTAAGGAGGTTACTGCAGAGTCCAGTACATATCAGAAGTGGGCTGTCTTAGGGTTTACATTACAGACACCATAACCAAGGCAACTCTTATAAGGACAACATTTAACTGGGGCTGGCTTACAGGTTCAGAGTTTCAGCCCATTATCATCAAGAAGGGAGTATGGCAGCATCCAGGCAGGCATGGTGCAGGAGGAGCTGAGAGTTCTACATCTTTATTTGAAGGCTGCTAGAAGAAGACTCGCTCCCAAGCAACTAGGATGAGAATCTTAAAGTCCACACCCACAGTGACACACCTACTCCAACAAGGCCACACCTCCTAATAGTGCCACTCTCTGGATCAAGCATGTTTGAACCATCATATGGTTCTAGAGAAGTGTGAGTAGACTCTGTGTCACTAAGGTAAGGAACCCAGAGCCAGCCTAAGAGAGCAACAACAGAATAGTCAGGTATGAGAGCAAAGATGTAGTTAACCACAAGCATGGAAAAGCAGAAGCAGGTTGGAGCACAAAAAAGCATAGTAGATTTTAAGACTAGATGTGTGAGCACATTTGGCAGTAGAGTAGTTCCTATTAACAGGAGGAGACAGAGTTGAGCAGACACCTAAGGAAGAATTGGAGATTTTCTGTATGTTAGACTTTGATTCATACACCAGGTATCTGATAAGAGACTGGGGTCCAGCCTTACCATTGAAGTACTAGGCATCCATCACTTTTGTCCAAGAAAAGAAGTTGCTACACCTTTTCCTGGATCTTGCATCTCCAAAAAGTTCTTGAGCTTGGTTTACTTGATATGATTCTAATGCACACTGGTGCTCATGCACCTCAATAAATGTACAATATGGCATCTTTTTCTCCCACTAAGGATAGACATTAATCAGCTTGTGCTGTGTGGGTGGGAAAGGAGTCAGTTACTCGTCTGTCCAAGAGTGCAATCATCCTCCACTCTCACACTGCAGGTAAAAGCTACTGGCAAACTGGAATCTCTCAAGTCAATATCCAGCCTAAATAAAACCACAGTCTTCCTAAAATATAGAGAAGCCTAGAATGGGACACGGCCTTATCTCAACAGATGGCTTAGAAAAACAAATTAACGGAATTAATCAAATTAAAAGGCAGAACACCAGAAATGTTAAACAGTAAGAAGAACAGCAGAGAGGGAAAAAGTATTTGCAAATCCAACAAAAGATTGATTTCCAAATTATGAGTGAATTCAACAATCGAAAAAAGAAAGAAGAGACCAAGGAAGTGATTTGAAATGAACAAATGATATGAATAAATGCTTTTGAAATGAAAACATACATATAGCCGGCAAGTATATAAAAATATTCACCATCATTAGCCACCAAAGAAATGTAGGCTAAACCAATACATGACCTTACTGCAGGTGCAATGTCTTTTAACAAAACAACAGCAATAACAACAAATGGCAAGGCTATGTAAAAAGTGCTTATGCTAATAGCAGATGCATAAATTAGTATAGCCATTACTAAGAACACTAAGTCATTGCTCAAGAAAATGAAACTGGAGGTAAAGAATGAAGCAGCAGTGCTAGTATAAGATGTGTCTAAAAGAAATGAAATCTGAGTGTTGGAGAGATGCTGACACGTTTATTGCAATGTTGTACACATAGCTGTCAGAGAAGTAGTGAGAAAGGTGGTTCAATAGACAGGCACTGAAACTAAGTTCACTTGAAGCAGATTCTTTATACACATTGACCATTATGATGCAGACTTTACTTTGGATTCCTGTAGAGGGGAAGTGAGAAACCTGGGAAAGAGAAGGACATGCTCGCTTATGTAACTTTCAGAAATGAGTGAGCAGGCTCTCTAAGTTCATATGGCTTTAATATAGAGAGTATGTGATTTGCAGGCATGTGGCCTTGGAGGCATTTAGTGAGTTAAGTTTATAAGTTAAAACCAGAGATAGTAGAGGAGGGGGAGCTTTGATTTACAGGGTCCTGCTCACCCTACAGTAGGTCAGGACCAGGGCTTTATAGGAGGCATGGATAAATCACCTTTGTCTTGGGCTTGTTAGCCTTAACCACTCTATCTCTACTTAAATCTGTGTGTTTTATTACATACAGGTGTTACTAAGCTCTGGGGGTGGCATCTCTGTTCTTAAAGCACTTGGCACATGATCTAACAGTAGCTAAGATTCATGGAATCAGTCTAGGTGTCAACAATGAATTAAGAAATTAAAGCAATGTGGTATAGGTATACAATGGAATTGTTTTTCTGTTACAAAAAAAAAAAAATAGAGTTTTTTCACATAACACAATGTAGAAAAACTGGGGCATATTTTTCCCAAGTGAAAAAGGTTGCCCCAGAAAGATGAATAGCATGTGATCTCCATTAATTATGCAAGCTAAAGTTAATCTCAATGAAGTAAAAATTAGATTGGTGATTTCTTTCTTTCTTTCTTTTTCTTTCTTTTAATTCATATAGGAGTTTTCTTCCTGTATTTCCTTTTTTTAATTGGATATTTTATGTATTTATGTTTCAAAAATTTTCCCCCTTTCCCTGTATTTCCTCCAAAACCCCCCTCTCCCATTCCCCTCTCCACCTGCTTCTATGAGGATGCTCCCCCTCCTACCTACCCACTCCCACCTCACCGCCCTAGCATTCCCCTACACTGGGGTCTTCACAGGACCAAGGGCTTCTCCTCCTATTGATGCTAGACAATGCCATCCTCTGCTAAATATGCTGTTGAAGCCATGGGTCCCTCGGAGTGTACTCTTTGGTTGGTGGCTTAGTCCCTGGGAGCTCTGGAGGGTCTGTTTGGTTGGTATTTTTCTACCTATGGGATTGCAAATCCCTTCAGTTCCTTCAGTCCTTTCTCTAACTCCTCTATTGGAGACCCATGCTAAGTCCAATGGTTAGCTGCGAGAATCCACCTCTGTATTTGTCAGGCTCTGGCAGAGCCTCTCAGGAGACAGCTATAACAGGCTCCTGTCAGCAAACATTTCTTGGCATCTGCAATAGCCAGAAGCTGGAAAGAACCCAGATGTCCTTCAACAGAGGAATGAATACAGAAAATGTGGTACATTTACACCATGGAGTATTTACTACACAGCTATTAAAAACAATGACTTCATGAAATTCTTAGGCAAATGGAAGGAACAAGGAAATATCATCCTGAGTGAGGTAACCCAGTCACAAAAGAACACAGATGGTGTGCACTCACTGCTAAGTGGATATTAGCCCAAAAGTTCGGAATACCCACGATACAATTCACAGACCATATGAAGCTCAATAAGAAGGAAGATAAAAATGTGGATGCTTCAGTCCTTCTTAGAAGAGGGAACAAAATACTCACAGGAGGTAGAAGGTGGGAGGAACTTGGAAGGAAGAGATGAGGGGGAGGGGGAAAGGGGCAGGATCAGATATGAGAGGAGATGGGGATGATATACAGAGGGTCAGGAATTCGAACAGAGGGGTGTAGCAATGGAGGATGGGGAACTGGGGATAACCACCAGCAAGTCCCAGATGCCAGGAAAGCAAGAGGCTCCTAGGATACAACAGGGATGAGATTAGCTGAAATGCCCAACGAAAGGGAGAGAGAACTTGTAGAGAGCATATCCAGAGGTTAGACAAGGCCCCTGGTTGGGGGATGGGGCCACCCACTCACCTCCAAATTCTTAATCCAGAAGGGCTCCTGTCTAAAGGAAATACAGGGACAAAGTGTGGAGCAGAGACTGAAGGAAAGGCCATCCAGAGACTGCCCTACCTGGAGATCCATCCCATATACAGTCACCAAACCCAGACACTATGGCTGATGCCAAGATTTGTGGTTTCTCATGCTTGGCAGAGGTGTAGCAGACACAGAGCTGGGGTCAAGGTGGCTCATTGCTACAACAGTGAGGTTAGGAGGGTAGAAAAACATCTAATGTCCCGTGGCACAGAAAGATGATTGTGCCTAATAATCAAATATTTCAAAATAGATAATAGGAGTTTATTTAGAAGAAAACATTAACGGGAGAAAGAAATCAGACTTTTACGTAATTAGCTATTATTTAAATCTATCTTTCAAGAAAGATAATCTAGTAGTTCTTTGATGGTGGCCTTGAAAGTTGATCCAGTCAGAATCTTAAGAGTATGATTGTTACTCAGAGACACGGAATGGGAGGATAGAAACTTTACTGAAGTGAAATCTGATTTGACATCTTTCTTGGAAAAGAAATGAAAGTGATCATGGTACGTTGATTAAATGATAAAAATTAGTAATGCAAGTCTGTTTGAGAGGCATGTTAATGAGTCATTTTGTTTATTTGTTTTTACACACTCTGGTATTTGTGAAACAAAGTTCAATGAAATTATATGTTAGGAAAATACTGAACAGAAAATGAAGTCTTGGTTTGCATTAATAAGGAAAAATGCTTTAATCAAAACACAGAAACACCAAGTAAAAATAGGTTTGAATCATGTGACATTAACTCCAGCTGGTGTCTACTATAGTCATTAGTCAACGTCTGCTTGCCAGAATTATTTTGATCACTAAACAGTGTATGAATGGCACATGCTGAGAAGAAAACAAACTGTCTGGGGGGGATCATCTCTAAGGACAGATGCCAAGCAGAGAAAACAGGGCACCATTGCATTGAAGCAGTCACAGTGACTGGTTGATTGGTAGCTGTGTGTGTATATGTGTGTGTGTGTGTGTGTGTGTGTGTGTGTGTGTGTGTGTGTGTGTGTGTGCATGCGCGTGCACGCGCACTCACACGCTCGCACTACAGTAGGCTACAGTTAGACTGTAAAGGAAGGTGGTAAAATTGCTACAGGAAGATACAGCTAGATAGACTTCAAAAAGAAGGAGCAGAATTTGGAGACTGGAGCGTTTGTGTTGATACATAAATCTGAAAAGTGATTCAAGGAATTGAGGGGCTGAATGTGTTGCCATTTGTCTCCTCAATCTTTCATAGGAACCAAGATGTCCAGTGGCTGGATATCCACAAAGCAGCAGCTCAGTAGCAGGGGTGGCAGTTCGGAGGTGGGGTTTAAGGCTAGTAGATTAAGAAGGACTTAACCTCATAGGTAAGTGAATGCATTGATTGGTTTATGGTGTAATAGGCAATTCATAGGTAGGGCCTAGATGAAGGAAGTAGACCACTGGGGATGTAGCTATCAGGCATTTATTTTCTCACTCTCTCTTATTCTCCTTCTCTCCCACCCCTCTTTATCCCCACCCTCTGTGTGTATGTCTCCTTCCTGGTAATGACAACGGAAGGCTCAAATTCTGATGTCTTAGTGAAAGGCTCTACAGTGAAACTACTGACTATAGTTTTCTTCCTCTTCCTCTTCCTCTTCCTCTTCCTCCCCCTGTGAGATTACCTCCAGTCATTTTGTACTCATCCTTGAGTAGTGTCATGAAATTCTATGATGCCTTTGTGTTTCTATGGTGACTACTTCAAATCGTCACCAAAAAATACTTGTAACAGACATTGAAAGTAAAGAAAAATGATACTTCTCAGGCTCCTGCTTTGAGACTATTAATAGAAAGTATATTATGAATGAAATGTGTGAAGGAGGAAGCTGCTCACTTAAAGGTGACAAGAAAACAGACATCAAGGAGGGGAGTGAGGACCAGCTATAACCTTTAAAGTCATATTCCCAATGACCTGCTTTCTACACCTAGGTCCTACCTCCTGACGTTTCCAAGAATGTACCATAATAGAGCTATTATCTGGGGACCAATTCTTTATAATGTGAGCTACTGGGGGATATTTTGTACTAAACAAAACCAATAGTCTGTTCTGAGCAAGGTGAAATTTTCAGCATATGTCCTATCAACCATCTCCCATCTTGAAATGGAAGGCATGAGCAAGAGCAATTAATATTGATTATGTTGCTCTTGGCTAACAAAAGTCTCCCTGGCTTTAAGGGAAACCATTTAGTCACTCTGTATGCTACACTAACTCCTTGGTTGAATGGTTGAACACTGGTGTCACTTTTCCATGCTGCTTCTAGCAAAACAAGTGAAGTTTAAAATTTTCCGGTTTGGTCCTATAACCTGCTTCTATTTTTCAGTATCACTATATTTTAAAAGAAAATTCTTTAACAACTTTACACATATATGGTCAAACTCACTGTCTCACCCTTAGGAAAGGCTTCTGTCCTTTGCAGAGTAAGCCTTTTTTTCTACATTCATGTGCTTGTCCTTTATTTGACTAGTTCATGCATGTGGAGCTATGCTGGAGCGTAACTTACTAGAGGCTATACAATGGAAAAAAATGACTTTGAGTGGCCATTGTGGGTCATGTGCATTCTATTGGCTTCCTGAGCCCCCCAAAGCTCCCTCCTTCATAAAGCAGGAAATGTCTAGATTACAAGGAAGCAGCTACAGAAGACATAAAGAGCCTAAGATGAGAATACTCTTGAGTCTCAACTAAGCCATGTTTTCCTGTTCTTGAATAGAAAACACTCGCTACAGTGTGAGTTCTAAGGGGCTTCCTGTCACAGGACCAGATGACGTAGTAGTGATTAACTTACGGTGGAAGAAGCAAGCTTCCATTTTAGAACATAACACTTTAGAGAAAGTCTGACAGACCTTCAATGATACAAAGTACAAGCAAGTGTGGTTATCCTTCTCTGGAAAGACTATCACCGAATAAACTTGTTGCTGTGTTTTACTGGAAACCTTCAGACAGTTCTCCCTGATTTCCTCTAAAACTGTTTGTCCCTATTTTTAATGATTATAGCTACAGAGCAATTAATTCCCTTATTTTATTTTGCATTCCATAATATCGAACTTTATTACTTAGAATTCATTTTTCACAGTTTGAAGCACAAAAAGTGGCCACTTCACATTACCTAAAGTGAAATGGTTTATAGAATTTTAATTCTAATAGCATTTTCATGCAAATACCACTGCCAATCCTTATTAGTTTCTTAATTAAACTACTGAACATGGAACAGAATTATCACATTTTGAAAATATGAAAAAAATACGTGGAAGTCCATCCCTTCATCTGACTTTATGATACTATAAATTGTTTATTTAATAGTGTATTCATTGCCAGCAAAACTTTTAAATAGCAGTTTATAAAGAAGATTATCCAGCTGTGAAATTGGAAGTAAAATTGGTGCAGCTGAACTGAATTTTACTTTTTACTAGTTTGCCAACTGTAATCTGCACTTTTCTTTTACGGTGCCTCCAACTAAAAAGGATTATCTAGTCAGAATATATCAGTACATAATAAATGTGCTTCATTTCTTCCCGGTTCTTACAGCTGACAGCCAGAATGAATGTTTGTCTCGGTGCTGGCACCAGGGGTACTTTTGCAGAGACTATTTCATGGTCCATTGAACCCGAAAGGACATTGTTTTTAAAGGCATATTATCAGAATGGAAGAAGCGAGTCATCAGACAGGCTATTACAGGTACTTCTGAAATCTGAGTAGCTACCTCTAGCTTACGTGTTATTGACATCATTATATGAAATATATGAACTATGAAATATTCCTTTATCATCATTTTTCATCAATCAATCCACCTAGTAAAATATCCTATGAATGTACATGAAAGTTTTGGCAAAATAATCAAGCTAGGTCAACACCTTTAATACAGAATACTTACAAGATTTTTATATCTCATCATTCTGGGTTTTCCACAGAAATCTGGGCTTCCCTTTCTTCACCTGACCTTCCTTCCAGTCATTGGAAAAAGTCACACAATTTAATCACTTTTCTGTCACTATAGCATATGTAAGGTATTTATCATGTTCTTTTCAGCAGGAATTGCATTTGTTTGTATGTGACTTACCTACAAGAGAGAATTCCTTGAGGGCAAAATCCAAGAATTGTGAACCTTACATCCTAAGGACACTCCCAGTTACTAACAGAGTAAAAGGAGTTTACTTTGCTATAATATGGAGTCACCATTAAAATAAATGATTCTGACTATCTCACACAGGCTGTGATACAAAAGGTCACACACACTTTACATTTTGTATTTGGTATCTCACATAGATTCTGGACGCCTTTTTGTTTATGTCTTGTTCCTAGGTCTATTTGACATTTCTCTCTCCATTCCAAGAAATTTAGATGGTTCCATCAATGTCAAAGGTGATAGCTACCATTCTCTTTTATTAGGAAGTATCGTTTAATTTAATTTTGTCTAAAGCTTTTTCTTAAAGCATTAATTTAGCTGGATGACTCATGAAATTGTTGAGATTTTCACTGAAATTACTTGAAATTATTTAGTCCCTTATAGTATTAACTCCTACTCCATAAAAAATTTAACAATTATAAGAAATGCCGGCCTACAGCCATGCCACATAGCATGGGTAGGCATGGTCTGCCCCCACTTCCACCACTACGATGTGCAAGTATGTAGTGGACAGATGAGAGAGAAGGAGAAGTGGAACAGTTTGAGCATTACAAAAAGAAGTGGAATCAGAGATATGAGGGTGGGGAGGAATAGCCTGTTGTGAGTAGCCAGCCCCACCCCTGAGGCTATGATGAAGTCCCAGCCCATGACGCCAATGAGGACTATGTCTAGGTCTGTGGCTATGCTGCAGCAAAGGGTTCGTAGCGATGTCCTATCTTGTATTACCACTGAAGATCATGCGGACTTCCTTGGTCTGGGCTCCTTCTCGGAACCATGTAGACACTGAGAACTGTGTAGAGCTGACCCTGCCCCTCACTAACTATGGCACTCTGGAGAGCTGGCCCCACTTCTCGCAAACTGCAGCACTCTGGAAAGCAGGCACTGCACCTTGACTAGGCAGCACAGTAGAGCTGCTCTGGTGGTGTGCGTGCCATTGAGCCAGAAGGCAGCAGAGCAGGAGAGATGACCCCGCCCCTTGCCAGTAGGCACTGGGTAAGGTAGCTAGGGATGTGCTGGAGAACTGTCCTGAGGGTGCAGTTGCAGGACAGATGGCAACTGACCAACTCTACCACCCATGCCCAGATCCTGCTCTCATCTGTGAACTGCTGGAGTGTGTGAAAAGGTCCATCCTGAAGATCCAAAGCTACAGGATCATCAGGACACGAAGCAAGAAAATGATAGCCAAGAGGAGTGCTGTTGAGAATCTAGTACTGATGGTGCAGCAGAACCCAGAGGACTTGAACCAGAGCAGTTACTCATTGCAATGAACATTTACAAGTAAATATGTGTGGACCAAAGGGTGTACTGTGGAACACATTTTGACATAATACAGCTTCTGCAATGAGAGGTTTTCTATGATTTACTTTGTTTTGTTTTGTTTTAGTTTTACTTTTTATTTTCTTTTGTGGAGAGCATGTAAAAGCAAAGAAAGATAAGGAGTGATAGATGGGTAGGATTTAGGTATATTATGTGAAAACTTACAAAAAATCATTATTTTTTTTATAAAGGAAATGACTAGCATTTACATGTCTAGATACTTTTAAATAATAACTATTATAAATTCTTTGAGAATATATACAATGTACTTTCGGGCTTTTCTGCTCTGATCTTGTCTAAAGAATTCTAAGCTGCGCCCCCTGACCTCATCCCCCATACAATCCTCTACCTGAGGAACATCACATAGCCTCAGTTAGATTATAGGGCCAATGACCTTTCTCCTGACAAAACCTGTTCAGCCTGCACCTGGGATTCTTGAACTGCTTCCCCAACCTAATGAAGTATTCCAGTTACCCTAAGACCTCAGTCAATGAACTTTGTCAATCCTGGATGTCCCTACGCTAAGTCTCTCAAAACTTTATAAGCCTTCAATCACCCTAAGTAAAGTTCATCTGCTTATGGACAGATGGTCCCAGTGTGGGCATTCACCATATTACCAAAGGGCTTCTCAAAACCCTGTTTGGTGTTTCTGCTCCCTTTCCCCTTGTGGACTAAATTGGCCAATGATCCAGGAGGGCAGGAAGACACACACACACACACACACACACACACACACACACACACATACACACACACATATATATACACACACACATACATATGTACGCATATACACATATACACATATGCATAGGTGTTTATGCACATACATTTATACATATGTGCATACATACAAAGACACATAGATAAATACATAGATATACAGATTATATGTGTATTTATGCATATACTCATATATGCATATATGCATAATCTACATATATGTGCATATATGCATATATACACATATATGTTTTATGAATATATATATATATGTTTTATGAAAGTTTTACATTAAGAAGTTTCCATATGGCTTTTTCCAAAGCTTTATCATTGGTTATCCCTCCTAATATGCCTTTTTCTCTCCTTCCTTTTCCACCCTCAAATCTATTTAATATTTCGTTTTTCCACTTTAAACATTTCTACCTTCTACCCTCACATCCTTGCTTTATACCTTCTCCCCTTGAAAACCCCCTCTTCTACACCCTTACTAGTTCCCTAAGAACTTTGACTATAGTAAATGAAGCACATTCATTATCTAGCCTATTCATATTAATTGTGTTTTGGTGTTGGAACCTTGGCATCACATGAACATAAGTAGTGTTTATGTATCGTGGTATGGTTATCTGAACCAGTTTTGTTGAGTGGGTGTTATTTTTGCTTTTTTTGTTTGCCTGTTTTTCTTTGTTTTTTTTTTTGTTTTGTTTTTTTGTTTTTATCAGAATAAGCATCTTATATGATCTGAATGCATACATTTGACACATTCGTGGAAGGCTCAAATACAACTTTACAGAGAATGAATCTGGGTATTTTGTTGACCTGATGGAATCTATAGGCTCAGTTCCAAGAAAATGACATGTAGGCTTAGATTTTTCAAAACCTACTTTAATAAGGTTTCTTCAATGTTTTAACCTCCTGTCTTAGTCAGAGTTTCTATTCCTGCACAAACATCATGACCAAGAAGCAAGTTGGGGAGGAAAGAGTTTATTGAGCTTACACTCCCAATTGCTGTTCATCCCCAAAGGAAGTCAGGACTGGAACTCAAGGAGGTCAAGGAGCAAGAGCTGTTGCAGAGGCCATGGAGGAATGCTGCTTACTGGCTTGCTTGCTTGCTCAGCCTGCTTTCTTATAGAGCCCAAGACTACCAGTCCAGGAATGGCACCACCCACAAGGGGCCCTCGGCCCTTGATCACTAACTGAGAAAATGCCTTACACCTGGATCTCAGAGGCATTTTCTCAACTGAAGCTCCTTTCTCTGTGATAACTCCAGCTTGTGTCATGTTGACACACAAAACCAGCCAGTACACCTCCCTTCTAGCCCACCACCGACCAGAGGTAGTAGAAAGGAAAGAGTAATAGGTTAAAGGGGGATATGGACCTATTTAGAAATAGTTCTTTAGAGTGATTCCAATCTTTGTGTGTAGGGATATCAGCAGTTCAGTTCACATGAATCAGCAGCAAGATCTTGATCCACTCACAAATACCATTTGCAAATCAGCAACTACAATTCAACCCAGATGAAACCGCAAGCCTCTGTCAAACTGCCTGAGTCTGTGGAAGTGGCAAGAAGCTACCAGAATATCACAAGAAGTTCTTTAGTGCATTTCTTTCCACTAAGTCATGACAAACAATGATTAGCAAAGAAGGCAAGGCAGACCAATGCCAGAGCATCATCCACTGTCTGCCGGGTTATATTTATATCCTTTCCAAAAGTCACGCGGCCCTTCAAGTGTCAGCGCTAACAAAACATCACATGTCATTTTTCCAGGCAGCTTCCCGAAAAACACTACATGTCTTTTCTTAGCAAAATATCCTCCCACATGTCTGCTTCAGAAAAACATCCTCTCATAAGATGGTTTCCAGAAAATCATCACATGACACAACTGGGTCTCCAAAGAAACCAGAAATTTCCACTTCACTGGCATACCTGTACATGAGCACCAACATTTTTTTAACATTTTAGAGAACTCATATCCACCTATGGTTAACAGTAAGTATACCCAATATAAATGGAAGTGTCTTCTGGCATTCCTTCAGTCAGAAGAAGAGGGAATGGGTGAGGAAAGTAGAGGCATTAAGCAAAACAGTACCAGCATTCAATCATTTTTACAAACTAATGACAACTAAAGGGAGATTCTTTTACTCTGAATGATTAATGACAGGTTGATAGCATTGAAATCATTGTGTAAAAGTTGAGGTACCTACACAAAATTTCTTTATAGAATTAATCAGCTACCTTGGTAAAGATATTTGTTGTAGCAGCTATAACAAACCAACATCCAAAACTCAGTACATAAGGACAAAACAGAAATTTTCTGACTTTAAAAATAAATCAACAAATAAATATTACTTACTCAATGTCAACAAAAGTTCTATATGTGAAAGTTTATGATAGCTTTATTCATAGTAGAAAAGACTTAGGAAATAGTCAAGACATCCTTCACTAGCAAAACCAGTTAGCATACTGAGGGGCACCAATATATTCTGTAATATATAAATGATCAGTTTTAAATAAGATAGGATTATATTTTTGTCTTTTCAGTGTTAGGTTATAAGAGTATTTAGGGGTACAAAAATTTTAGTATAATCATAATTTTTAAGTAAATCTATTTTGAAAATTTTGGAACCAGCTTATTAATAAAATACAGAAACTCATCTTATTTAAAGAACATGGTACCTATTATAGCTTTAGGAATGTAGCCCCATAGACAAACTACTTGCATGAGGACTGTACTTTGGATTCTTAAAGCTGTGTAAAGTCGGTTGGAGTAAACATACATCTGTAATCCCACCATGAAATGAGAAGTGGAGACAGGATAATATCTGAAAGCTAGCTGGCCAGTTAGTTTGATGTAAACAGCAGTAAAATAACAAGATATCCTGTCTCAAACAGGTGAAGGGTGAGGGCCCACAGCTGAGGGTGATCTCTGGTCTCCATGTATATTCACCTGGCAAAGGTACCTAACACCCACACACATGAATATAGACACAAACACACACATATTCACACTATCCATGTACATACTACATACACATTATACACATACATGAAAGAGGAAAATTATAAACCTGGAAATAAAAACAGAAATAAATATTGGAAGATAGATATTGGCAGAAAGTTTTGGAGAAAATAAAAGAAAGAATTTCCTTATTATCAACCCCAAATCAATTAACTTTGTGTCTAATTAACACAAAGATAGAGACTATAGGTGGAAGGGAAAGTTAAGGTAGTTGGGAGGATCTTTATCTTAAAATTTTGGGGTGAAAGGGTCAATAGAGGCCTGAGGGTAGACAGGATCAGCATGTTCCTTGAGAACATGCCTTAAGAGAATGAGGGAAAATAAGTGGTCATGGGGTAGGGCTGGTTACAGGGAAGGGAAATTCCCCCACACCATGCAAAAAGAGATCAATACATGAACTCAAATGGGCTGAGGAAAAAGTGGGTCAGGGTACAGCTTGAATGCAAGTTAGGGCGGGAGGAAGGGGTTGAGTCCAAGAAAGACGTTCACAAGACAGTTTTCATTCTGGGTCTTAATAAGTCCATTGTTCTGTTCTACTTTTCTTAAGTACTGGGTGAATTAGGGAATATGGGGGTGCCTGGTACTCTTAAGGCCCTCAAAACTAACTTTGGGGATGGGGATGAATGAATGCTGACCCGTTGCCCAGTTGTATGTATGGATCAGAGGAGATGGAATTTTGGCAAAATAACATTTGTGAGATGAGAAGAAATTATGTTTGGAGTTTCAGCTATAGGAGAGAAAGCTTCTACCCATCCATACAAAATGCTTACCATAGTAAAAAGATACTTATGGGGCTTTGTTAGGAGACACATGTGTGAAATCCATCTGCCTGTCCTCTCCTCAAGAAGATTACCCCAAAATTTGTGAAGGTTGAAGGAAGAAAGGGCTTGCAAGGCTTCCTATGGGAAGGTTTGAGGGCCGGTAGAGTATCCTTAGGCAACAGCCTTAAGAAGGACAGAAAGGCTGGAGTGGAAGAAGAGAAGTGGGGGAAGGTCAAGACCCAAGGTCAAAGGGCTTGTGAATAGCTGTCAGGAAGGGAAAAGGAATCACTACCAGATTTTCAATTTGTTGTTGTCTTTCTCCAGCACTAAGGATAACAGTTAATATTGTTAAGAAAAATCCTGTCCTCAGATGTGTGAAGCCGCCATGTGATTGGTGGAATACTAAAGTCAAGGGTAGTTTCCTCTGCCATGGGCAGAACTTTGTGTGTTATATGCAAGTTTTTAATTCTCTAAATCTCACAAACACCATCTCAGGACTGAATATTTTCTTAATTCAATAAAAAACATCATTCTTTGAATAGAAAAAATAAATAGGAATCTCATTCTCTAAGAAGTACATTTCAAAAATTCCCCTTTGTGCTGTTCTACCTTATAATTACACCCAATAAATAATACAATAACATTAATTTTTTTTAATTAGGAGGTCTCTACAAGAATTGAAAAGTCTTTTGTCTCCTTTTACATTATTCCAAAAATGGGACTGAGTAATATTTTGCAATTATATTCTTTTAAATCTTCTCCTGCATGAGTTTAAAAAACTATTCTACAATACATTTTAAGCTTTACTCTGTTTTATAAGATTTTTCTCCTGTAGATATTCTTTAATACATAAAATTCCACAGAGTAATACACAAAGTATTATTTCTATTATTTATCCCTCTTCCTCACAGATTTCCAATGTAGAGTGTGCAGTGCCTACTTGTTAAAAATAGCCAGTAGCAAGCTTATAATGTACATTATGGATGATGGTGGCAGACGGGTTAGTCAAGCATGAAGGGAAGCCCATGAGGTGAAAGAGAGGGCAGAAAATGAAGAGATACAGCAGCCACACAGCTAGTCCTCCCTTCTCACAGATGCTAGAGGGATTACAATGCTGAGAGTTTGCACTCTACCCAGT
>CM052706.1:28605700-28678510 GCA_028551405.1 Uromys caudimaculatus
GGGGGCCAACATGGCGGCGTTATATAGTCCCGGGGCAGCGTGCACTCCATTGGTCAGTGTGCCCCGGGAATGGGCGGTGATTATACGTGTACACCCATGATGCATTTCGGGTTTCGCGGGCTATCCGCAAGTTGCCTTAGAACAACAGCGCCATCTAGTGATGGCGAATATTCTAACCGCTCCTTACAGAGTAGAAGCAGAATAACATACTTAAACATGAAATTGCTCTACCTGGATCATATTTGACAGTAAGAATCTCAAAAGAAAGTGTATCAGGCAAGTAAAGGAAATTTTGAAGAGAAATGCATTTGTTCTTGCTTATAGGAAAAGCATTTGGGACAAGGAGAATGTAGACCTACCAAGATGGTCATACTCCAATGAGAGGTTGCAGTCAAGTAATGTGACCAGAATGTTATGTATGGATTACAGAAGATGTCATTTTGACTGCCATTCCTTCTCTTATATTGTGTTAAAAGAGTATCCAGAATTTCCTATACTTGGAGAATGGTAATCTCAAAGTTAAAGATGGAATAGAAGAACAGTATAGCCAGATATGAACCTGGCTGAGTAAAGGAACAAGATGTTGTCTAAAGGAATATACATGTCTATATATCCGTCTCTGATGCTGGGCACAAAGCACCTAGATTCTCATAATTTTTAAGTGATATGTTTATAGAAATGTCTTTTTCCCCATAACACTTGTTCTTAGTCACTAATTTTTATGATGTTTGAAATTCTCAAAGTAAAAATTGTCATTCATGGGTGATGACGTCTCTGGGGACTAGGAAGTCTCATATAGTTTCAGGATAGAACTGGCCACGAGAAGAAAGGAGGCACAGCTAGCTATAGGATTGGAAGTTGCAACCCCACCTACAACCCCTGAGAAGGGAAGAATGGTTGGAGGTTGAGTCAAGCATAAATGGTCAATGGTCAATGATTAAATTAGTAATGTTTTTTTTGTGGAACTGCTGTCTAAAGCCTAAATGACAGAGTTGAGCTTGGTGCTTATAGATACATTCTAGCACTGGGAAGGCATTATTGCCAATGAAAGCTGAAGACTGCCCATGTTGCTCCCCTTATACCTTTGTAGTATAGATTTCTTCCACCTAGCTCTTCCAGGAATGTGTTCTTTATAACAAACCAATGATAGTATGTTTTTTCCAGAGTTCTGTGAGAGTTTTAAACAAATTGGGTTTCACAGTTAGTGAAAAAAATGAAGTTATATATGTTTCCCTATGATAGGAAAGTTAGGTATATGAATAGGTTTATGGAATATTTATGACTTTTCCAGGAAGATATCATAATGCCTCCAAAATTTCTGCCTTTGTGATAAAGCTATGTGCATAACGGTATTGGTGGACAGAAACTATAAAGAAATATATGTCTATAAGATGTAATTAAATTGGAGAGCAGGCAAGTCAATTTGAACCAGACTCATTCTTCAGAATGAATCTAACATCCTATTTAAAAACAAAACAAAACAAAACAAGCAAAAAGAAGCTGTTGCCATCCAGATGTAAATCAGGCATTCTTGGTAAAATGTGCCTTCAGGAAGAGATGCTTGGAGCAAGACTAGGGACTCAAAGTCTCAAGGTGGAGAGGAAAGGAAAGCTACCTTGTGAGATGGAGACAAGGGCAGAGTTACCCATAGGTAACCAACACAGTGAAGCCAGGTGTAAGAGGAAACTGCTATGGCATGAAGCTGGACCATACCTTCACACTGAGGACAGAGAGGGCAGAAGGGAGGGGTTGGAAACAGGCAAGGTATACACGGGAAGTTTGAGCAAAGCGTGTACAGATCATGACTCTCACAGGATAAACTCATAGAACACATGTTAACAGACAGGTCAGACACAAGTCTACCCTCCATGTCCCTTATTACTTGTGTGGAGTCATTATTTAACCATACCTCAAAAGACTAGATGCTGAAAGGCATCATGGCATGGATCTATATATTTTTAGGTACATCTAAGGTGATTAACACAATGCTTGGTGCATTCTTGGATTCTTCTTCCTGGCCTTTGTTTTTTAAATCATATTTCAGTTGTAAATTTGCCTATATTTTTCCTCACATCAAGAACTCCAACCACCACTATCTTCAAGGAGAAGCTCACTCTCTAAATTATTATGCACACCTGGGTCAGTATTTTAACCTTTGGTGATAATTAAGAAGCATATGCATACATCATTCTGATTGGTAGCTTTGGGTCAGGAAATCACAGTATTATAATGACTGACATTCAAAATTCTAACATGTAAATTATTTCAATTTGCATTTAAATGTAAATATGTGGTGTGTATTTAAATATATTTACATAATGCATTTTAATGTATTTACATTGAAATTCAGCTGGGAGTGAAATCCAAATGCATAAGTTGCTGACATTTTTATTTTCCTGGCTTCTTTCTTTAGCAAAAACTCCATGTTAGTGAGAAATACTGAAGTGTATCTGCACAGGCTCAGGCACACTTAACTAGAAAAGTTCCAAACACCACAGTGAGAAATGAAAAGCAATTACAAATACCAATCGTTTCATAATTCAGCCTGGAGGCAAGAAATGGCACCTGAAACCTCTGGGAGCATACTCCATCATTAGATTAACAATTCCTCAGGCAAACACACATTATTAAACTACACAAGCCATGCCCCATTGAGGTAGGTACAGAAACAGACAGATTTGTGTTACCGCAGGTAAGAAATTGTGGGTTTCTTGTAGTTGTGAGAATCTTGTTTGCTTGAAAAAATATAAACCCTGACTCTAGATATAACAACAAAGATGAGCCACTGTTGTGTCCAATATATATAGTATTGTTTATTTAGCCTGTCTGTATTGAAGGAAAGAAATGAAAACCAAGTAGTGACTCCAGAGCAGATGGTGGGACAGAGCTGAGATGTCATTTATTTAATCTAAACATTATCTTGTTGTTGGCCTCAAAGAAATTGTGCTTATGAGCCCAGTTTCTCTTTCAGAAGCAGAGTGGGCTGAATAACTTAGGTTATGATCAATAACTATTTTTCTTTACCTTTCTTATACTTCCACTTCTAATGAGGACTATAGAGCAGGTGCATGTATGCCTCCTACATAAACTCAGTAATGTTTCCTTGTAATTTTCTCAGAACTGTTTTTCAAATAATGCATAGCTCCCTCTGCAGCAGGGAATAGGGTGGCCTCCTGGTGGGATCTATAAAGTGAGTAATTACAAGTACAGACATCAGCCTATCCCCTGTAGCAGAGCACTTCTGAAGTAGAATCTCTCAGGGCTTCATATAACTACCTGACTTCACCTAGAAATCCAGAAAATGTCTTCACAGTTCAAGGTCAGAATAAAGTCAGACTTTAAAATAAGCTACTCACTGTCATTGAGACACACGGATGGTTCAAGTTCTCTGTGCCCCAGTGTCCTTAATATTTAAAACAGAAATAATATTTACCGAACAGAGAAGATTAAATTTCCCTAAATTGTTATTACATCAAATTGTAGCAATTATCATATTATTATGATGAAATGAATGCAAATTGTTTTGTATAAAATAAAATCTCCCTTCTTGATTGCTATCCATTTTTAAGTTGTATCCGCTTTTATAATAATGGTGTATTGAAGGGCTTCGACCAGAATGCTAAACAAAAACTAGGAAAACAGTAACAGTGACAGAAGTGGAGGCAGGAGGGTAGCCATTTTCAAGATGATCTTTCAAGGCATCACAATAAACAAACAAACAAACAAACTTCATTTGATTTTCAAATTTAATGCTTTGGGTTAGTAACTATTATACTGAAAATTCAACAAAAACCTAAAATTTTGACTTTAGTTAGCTGCAATCTTCTTGACCTTATCATTTTGTTTTCTTCAATAATTGCTTAAAATGGAAACCTATACATGTTTTTTAAAAATATGCAAAAAATTCAGTTTTTATTCAAGCAAATATGCCTAAACCATAATTCATGTTATGCATATTGTTTAATGAATATATGTTTTCAATCTACATTCAGATTTTCAACACTTTCAGCAACATTTTGATTATTCTTTTTAATAACTAAATTCTAACTTTGCCAAGAAACAATCATCACATTTTGTAATTTGGTGAAAATTATTGATGCCAGTTGTTCCATTTTAATGTACTTATTAAAAATATTTTAGTCTTGTACGTGCAAATTCAATCTTTAAAAAGAAGAAATCTCAGTCATAACCTGTGAAAATTCCAAATTACAATTCTAACCTGTCAAGTTAAGAAAATAATCCACCTATTTAAGGAACAAATATGGAGTATGCTTTGAAAAACAACAATCTTAGTCATTTTCATAAGATCCAAGAGAAAATTATGGTACTAATTCTCTAAAAGAATTTGGCTTATCAACGATTTCTTATCTATATTTAACTTAATGTTGCTTTATAGTAGTAATCTATCATTATTATTAATTTTGGCATAATTCAGTAATATTTTAATTCTCAACCAAGAAACTCATAGATAAGAATACTCCCAAAAATGGAGTGAAATTATTGTCATCACTAAATATTCTACTTTAATTTATTAGCAAGATACTTAGACAGTTTTTATCATTGTCTACATTAATAGAAGAAATATTTACCAGGATACTCTCCAAATTTTGAAAAGTGTCCTAAAAAGAACTTCTAATAGAATTTTAGTTCAAAAATACTTCCATGAATAGAAGCAGAGTATAGGTTGTTTTGTATCTTCTTTTGCAATATGAATAGTTAGCTGTCTCTTGTAACCTGAATCTTTTTCCGTTTCCTCTATTTAATCCTGAGAGATATAACAGATAATCAATAAAGATTGGTAACTGGATGATAAGAATTGGAAAAATAAAGGAGAAAAAATAGATAAGGTAAAACAGAGAAAATAAATAGTAATCTAAAAGGGGAATTCCGTCTGGTAGGAATAGTTAAATTTTTATATTTACAATGGTATAGAGAATTCAGGCACTGTGGTAATTTCTCTTATTTCCTATTTCACAATAAAGTTTTGTACAAGAAATAAAACATGTGGGTTATATGATTATTTAAACATTAAAATTTAGAAATGAAACTTGGCAATAAACAGATGCATTTAAATTAAAAAATAATTTGATATGATAGACTCCTTCTTATATCCATGTCAAATTAGGAAAAGAAAAAGGACAATGGATCACTGAATGTGCGCCTCTCTATATCTGGTAAGATGTACTTAAAATACTTAAATAAGTATGTATTCAAATACAGAAAATAACAAAGAGAAATAAAGAAGACACCAGAATGGTCCATTTTGCTCCAGTTCACTATCGTAATGAAGGTAGATAAAAGAACATGACAAATATTTTGGATTTTTACTAATGATAATTAAATTTAGAGCAAATTCATGAAAACCCAGTAGGGAAGTTAAGGAAACCTAATGGGTTGAGGAGGAAATGGAGAGAAGGGGGACAGAGGATGGGCATTGAAAGAGCAGAGCCTCTACCCGACCTGTCAGTTGACTTTCAGTAAAATTGGGAGACAACAGAGCTCAGTGTATAATTTAACTTAATTATATTCCCTGAATTATTCATTGTGCTCTTATGTGCTCTGTGACGTGGAACTAAACTCACAATCAGGGCTGGCTCTCTGACCTTAGTGAGGACTTGGGCCTGCATGTTGAATGAAGGCAATGAACAGATACCCCAGAACATCACTTGAGAACTAAAGAATCTTCAAACCAAGAAGAGTAAATCCTCATAGAGGACAATTAACAGAATCAACATCCACAAACAGGATCTGATACAAGGTTCTTTTCGATACTGGACCTCCATACATTGGGAAGTAAAACAGAAAAAATTCTGTACTTTTCATCGAAACTAGAAAGAAAAGTAGAGGAAGACCTATGTCGAATCCTTGAAACTATTTGCTCAAAGTAATGGGTTGGAAACTGAATTTCTAATGCCAGTGTTGGGAGGATGGGCACAATTTACTCATGGCAAAGAGGAGTTGAACTCTATAGTGTATCTATTAATTATCTATTCAGTTGTTCAATCATAGTCTGCCAATTGGCAATTTCAAGGATATATCATATTATCACACACCGATATTTCTAATTTCTCCTCAAGAAAATATTAATACTCAATAAGAATTTTTGAACACTTGTGAAAAAAGTTGAGATTAGAAAAAAATAACCAGTCCCCACTTTAATTTTTGTATAGTAGCATTCAATGCTTAAAGAAATTATAAAATGTCTCTATATTTTATAATGAAGTAGAAAAGGAATTGTCTTCATACTATGTTTACAAATAATTTATCTAATTTTCCTCCTCAGTTTACTTTCTGTAAATATTATCACTAATTATGACATACATTAGTTAAAACTGTACCTTTAAGAATTTCTTAGTTAAAATTCACTGTACTTATCTTCAATTAATTAATCCCCCTCATATCTCCAACTTGATGTCATTTCATTATTTTAGTCTTAAATTATTCCTTGGCTTGGAATTAACATCTCTTTTGAAAAGATTTATCTTTAATCAGTGAAAGTCAGCTGTCAAAATAACAAACATCATGAGAGAATTTTTGAACTTATAAATCATCCTTTTATGTATTACATCTTCATGAAATCTATAAGCCATTCACATAGTTCTTATTTTCACTTTCAGATTCTATTCTTAAGAATCAATTATTGGTTTTTGTAACTGCCACTATTTGGTTAAAAAAATAAACTGACTTATTTGTCTAAAAATTGGAAATGTAAGGTTTATTGTAAAGTAAAATTTTGCTATATAATAAAATTATAAGTACTGTACACGACAGACAAAGCTAGCTTCAACAAAACACAGAATGCCAACAAACATGGCGGTGAGACCATGAGTGAATGGAAGCTGAGACTTGTGAAGATGCAATGTATGATCGCAGTGGTGGAGAAGGTCAGAAGCCATCAGCAATGTGGGGTTTGATTTCCCAAGATAATTTTTTGCAGAATTCCAAAAGCAGGAAAGGTTACTCTGATCATGATGAATCAAACAAAAGGATGATTCTATAACTATGTCTAACTATGGGTAAAATAGAAGCATTATCCAACTTCAAAAATACCTAACACCTTCCTCTCCAGATGAATATGAGCAACTGTTGATCTTTTGTTAATCATCCCTTCAGAACTTCATCCTTCCTTTCATGTATATGGGTTAAAATATCATGTCAGAACTGGTGTGGTGATACATGCCTTTAATCATAGCCCTCAGGTGGCAGAGACAAGCCGATCTCTGAGTGCCGGGCTGATATGGTCTACAGAGTAAGGTCCAGAGTAGCCAGGGCTATACAGTGAAAACCTATCTCAAACAAACAAAATAAAGATACACTGTCTTAAAGTGATATGTCTAGTCTAGCAGCATCCAGATGAGCAGTAAAATCTCAAAATCTCACCTCTTTTCAGAACAACTCTCTCCAAAAATTGAATATCATGCACAGCTAGTTCTATGATAGATTTATTATCCTTGATTTTAGATGGCTCATGATAGATAGATAATAAGAGATTTTAGAATAGATAGAATCAATATATAGAAACAGCTTAGAGGGTAGAGATTTAAAAAAAAAAAAAGTGTCTTGAACCTTAGATTATGTCCACTTCTGGAGAAAGATAAATGCTGATAAGTGTAGAATGGAGTCAGAAGAAGAGTAAAAGAGAGAACCTTAGGAAACTGAGATCAAAGCATTGTGAAGACAAGTGTTGAGGACAAGCTGATGCTGGTGCAAGTCCTTGTAATGCTTCCCTTACGAAGCCATCACAATCAGTGGAGTTTCGGGGGATGTTTCCATGTAAAGGGAACAGAGGCACATGGAAGGTTCATAAGGGCTGAGACAAGTAGGGAACTATAGGTTGGTTTAAGACACCCCAAGATGAAGTTCTTAGTATTGAAGAGATTTATTTGCCCCAGAGGCTCAAAGGGCAGGGAATAAGAAACAAAGAAGACAGAGGATGAGGGAGGTGGAAAAGAACATGGTATAGGGGGAAGCGGTATTTGTCTGGAGCAGGGGTTGGGGGTTCAAAGGACTGCTTCTGGAAGAGAAGGGACATAGACAAATGGTAGTTTACAAAAATAAAAAAGGTAAACCCCTTGACCAAATGTTTAATTTTTATCTGACAGATTAAAATTAGAGCAGCCAAAGGAGGCTTTTGATTGATGGACTTTGATACTTTGATAGCTGGACCTTGATAATCAGTCTCAAGAGGAGGAAGTGGCCAAATACGGGAATAGATCTTGGTGGTTAGTTTTAGGAATGTCATCTTACAGGTCCTAACAAGGTGGCCTACGGGAGAAAGGCAAGGCCTGCTAGAGCCATGTTTGCCATTGTTGGGCTACCTGAAGTCCCTTCAAGACAGAAGTCAGAAGTTGCTCAGGGTTGGGGAGCTAGAGAAGCACGGGGGAGTAACATATGCAGATATATAAACTCCTAGGAGGGATAGAACATATATAACAAGTCACACTGTGTCCTCCAGTTGCCATGGAAGCCACAGGCAGGCTTTTAAAATGCTTTCACTGAACACTGACATCTTTGAGGTGTCCTTGACACTGTGATGCATATTAACTTTATTTAGTCATGATGCTAAGTCTTAAATGTGAGATTTGTATTTTGCAGAAATCAGAATTAACTTTGGGTCAAATTATGTGACTTTAGAATAGTTCATATTTAAAAGCACATTTACCTACCGAGCTACAAAACATGAGGGACTGGTAGTTTGAAAACATTAGCATTTCTGCTCTTCATCCTGTTTCTCAAGTACCAGTTGACATAGCACTTTGACATGTGAGAAAATGAGATTTATTTCACACTTGTCCTTGTGGTGCTATGAGGTAGGCGAAGAACATCATACTGCCTCTTGGAGCTGTGGTAGGTACCAAAGGTGAAGCAAGCAGCCCAGCACCTGCTGTGTAATGGATTCTCAACTAACATTTACTCATAGCCCCTTGTATAGCTCCTTCTCCTATGGGCTAATTTGTAGTTGAATACAGCACTTGCTGCAGAAGTGCCAAACACAAAGTTTGTGAGATCTACAGATAATCATTGACAAAGAGCACCTTCTCTCCCACAGAACAGTTATTCAATACCTAGGGACTGCTGGTTGAAGCCATACAACAATTAGGTCTTAAGAACGACTATGGAACGGCCTGGGATTGTGACATCTTCTTTAAGAGGGGAGCTGCCAAAACAGACAGGAATCTAAGTAAAAATCAAGAATCAGTCAATAGTTTATTTATTCCAGTGCTTTTCTGTGCCCAGAGGGATGAAATGGGGGAGGGGGTTTCTTGCTCAGATCTGTAACCTGTACTGTGAAGGGAAATACACAGGCATGCCTCCACCCACCAAAGGCAGAACCTGCAGGACCCAGCTCTCAATGTAACCTGGATCTCTGTTGCTCTCTGTTGACCATCTGTTAACAATTAATCAGCCTAAAACTACTTAAAAGGGCATGAGAGATGGGTAGAAAGGTGTCTTTCCCACCAGATTTAAATAAATGACTAACTTTGGTCAGTAAATGGCCTAATGAATGTATATTGTCCTTTACTTTTCAGTTGCTGAACTAATGTTAGTCTTAGGAGTACTTTCGTTTTATCTCATAGATTTAACATATTTTTTATTTGATACTAGAAGATTTTGTTTTAGTTTTCACTTTTCAAGGACGCACATACCATTCAATCTTCAGGACATTATGTATATTCTAGGAATTTCTTGCTTTTGATTTGTAGTCTCATTATATTCTGCTCAGATAGAATACAATAAATTAGTTTAACTTTCTATACTTTATGCCTGCTTCATGGCCTATAATGTTTTAAGTAGAAAGTTTCATAGAATGGGAAGAAGAATTTTTCTTCTTTTCTGTTTGAATATTATGTTCTGTAGATGTCTTTTAGTCCAGTTTATTTATGATGTTATTTAATTCTGAGAGTTCTCTGTTTATTTTTTTGTTATTATGACATGCAAGTTAATGAAAATTATTACTGATTTGTATTGTTTCCTGTCTCTTTTTAATGGATTTGTGTGTGTGCATGTGCGTGCGTGTGTGTCACACGCACACGCACGAACACTTCCTTTTCCTCTCTTGTTTATATTCTACCATGGTTTTTCCTTTAGTGTGACCTCATGTATTAATTTTTTCCCTTAAATTCAAAGGATTATTTCAGTATCTTCTAAAGTTTCTGATGAGCCTGTCTTTATGAGTGACTTTCTCTTTCTATTTTTAATAAATTTTCTTTGTTCTCTTTGTTTTGTAAATTTTATGTTTCATTATATTATGATAATTGAAGGTTGTTTTTGTTTTCTGTTTTAAATATCACCTGGATGTGGATTAGAATCTTTTTTTCCCCTAACTCTGAGAAAATCTCTGTTTTCATTCTTTGAACATTGATTCTTATGCTGCTAAAAATCAGGTTCTGAACATTGCATGGGAAGGGAACTCATAGAAGGAAAAAAGATTGCTTATTTTCAGCATCTAGTGACATTCAAGTGTGTGGGCCTTGACTTCTCTACAGAGAGAGAACGGCTGGAGCCTGCTTAGTGGTCTTTATTTAAGAACATGATGCTTGAAAACTTTAGTGACCTGGTGCCTGTGGTCTTGGACACCAGCTGTGTCGTCACTTTACAGCCGATAACTTATTCCATGGAATCACACAAAAACTTCCTTCCAATAAACTACCTTGGGAATAAATGGAGGCAGAGTCCTGAAAAGTGTCTATCTGAGAGAATATGGAGAAAGTAGGGATGGGTTTAGAGAGCACAAAGTTTGTGAGCGTGGGGAGTAGGCAGTGAAGACATGAATCAAGAAATTCTTGCAAAAATTAAGAATATCTAACAAAAGAATGTTCACTTTATCTGGTACTTTTGAAGAGTTTGATACTTCAGTAAGGAAAGGTCCTTATTAAATTTTGAACACGGCTTTCATTTTAAGAGAAAATAGAATACTTTAATCAGTGATGAAACTTGTAATACACAAAATAAGTGCAAGTGCCTTACAGGCTCCATTCCTTGCAGCAGATTTTTGCACGAATCATCTTTGCTGTTGTTTTTCATGTTACCTCTTCCCAACGTACCTCCTGGTCATCTGACCTGTTTGGATTGCAGTGTTTGGTCTCTGATCCAAGAAAACTATCCGAACAGTATCTCAAGTTCAGGAAAAAAGTGGTTGTTGCTACATTCACCTCCCTAACTCCTCATGGAGATGCAGTGAAAAGGACTCTAGTTGGCTACTCACATCTTTCTACTATAAAACACAATTTATTTAAGATTGTTAATATAACACAGTTTTCTTCAGTGTCTGTCACTTCATGACCCCATACATCATCAGGTAAATTGTGGCACCAATGCAGGTGTCCCATAGCAGAGAACTAGATGAAGAAAACGTAGTGTATACACAAAATCAAATAATTCTCACACAGAAAGGGAAATGATGTTATATCATTTGCAGGAAAATGGATGTATCTGGATATGTTCACATTAAGTCAGCTGCAGAAAGATGAACATTGTGTGGTTCCTCCTACTCAAGCTCCTAATTTATATGCCTATATAAAATTAGATATGTACTTGTAAATGACTGGAAAGTAGAAATAGTGTTGTCTAAGGAGGCAGAAGGACCAACAGGAGAGGATAAGAAAGGAAGTTCAAGGATCCCCTTTCCTATGCTCAACACACTCAAAACCCAGCATCCTGCAGTGTGAAAACGTCCCGCTGTCTTTTTCCCAACCCGCTTCTGTGCTCATTGAAGGCAATCTCAATGATAAACCTCTGGAGTGTGGAGGCTACAGTGCTGGAACTAAGGCATTTGCACTCCATTCCTATTGACAATCTGGCATCTGTCTTACAACTTGCAAGACCCACAGCTCCTCCTGCTGCACTACTGTGCCTCGCTTGATAAACATATTTCAGATGTTAGAGAAACCCACACATTGCCTGCTCTTAATTTTTCAGGAAGTTTATACATTGAAAGAAAATAATTGCTTCTAGAAATACCTCCTCACAAGGTGCAAAGGGATCTTCAAGCACAGTATCTCCTCTCAGCCTCTTCCGATTGCTACCATCTCAGACAACTGAAGATAAATCCAAGTCTATCTTATATAAAAGTATTAGATGTAAGTGTACATGAGCTGAAACAACACAAATAATGAACAACTCTTAACCTCAATACAAGCACCAGATAGGTTTATCAGTGAAGACAGTTTCTTTGAGTAGAAGTGAGGGGTATTTTTTAAAAAATGGCTCAATCTTATATAAATACCTTTAGCTGTCCTCTCATTCTCGGAGACTCAGTTTGAAATCAACTTTGTGTGAAGGTTAAAGGCCTTAGCACTTTCTCCATTCCGTCATGGTACAAATCCCAGCAAGTCTATTTATGTGCTGAATGATTTGGGACAAATTACTTAACTGCTTCCACTCTCCGTTTTCATAATGATGGAGGATTTAAATGAAAGTCCTTTAAATCTTTTATTATGACAAAGAGATTTGGGGATATAAAGCAATATAGGAGAGGAGACACAAAGCATGCAGCATGGCAGTTAATACTGTGAATTGAAAAATTGTAACAGTCACAGCAGTCATCATCCTCATCATCAAATTAAAGAGACAGGATGCAGGATGTGTGCTGGCCTTGGAAGCACAGGAGAATTCATGCCTATGACAAGTTCTGAGGATGCCTGGTATTTACAATCTTTATTGTCTTCATGGTAAATTAATGTTGGCAATATTTCTCTCCCAAGGTTGTTGTAAGAGTTAAAAGTAATCTATTTCAAGTGCTCAGTGTGAGTACTTTATACTGGCTAGCACGTTCTTCTTAGTTCTGTGAATGTCTGGTCAATATCTGGGGACAAAGATGCATGAACGTGCCACTTGGAAGTTCAGTGGGGCTTATTGAAACCTATTTCCAAACAATCCATGGTACTCTAAGCACTTTGATGCTGTGACAAAGAATCCTATCGATTGCTTCTTGGATATATTAAGGTGTGTCGCCTCAACACTTCCCGAAGTACAAAAGGCACACATGGTTTCATGGCATGTTTTGTCCTTAATATTGCTTCCCTGCGTATAAAACATTGACAGAGACCTGACTAGACTACTGTTCAACAAGTCTCTGTAGTTTGTCTTTTGAATTAGGAATTTCTTGTTAACCATCTGTGGTTTAGGAAATCTTTAAAGCTATACCCCCAAAGACTCATGTGATGCAAGCTTGGCCATGGGATTGGGATGTTGAGACAGCGTGGGACCACTAAAAAGAGGGCTTGGTGGGGATAATCCATTTATGGAGGGTACCGTGTATTGTCCTGAATCCTGAGTGATTTTCATAAAAGCAGGCTGTTCTGAAGAATGCACCTGGCTGATGAATTACATATGCTGATAGGTTCTCCAGCAGACCTCCACCATTTTAGGATACTGCCCTGAGGCCCTCACCAGAAGCACAGCCATTCCTACACTTTTAGCCCTCCAAAGTAGGAGGCAGACAAATCCCTTGTCTTCATCAAGTAGCCAGGTACAGGGATTTCCCACAACAATAGAGAACAGGCTAAGATTTTATTAAAAAAAGAAAGTAGTTAACTTCCAAAATACTTACAAATTGAGCTTGCTAATTAGCTGATTTTATCTTTTAAGCATTTTAATTTACTGTTCACTTTTAACCTTTAAACAAAGGACAATAGAAAGCTTATGATTCACTTCTTTGCAAGGAAAAGAGTTCACACTTCTGACCTGGTATGAAGTTTGTAATACACATACACATAGCGCTTTCAACGCTGGACTATGGTATCATAAAGAAGTGAGATGCTTACAATTTTTGAAACCCTGCCCGCTTTCTACATGCGATTCATCTACATTTGACCAGAGGTCACATCTATGGGGAAAAATACATTTTAAAAATAAGAAATGCTTACTTGCTTTTCATAATAAGATATGATATTAACTGACTAGAAACATCTTTCACTTATATTTAATCTCCACAAATCTCTTTTTTATCAAAATCTCATTCCACATTTTTATAAGATGTATTTTTTTTTTTAAAGTCCTAGGGGCATAGGTCAGCGATAGTGTCTATACTCAGCATGGTTCAAGGCTCCACATTCAGAAAAGACAGAAGGAGAATGAAAATATCATGAGTTAACAAGTGAGTCCTGGTTGCCTCTCCCAGCTCTGATACAGGGTTTGTGCCCCAGTCTTATTGTATCCTGTTATGCTATGTTTGATTAATATCCCTGGAAGGAACTGCTCTTATTTGAAGAAAACAGAGAAGTGAATGGAGGGTGGACTAGGAGGAGTAGAGCTAGGGGAAACTCTGGTCAAGATGTAAGATGTAGAAGCAGAATAATTGTTTTAAAACTTCAGCCCCAATGATTTGGGAAAAAAATAAAGCATGACATAAGCAATCTGAATCAACAAATAAAGTTGAAGGAAAAAATGAAGATGGAATTAAAAGTAAGAAAATTAATAGAAGAGTAAATCGTTATTTGTAATTGAAGTGGCAAATGGAATTTTTTTAAGCCAAAAATCCCATTTTCTATATTGAACTAATGTTTTCATAACTAATTGTTCCTCTTAAATTATCATTTAATGGAGAACCACTGCCATATTCTTTCTTCTACATAGCTGTGACAGGAGGATGCAGTATCCCACACCTAAGGGTGACTTTCTCTTTTGTCCTCTGCTGAGGTCCTGTGGTATTATTTAGTCTGAGTTTCTACTCACAATTTGAAATCTTGCCCGATTCTGCTAACAGATCTTGCAGACTATTCTCAATAAAGAATCATTTCTCAACCTGTCATAATTCAGTAAGAAACAGAAGATTTGCCAAGAATTCCCTTTACTTTTGGAAAGAATTCAATAATGGAAAAGGTTTAGCAGCTGGTGCTAACTAGACAAAATTAAATTAACTCAAGAAAACTGAATATATTCAATGAAAACAAAGCTACACAATAGCAGCGGTGTGTCTCCTTACAGAATTAATGTAATTTTGAAAATATGTTTCACTGTTTGTTATGTTTTGTTATTCTCATAACACCCAGTTCTATAAGAAACCTGTTCTTCTTAGTTTCTAGATAAAATAAACATTAGGACTGTGGAATCCAGGGTTTAGAACCAGGAGTCCTCTAAGCTTGGGGTCTGTTTACGTTTTTGCTTCCTCACACTCAAAGTGTTGCTTGATATACTTGCTGTGCAGTGCTTGTCAGGGAGAGGGCAATAGCCAGGCGATAGTATTTGTATTATTCCCAGTGTCATGTAGTTGAGTTGATACTTCAGTGATACTCTTGTAGCATATACACGCAATTATTGTAGAACAATTCTGGAAGAGAAGTCCAAGATTTTGTTTTTGTTTCTTGGAGACCATCACTCATACACTAAAAATAGTAAGTTATTTAAAAATTGGAAATGAAAATACTTTTAATTCTCAGTCATTTTGTGTGTTCAAAATACTACATCATGAAATAATTTATATAAAAACCCTGGCCAGAGTCTTTGAAGAAATAAAAGGAATAAATCTAATAGAAATTATTAGAATCAGAATTACAGAATTGCATGGTTGTTAGACCAACATCGATGCCTCATGACTGTAGAAATATACCGTAGAACCAATTTGTCTACATTTTCTCCCCTTTGAATAGATCTTCAAATTGCCCAGTTTACATAATAAATTTTACCAAAGTGTTTTAATATGAAATGACAAAATCTTGAAGTTAGTTTTTGTTTTTTTACAATTTTACTATTTTTGGCGTGGGCAGCTCTTTTCTGTCTCTGGTCAGGCCTACCAGGGAAGCTTAATTCCTGTGGGAAGATCTTTCAAGATATGGATGATACTAATCAAGGGTAGCGGCGTGACTCTTAGGCAGAGCCTCTCTAAGATTTATGTGATTTTCCTGAGGTATTATATAAGAATAGCTAGGGTCACAAAAAAACAAAGTTAGGACAGTGTCTCTTCTGACAACCTTGGATGTCATAGCACATCACTTTTGCCACAGTAGCAATCCATCCTAAGCCAAGAATAAGAAACATGGAACTGAGGATTCAGTCAAGGAAGTACTAACTCACACCATAACGGAAATATGTGCATGAGAAGAAATTTGGGCAGCCATGTTTAGAAAATATAATCTCATGGTTCATTCTCTAACTACAAAATTCAGATTTCCTCCCATATGCAAAATGGACTCTCCTTTTCCTTAATGTCTACCTCACTACAGCATTGCTTTGGAGTTGCACCATTTCTGATGATCCAAAACACAAATTACAAACTCAATATATACACACGCGCGCGCGCGCGCGCGCGCGCGCACACACACACACACACACACACACACACACACACACACACACACACACACAACTGAGCGACAGGCATCAAAGGTATAACTGTGATTGACATGGCCCTTCAAAACAGGAGTACTTCAAAGAACAGAGCAATCCTGGAAAGATGGGGACTCAGGTATTTAGGGCAATGGAATGTGCCCCTCTGAGGGAGTCTCTGCAAACACCAGAGCTGGTGGAGTAATTATCGGAGTAAATCGAGAAAGAAATTCTCTTAAACACAACTCAGTAGCCTGTGCTAGTGCAAACTGACCCTAGACAATTTATTATTCATATGTTTAAGTACAGTACAAATTTGGGGGAACAAAGTTTCCTGGTGAGAATAATTACACTAAAGCATAAGACTTGAATAGCTCAACACTCTTTTGCAAAGAACATGTGACCTGTTCCATAAGAATGAGTATTGACTGAGAAACAAGGATCAGAATAAAGGCCTAGGGAGCAAGAGTCTGTATAAATAGAATAGTCTTAGGATTTCAGTGAGGCCTGGTGCTACAGATAGCACAGGGCACCAGGCTATTCACGACAACCATTCCCAGCATTCCTGGTGAAAACAAGCAGGCATCCCTTCTGTTGAAGAGTTTAATATTCCTGGTTTCCCTAGGACCTATCTTTGAGAACAGGTACCTCATGCTCGCTACAGGCCCTGATTTCCTTACATATATACTCCTCCTCATTCTGTCAGAGCTTCCTCACAGACTTGACAATAAGCTAAAAGAATGAATAGTCCAAGAGAATAGGTCAGAAAAGTACATTTTTGTGATCTTGTCTGAAAAGTGCTTGTTAATATTAATAGCACATTTCTGTGCTGAAGGAGGAAATAGCCTCACCTGTCCAGAAAAGGCACATCAAATTCATTTTGCAACCATATTGTATAATTGGTTTTGTGGAAAATGCCATTAGTCACACTGCATAACATCATGTTATCTAATCAACTACTACAGGGACCAATCCTTAAGCTACAGATCATATACAATAACAATTGTCAATGTTCATTTAATATGAAATATTTCTGTATGGACCTACTTATTTTAACTAACTCAGTAGCATCCTATTTTCTATGTTCTTCCATTTTAAATGAACAGACACCTATTTTAATGTGTATTGATATTGAAATGATAGAAATATTAATTGCCTGTTTGGATGCTAAGGTTTTTAATCTTTTTTAAAAACAATTTCATTCATTTATACAGTGTGTTGTGATTATATGCACCCACCCCATTATCCATTGTTTCCTGTCTTATCCCTCTGAACCTCTTTATTTTCCTAACTAGACCCCCAGTAATTACAAAACTTCAAAAAATGGCACTCTCTTCTATAGCAACCGTTAGTATACATGAGCTCCTCAGGAGGGGTGAGGTATAACAGAAGTCTCCTCCATAGTTGCTCTATGGTTACATTCGCATGCAATGTCTGTGTTTGTTTCTTAATTTCTCATCTTCTTTTCTACATTGAGGCCTAGAAGTCTCATCATAAATGCCTGCTCTAAGAGATAACAAAGATGGATTTTAATATAAGGCAAAAGTTTTCACTTTCTGATTCAAGCTGAAATAGATTTTGGCAGATTTCTTTTTAAAAGTAGATATTTAAACACAGCATTCTTTCAAACTTTGTTTTATTCTTTACCTCTCATACATTATAAAACTCGTAGCCAGATAGAGTAACTTACTAAATAGCCGGTAAAGTCAAAATGAGATGTGAATGTTTTTAAAAGTTTTTTCCTCTGTAAGAATAGTGCATTTTACTAAAATTTGATAATGGTTTATTTTAAAGTGTGTGTGTGTGTGTGTGTGTGTGTGTGTGTGTGTGTATGTTTGAAAGTTATAAGCTTGGGCATGTTTATATCACTTCTCCATAGGAGGTGGTTATAGACTCCCCCTATAGATGCCAGTTTCTAAAGATATCTAAAGTCCTTATATAAAATGATGCTGTATTTTCATATAACGCATTCTATCATGTACAGTAAACCATATTGAAATCATTTACAATATCAATTACAATGATTTAAGCTGTGTTGCTTAGGAAATAATAACCTAAAAAAGACTGTATACAGTTATGAAAGATGTAGTCATGTAGTCAGCAGAATTATAGTTCTCTACAAGGTATCAGGACTGTTCATGTGATTCATTTGAATTAAGAATCTGTGGAAGTAAAATCTTTTGTGCTTTACTGGGACAATGAATGCAGGTGAGCTGAGAATTAGAAGTCAACTGTTATTAATAAGAGACCAGCATCACTGAAGTAAAATCTTCTGTGAATGGTTTCCTTGGAGTCAGAATGCAGAGGCTGTGATCCAATGGGATCAAGGCAGCATCTCAAGCCCACAGCAGAAATTAGCAATGTGTTAAGAGTCTCCTATGTTGTTTTAGAAGGTATGGGAGATGAACTATTGAGACGGTCAGAGATGGCCTCTGAGACCTGGTACCACGTGGTAGGGTCAATGCCCTGGAATAGAGTTCAAAAGAATACACTGAAATGGTAGCAGCTCAGCTGCTGTAGAGATTCTATGATATTGGAGCTGCCAGGACCATGGGATGGTCATCAAGGACAGTGGCAGGTATGGAGTGGAGGTAGCATAAGCATCCTAGATAAGATAAATATGCTGCAAATGGCAGGTCTGAAGAGGTAGCACTTGCTACCAAATCCTCTGGAGCTTAGAAGATCATGAGTGGGGACCAGATATCAGACATTGACCTTTTTAGACACTTAGATTTGGGTTTTGATTTGATTTAGTTGTTATGGATTCTTTATTTTTGGAATAAGAAAGCACGCAACTTACATTGAACATTACAGAAATCCACCAATAAAATATTTTAGATTTTATAAAAGAACTTGGACTTTTAAAGTATTGTAATTTTTAAGATTGGGACTTTTTTCAAGTTGGACTGCATTTTATATTATGACATTAGTGTACAAAGCAGAAAGAAAAACTTCCAATTTAAATTGATATGTCTGTGTGTTGAGGTTGACAAGGGGTAAAATGTCAGCAGATAACTTGGTGCAATCCTAGAAGCAACATTGGAAGAGGAAACCTCAGTTGAATTGGTCAGATCTAATTGACCTACAGCCAGGTGTGCGAGGCATCTTCTTAATTGCTAATTGATGTAGCATGACCTATACCTCTGTGAGGAGGTGCCATACCCTACCAGGTGGACCTGGGCTATATAAGAATGTTAGCTGATTGTGAGCCAAAGTAAGCAGTGTTCCTTCATGGTTTCTGCTTCAATCTTCTGCCTAGAATTCCGACCTTGATTTCCCTCATGATGGACTACAAAAGGGTAAGATTAAATAAGCCCTTTCCTTTCCAAGTTGCTTTGGTCTTAGTGTTTATCACAATAACAGAACACAAATTAGAACATAGGGTGTGTAACTCAAGAATGCTCATCATGCTGTGTATGGGTCTCCTGTATCAACTCTCTGAAAAAGAGAAAAGTCTGACTCCAGTATAGCAGGCTTAGCTATTACAACATTATTACTTCCACATGTTGGATTCAAAATATCTCTTATAGGTCTTATATGCAAGCCTTGCATCTTGAACTAAAATTAAAAATGGAATTTTCCACTATAGTGTGAAATTTTGAATTTGAGATAAGCACAGATATTTTCAGCTAACAGGGTATGATTATCTCCTTGTTCTCAAGGCTGGTTAAACATGGAAGTACATAAGAAGTTGAAAACTATACCCAATATTCACTAGGCAATGAGGGCAAGGACAAGATGTTTGTATTTCCCACAACCCTTAAGGGGGGGGGGGGGGAGACTAAACCTTTTTTGGAGTATTCTGTCACACAGATTGCAACTTAGAAAGCTCCATTCTTTTTGTAATTATTTTTGTTTTGTAGATTTTGCTTTTAGGTTTTTAGAGACAGTTTCTTGCTATGTGCTATTCACTAGTCAGGAACTCACTATCTAGACCAGACTGGACTACAACATATGGTCATCCCTCTTGCCTCTGCCTCTAGAATGCTTATGTGATGGCAGGTGCTACCACTCAGATTAAGTTCCCCTGCTCACCCTTATTTTTCAGAGAAAAGACCATTTCTTAATCATATGTTTGTGTTGGAGAGGGAGCCCCTTTAATTTATGCATGCAGTTCTTTCAGATTTTAAGTCAATATTCTCCCTCATCTTCAAGCCCAAGTTAACAGCTAAAACATTTTAAGGTTTTCTTTAGCAACAACACTTCTCCGAAAATTTCGCTTCCTTCTGTGCCAAGCGTCTTCTCACTTGGAGTGTGAGCTCTTGCATATTTTGAGGAGATGGCTCACCTTGTATGGGATCCTAGCAACTGCCATCCACTGAAGAAAGTCTAGGCAGTCACTGTATTATTCACTCTTCACCCGCAAACTACTCACAGTTACTGTCTTTCTATTTCCTTGAAACTTGGTCTGCAATTTATCGATGAGCTCATAGTCTCACTATGAGCACATCCCCTGATAAACCCTCAGATCTCTCTGGGAGAATTTTGTGTTTCCCCTATACGTTTTCACAAAGAGTTTAAGCACAAAGAGTTAAGCACTGCCACCATTTTAAATAATTGTAACCAATTTTTGTAACACTTGCTAGAATGTTTTTCCTTTCATTTTCAAGACTCTTTGACAGCAGTATATATCTGTGAAGAAACAGATCATGACGTTAATGTCAATGTATTTTTTTTTAACAGAGAAAGAAATAGATGCTTTCAGAAAGCCAGGCATTGGTGGGTACCAACAGTGCCTTGGGTACCACCAGTATCTCTGCCAACAGTCCCTCTAAGACAGGGCTTTGAATTCTCAGATATGGAGGTAAAGCACTAAATTTTGCATGTCCCTGGCATCTCTTTGCAGAACACAAACCTTTTTCCTGAAATGTATCATTACTTATGAATTTCACAAATGCTAAACTATAGCGTTCATTCAGGAAACCTGATGAGTCATCTGCCTGGGGAGGAAAGCACTCCCTTGACATGTCATCAATATGTCAACTTCTGGTGTCATCTGAGAAGGTGACTGCATTCTTTTTTTTTTTTTTCAAAGAAATTATTTACCCTATCACTACCTCACTACCCTAACCCAACACATTCACATTATATCTGTAACAACTGTGTGGTTTTTTCCTTTCAGGGATGGGCAACAGGAATAGTTTTGCTTCTTACACTTTTAAAATGATTTCAAATTTTAAATAAATATCCAACTCTATTTTGAGATTCCAAGTGCTGTTTAAGTTAATCATCGATGCTTGCCAAATGACTGATGTGTTTAGCAAGTGACATTTCAAATTTTATGGTACCAAAAATGAACTTTTAATTTAATTTCCACAAATGATGGTCAATGAAGTCAGAATACTTGACAGATCTATGTTGAGTGTCCTTCTGGGAAACAGAGACTGCATTATAGCCTTAGCTGTGAAGATCAACACAGTGATCCAGCATGCACTTCTCTTCCCATAGTACCAGCCATGTCAACAACCTAGGCTTAGAGTCTCTTCCACACTTTTGCTTTTCAGAAAGGAGCATCTTTCTCATGTCAAACATTTAACCCACTGTTCTAGAACTATGGACACTGGTTTGTCCTAGGTTATTCTCTGGCTAGTGGAATGAAATGATCACATGGAAAAATGTGAAGTTTGTGCTATGCTCTTGAAGAGACTGCTAATTAGAGAAAGAACAGTCACGGTCTCAAAAATTAGAGAAATAAGAGTGTTTTCTGACTCAGAGTCACAGTCTATGGCCAGGAAGCTTAGGTTGCTCCACTCACCCTTAAGAAGCCAAATAAAACAGCCAACAAAGGAGATCTAGTCAATGCAACCACACTGAGAAAGAAGAGAAGAAAACTCCCAAACCCATCTTTGTGACTCTAAAATGAGGTGCAGATTTAGGGAGATCACCAGGATTGTATATATCTAAATGCTGGTTTCCATCTTTCTAGCAAGCTGCTGTGACAATTGTTAGCCCTGTGAGAATTCTTAATGAGGGATGTGTTTCCCCTCTGGCTGGCATCAGGGTTTAGGCATTTTCTTGCCTAGCATGAGATTCCTGTTTCATGGGGCCATTGTTTCAATACTCTGGTAGGCAAAATAGGACATAAGAGTGTCTTTTTAAAAACATCCCCACCTTATTGGTTAAAAAAGCAATAAGAAAAGACTGCAACAAAAGAAACAGTCTGGCATACTGAGATGGTACAATAGAAATCCAAGCAATGAAAGTCAGCCCAACAAATAAGCCTGATCAGAGTTTAAGCACAAATATTCTGACAGGAATGACTAGACAATGCTAAATTTCACTAAAGCCTGTGCTCCTGGAAAACGAGATTAAAACATCTTTCCAGCCTTTTGTGGTCTGGCAAATCATTTCTGCAGGCAATCTCCCTTTTTCCGATGCAGCACAGACAAGACTAGAAATTGACGTTGTGTTTATCTTTAAAAAGGCCATCTTCAAATTTCCATGTTTGAGCTCATAAATGGTTAGCCAAACTTGAAAACCAACAAGAAGTCTATAAGTTTGACTTTAGGAAACAGAATCCCAGGAAACAGGCTGTGTCTGCCAGGGCTCACTGGCTGATTAGAACTTCTGTGGTGTGCTGAGGTTTGGAATGTTGCAAGTCCATGGCAAATTATTTCAGGGCATTGCTAGTCAGCTTAATGATCACATGTTCTTCTGTGTATAACCTAACAGCCTTTTGTGAGCATTAGACCAAACTTTGGATCATATGAGCATACCCTAGCTAGGACCTAAAGCCAATCACAGAGTTTCCCCTCTTGGTTGTAACCCATTTAGCTGATGTGCCCAACGATGAATCTGAAAAATGTTATGCTATGGTCTTCTTTGTTCTGTTACTATTAAAAAAAAAAAAAAGCTCATAAAATTGCTACTTCGTTGGAATATGGAGTTTGGGGAAAACATGGTCATGACCCTTGGCATTTGACTGCAGGATAAACTATCTTGTTTTATTCTTTTGTGGTAAGAGCTGCTTCTTCCTATTCAAACTTTAATTATGCTTAACGATCATTGTAATGGAGCAGAGCCCATTTGAATTGGACCCTCTGAAGGATCACGTGACCTCTCTTAAAGGCCTCCCTTGGTTACTTTTTGTGGGGCAGTGATCTGGGACAGGCAATCTGGCACCCGGTCAAGCACAGGCATAAACTCTGGGCGTCGCAGCGGAACAATCCGCAAGGAACCAGAAAACGTTATGCCAACGTTCCCAGGAGGCTTTTGGCTCTGGTCACGGTCACGTACCACCAATCCTCAGGTAGAGGCATGACCGCGCCCCAGGTAGAGGCGTGGCCACACAGCACCAAGCCATTCCCATGTTAATGAGACACCTAGAGGCTTAGCCACACACCTTCCCAGTTACTATATCTGCCTCACATCTCCCAGAGGCCACAGGATACAATTTCATCCACACCACTCTCCACAATGAAAATAAATGTCTAGAATTATGGACTGTCTATTTATCTGGACCCACCATGGAAAGTGAGGAATTCAGCTCTCAATTAAGGAGCTGCATCTAATCTCTCCCCAAAGCAGTTCAGCTTCTCAGTGCTTCCAGCACCCTGTTTCCGGCCCACCACGGCGTCTGGCGGTGTCCATGATGCCCAGAGCCTGGAAACTCCAGAGCCAGCTGTGGCATTCCCCTGGATGGCTCCCTCTTCTACCCACGGGCTGTGTCTCCACAGAGGCCTCTCACACAGCCTGGCCAGCCCATCAGACTGTAGAAGAACTCACAGCCACTTCCCTCGTGTCTCCTGTCCCACCCAGAGCCGCAGCACCCGGGACAGACATGTGGGACTTCTTTCCACAGCGCAGGGTTTGTTCCAACAACTTTTCTGTTCATCCATCTGCTCATCCCATTCTCCAAACATCCATCTTTCTCCTCTCTATGGGAGAAAGGGCTTTTCTATCAACTTCGAGGCCCCTAATGTTTATGTGAAGCTGCTTTCTGTGGTAACATTTTGTTTCTCACCCAATAGTCCCTTTCTCTGCAATGCAGGAGTCTTTCCCAGCAGAATTGCTTCATTCAAATTTATATTTTGATTTGAGAATATCAGAAAGGTTTCAATAATTACATAATTCTTTGTGAGCAAAGGTCCTAGAAACTCACTGGCCACCAAACCTGCCCTGGCCTATGCTTTCAATTCTAGTTCACAAAGTTCAAAGAATAAAATAATCTGTGGACCATACAGAGTCACTCCTCAGGAGAAGTTTATTATAAGGTTATAGATAGGAGAGAGAGGAGGTAGAGATAGAGAGCAAGAGTGAGAGACAGAGAGAGACCAAGACAGAGAGACACACAGAGAGGACCATGGTGTATGAATTAGATATGGCACTCAACTACATCGCCGATAAACAACTCAGTGTCAAGAAGGGATAGATGAGCATCAGAGAAAGTAAGAGAGACTGGGAGGAGGGGGAGAAAGAAAAAAAAGGCAAAGGGGTAATACCTGTTTCTAGTTTCTCTGATATAATTTCAGTTTTCCAACATGTCCTTACAAATTCAATTCACCCTAGTAAACATAGTGACTTTTTGTACTCCAAGGAACAGACTTGTTAATCTCTGTTTAAGCTGCATGGGTTGTGCCTAACTGTAGTCTACAGTCTGCCCACTTCCCTCTGGAGTGTCAGACTTCTCTGTATGCCAGACTGAGGAGAGTGAATATGGTCCTGGGATGAATTGGTTTCACAGGACTCTGGTCTGGCCAGAAATGCCAGGAGTGTTACCACTCTTAAAGGAGGGATAAAGATGTTTGGGCAGCCTGTGCAGGGCAGATAGCTGGTGTCCCAGGTTCCTCCACAGCTGCTCTGATGTGAACCACTGCAGACAGTGAGAGCCTGGCCATCCATGTGGGTCCACAGTCCAAGGATGAATGCTTCAGGAGAGAGAACTCTTCCCCAAGTGTTACAGCTCAGTAAAAACAGCGACTCTCAGTATATCCTGAGAGAAATAACTTGTGTACTTTATTCCATGTGGACAGGAACTATATGAACCTTCTGGAGTGGAATGGGATTTGGGGAGTAAATGGTTTTTATGGCTGAGTTTGAGATGTTGGTGATACTCTATTTGCATGGGGAAGGACACCAGCTGCTATGTGACTGACTGCCCATGGTCCTCTCAGTTAGGTGTTGTGGTTAAATGTTCTAGAGCAAGCAGAGAGATAGGCAGAGAGCGGCTCCACTCCTGCTGTTCTCAAATCTCTGAGATTCCTGGGGTTTGAACTCACTCAGCTCAATGGTTCTTATGCTCATCTGGTGGCACAGTCCACTTGCCCCCCACCTAACAAATGGTGTGATGTTCAGTTCCAAGGAAGACATATGTTTTGTTGATCCATACTACATTCGTGGCTGAAGACCCTACAACAAGTTACAGACTGATGAGGAAAGAAAATCATACCAATTCATGCAATGTAGGATTTATGATCCATTAGCTGTCTTCGCTTACTATTGTGATCAAACACCATGACCAAAACTATCCAGGAGAGGCTGACTTTACAATGGTACATCACAGTTCATCATCAAAGGAAGTCAGGACAAGAAGTCAGAGCAGGAACAAGATGCCAGGCAGTGAAGAAGACACTGTGGAAGAATGAGTGCTGCTCACTGGCCTGCTCAGAAGCTTTGGGTTTTAGTTAATTCCAGATGTAGTCAAGTTATCCACCAATATTAGTCAAAGTTGGGGACTTCATAAGGAAGTTGAGATCTGAAGCAGTCAGTCCCATAATGCGTCCCTTGTTCTAGTCCTAGGGATGAAATTGATGGTTGTGAACAGTCTAACTGGATAAAAAGTGTGCTTGTCATAAGCTTGAGGAAACATAGGCAGCCTGTGCGCTCAGATCCATATCAATGTTGCTTCATAAATAATGTTCCTTGTCTCAGGGTATAGAAGAGATGTTTGACCAGTGTCATGGGGTGATCAGAAAAGCCTTGCTAAGAGTTTTTAGCTTTGTCTTCTTTTCAGTGGAAAGGCAGGGAGTATGACTATCTTCCCTCCACAGAGTTTTTAAATGCTAAGGGGCTATGTCCTGGGGTACAGCATCATATTCACAAGCATTGACCCTGTCTACAGCTTAGAAGTATATACTTGTGACCCAGACTTTCAAAACATATCATACGACAGTCAGATGGCTTTTACCTCGCCAATAATAGGAGTTAGCTAGGTACAAGGACACATTATTTTTAATTCTATAATTAAAAAATCAAATTTATGTGTTTTATATTTATATGTGTTTTCAAGGTGCATGCATGTTACATGCACCATGTGTATTCTTGATGCTCATGGAGGTCTAAAGAAGGCCTTGATGCACCTGGACCTGGATTTACAGATGGTTAAAAGCCATCATGTGGCTGCTGAGCCTACTGAATCCAAGTCCTATACTAAAACCAGTGCTCCAGACTAGTAGTGAGCCATCTCTCCAGACCCCCCCATCCTTCCCCCAAATCTTTTATGTATTTTATTGTGTAAATATACCATATAAAATTCTATTTCTTGTTCATTAAATAATCATCACAAAATAACATGAATGCACAATAATAGAATCTTTCTTTATTTGAGCGATTCAGTATGGTTTTCATATGAACAGTGAAATGGTCATTTTCTGATCTCTCAGAACCTTTCCTCATTAGGAAATATTCTCATAAGAATTGCAAGACAATTGCAATCCCAAATGCAAGAATGCAGTCTCAATCTTCTTTTAAAGTCTGTGCCAGTTTTGTAAATGTGTAG
Organism: Uromys caudimaculatus; assembly: GCA_028551405.1. Classification (NCBI taxonomy): domain Eukaryota; kingdom Metazoa; phylum Chordata; class Mammalia; order Rodentia; family Muridae; genus Uromys; species Uromys caudimaculatus. The sequence goes on from CM052706.1 coordinate 28,632,684, forward strand.
ATGTCAAAGAAAAATTTGATAATATAATAAAGGTCCAGTAGTGAAAGAAATTCAGGATTGCAGAAGCTTTCCAGCTTTGTAGCCAAATGCTTTTATTTAAGGAAATTGTTACTTTTTGACCTGAAAAGCAAAGCTTTCTTAAAAATCAGTTGCTTGGAGGCCTGGTGATAATGTAAATACTTTTCTAATAGCTCCAATTACTTTTGTTTTGCCAGGTTTGTGGCCTAAATATGTTTCCCCCACACCTTATGTGCTAGCTATGCTCCCTGGAGGGACATTGTCTTTTCTAGAGACTTATGTGGTCTGAGTGCCATGGAAGATGCACACCTGCTGCTTAACAGTGTAGTTAATACCCAGCCTCCAGACCGGGAGCAGCCAAGCTTCCCCTTGCACTAGGTGAGTCCTGCAGGCATCAGCAGCACTGTTTCTTCTGGGTAAATTTGCATCAAAATGCATAGTCCACAGGGAGCCCAGCTTTCACTCTCAGCTCAGTGCCCAAGGAAAACAGCCATTATGCTCATTTCCGAGCCTTTCAAGGCAGAACAAAAGGCAAAGGAAGGGGAAGAAAAGGGAAAGCTGCCATCACAGGGAGAGCCATTGGTGAGGGAGCCGATTGAAAGGGAACACAATTCTTGCTTCAGGCACCCCTTACTTGAAAATGTATTAGTATGGAATAATTATTGTGCATTATTATTTTTCTCATTTATCTTTTTCATAGGAAAAAATGTCTCTTATTCACAGACTGTTTGGTGGGGAAGGGGAAGACAGTCCTGTCTGCTTCTGCTGCTTACAAATACATTCTATTGCCTTCTTTTCATTGGACTATTTGTTTTCAATTATCTAGTAAAGGGAATTTAAGGAGTTTGGTGTTCTTTGTAAAGAAGAGAGAGAGAGAGAGAGAGAGAGAGAGAGAGAGAGAGAGAGAGAGAGAGAGAGAAAGCAAAATGAATGAGTCGAGTAGATGCAAAAGATGAAAAAAGAAATGTGGGGAGATGTTTTGGAGATTCCTCTTAAACACAGACACTTCAAAACTGAAAATTTTCTCTCTCCCATTTACATATAAACACCAAAGAATAATATTTCTTTTACCTGTAGACAAAGCACTTCCCTCCCACAAGTGTTAGTCACACACTTCTGAATCCATTCTTCCAAGCAAAGAAAAGCAAATACTACTTACTGTCAGCCACAGTGTGACCATGCAAGGCTGTCTTGGTTTTGTAATTGTAAAAGTTTAAAAGTAATCTTTAAGTTGTATCAACCAGAGCCTCCCATATCCATATTTAATAACTCTCTACATATAATGAGTTGCACCTGCTTTCACCATTCACAAAGCTATGTCACATCTCCCTGGCCTGCCTTTATTAAGAATCCTGTTGGAGCAAGTTGGGAGGTGAGTTTCCCTTCTGGTATACCTTTCAGAAAATTTCCATCCATTGACCCCACTGTCCCTTGGATCCAGGTCCACACACTCTTATGTCTTCAATCTTGTAATCTCCATGGAAAGAATCCCAATTAGTGGCAGAGTGCCATATGGAAGACAGGACAGGACATATCCTGCTCAAATGATTGACAACTCTTTTCATATAGACAATCCCAGAAAGTCATTTAAATCCCAGAAAGTCATTTAATGGGACTGTTGTTTTCTAGGTTGCAAACTATGAGTGAAGGAAGCCAGTTATAATGTGTGCCAAGCCTGCTGGGCCAGGACAAAGCCCTCAAAAAAAGCTGTTCTCAATCTGAGAGTATGTTTTAGTTTACCCTAATGAACTGTACCTGTCTTCAGATGTCACTCTGCCACTCACAGGAATTCTTTCAGTGGAGATCACAAGCATTACAGACATTAAGAGCATGGATCAAGATCTCAGGAACAGTGGAGTCACAGAGTAGATATTTTCTAAGAGGATATACTAGAAGTCAGGGAAACTCACCTATCCAACTTGAAGCCAGAACAGGGGGATGAGACATATCTTTCCAAATGGCATAAGCTGCTAATACTTATCGTATGTAGAGTTATTAAATATGGTTATGAGAAGCTCAGGCTGATAGAATTGAAATAGGATTATTTTTAAATTTTTATGGTGCAAAGTGAATCTAGCATGGTCATACTTTGGTTCCGGCAGTGTTCTCTTTTTCTTTACTTGGAAGAATGTGCTCAGAGGTGTGTGACTAATATTTGTCCAGGAAAGTTCTCTTCAGTTTTGTTTTGTTTTTACCTTTGCAGTTACATATGTAGTTACCAGATACCACCAATAACTGTCTATCCCCACTTTCCTGTGTTGTGGTCAGAAGTGAGTACACTTTTTTCCTACCACAAATCCCTACTGCAGTGTTCCCAGACATATTATGACAGAGCCCTTAACAGAATTGAAAGACCTCCGAGCTGGGGAGACCCTCACTCAAGTCTCGGGATGGCGTGATCCCCCAAGAACTCACGAAAGACCATCCTTGCTGCAATTACACGAGGTTTATTCGAGAGGTGGGGGGCCAGTGCACTGGGGTCGGACTCATAACCTACATAGAGGCAGAGGGGTTCATCCCTGAGCAGCTAAAGTCAGGGGTATTTAAAGAAAAAGCCATGAAGCAAGGAAATTCTATATGTCATGGGAAGGTATAGAATGTCCTAAGTTCAGCACTCCCGTGGTTAGCTGTTTCCTGAGACAAAAGGTGTAGGTTAGCCATTTCCTGAGACAAAAGGTGTAGGTTAGCCATTCATTCCTGCGGTTAGCTATTTCCCGAGACAAAGACATGGATGGTTGCAATACTAACCCTGCGGTTAGCTATTTTCCCCGGGACAAAGGATGTAGGTTAGCCATTAGGCGGTGGAATATGGCTATATTATCTCTGGCTTTAATTTGCTAAGGTTGGTCTGACTTCCCAATAATGGGCTCAGGTCTTTCAGAATCTTCTTTCCATTTTAATCGAGGTCATGAATATTTGTTTCTTTGGCATCCCGATGTTCTTTCGTTTCTCAAACAGATGAAGCAAATAAGGTCTAAATTTAAGAGAAAAGTGATGGTTGGTTTTCCTAGAAAAAGTTCTAGTGCAACATCAGACCCACTGCAGACAAGATCACATGAAAGGTTGCTGATAATAGTGCTGTGAGGCTCAGCTCACATGATCTGTTGGTAGGCAGGTCACCTGCCAAGTACCAGCCTCTGCTTGGAAAGGAATTCTGAGAGAAGGGGTGTCTGGGAGCGGCGACAACGAAGTAAAATCATGGGTCCAAGTTGGCAGCCCATGTTCTGCTTGAGACAGCTTTGCAGATTGCTTTCTCTCTGTTCTACTCTCTCTGAAGATCTCTAGACAACACTCTCTCAGTCTAGACAGCTTTCTCTTGTTATTCGATGCCTGAATTCGCACCAGTCTGGAGGGAAGGATGAAGAATAATAGATTGAGTGACAGGCCAAACCTGGGTCCTCATATGGACTATGAAAAGATTCATCTCAAATTCTAAGCCAAAAGAGACTGGAGAGATGGGTTAACATTTAAGAGCACTTGCTGCTCTTCCATAGGAGCTAGGTTCAGTTCTGAGCATCCACATGGTGGCTCACAACTGCCTGTAACTCCAATGCAAGAAAATGACACTGTCTTCTGGCCTCCTGAGAACCAGGCAAGGACAGGGTGCACACATATTCAGTCAGGCTGAACACTTATACACACAAAAAAATAAAAACCTTTATAACAATCTAAGCCACAAAGAAATTAAATATTTGGTACTCTTCAATTACATTATTTAACTTGAAGAGATCATCTCTCACTCAAAGAAAATATCAATGAGAAGTTCTAGTAAACTATAGATTATGATGTTACATAAAAAGATTATGATGTTACAGTTACAGCTAAGTGAATTGCAGACATTGTCAAACAAACTGAAGCCACATTGCTACTGTCAATATATTGCAAAGTTGCTTTTAATATGCAACATTTCAGTAATTTATTTTCTACTTTATTTGGCATAAAAGATAAATGAGGGTTGTATAAGGTTTTTTCTGGAATATAAATTGGTGTTTTTGACACACAGACCAATGCTAGAGGGATGGTACAATCTGTGAGTCACATATCCAGTACTTCATAGCTACCGTCAAATTTTCTGCACATGTATGGTGATATTTATGACCTTTTCAAGTTTCAAATATATAACATAAGATGAATTTTACTGTGGCCAATATGTGGCAGATTATTGCACCATAAGTAATTTGGTTGGAATAATGGAAAGTTGGTACTCTTTGAACAATCAGTCCACGTTCTCCTCCTCCTCCTCAACCTTGCAACCACCACTCTAAGCAGCCTATCTTTACTTCTGTGAGTTTAACTGACTGAAATTTCATGTGTGAGAAAATGTAGTATTTAAACTGGCATAACATTTTTTAGAATCATCGATGATGTGAGTGGCTAGGTAGCCTTCTTCCTGAATCTGACTAATGTTCTCGTTTATGTTTATACCACATTTTCTTTATCCTTTTACTTCTCTATAGACATTTGAGTAGATCCTATGTCTTTGATATTATAAATAATATTGCAAAAAATGGGAGAAAGGATACATCTTCAAAATTCACATGTCAATTCCCTTGAATAAATAAAAAGTTGTAACAGTTATATTTTAATTTTTAAAGAAGTTTTCATGTTGGTTTTTAACATAGATACAACAACTTTGACTCACAGTAATACACAAGGGTTTCCCTCTCCTTAGATCCTCTCCAAGACCTGTTGTCTTTGCTTTCACAATATAAAAATTAAGAAAGCAGACCCATTTATGATACCAATAAAAGAGACAAAGTACTTAGAAATAAACTGAATGAGAGAAATGACAGATTCATGTGCTGAAAAATGGGGAACATTAATTCAAGAAACTAAAGAGAATGTCAATATAGGGAAATTCTTCTTGGATTAATGGACTTAAAGAATTATTATTTTTTTGCTGTCAGCTGCTCAAATTATCTACAGACTTAACACAATCTCTTTTAAACTCTTGAGGACATTCTTACAGAATCTTAAACCCACCGTAGACAAATATACCAAGTACAGGCAATCAAGTAACAATACCCTTTTCAGTAAAGGCAGTTTGGAAACTGGATATCAACAACCAGAAAGATATTGGGCTTGATGAACTCACATTACACACACATACACACACACACACACACACACACACACACACACACACACACACACACACACACAATCAACTCAAAATAGAATAAAGACTTAAAGGTACAATTCTTAACTGTAAATATACAAAATAACAGTAAAATGCTTCTAGGGAGGTTGGAGAGATGGCTCAGTGGCTCAGAGCACCTGTTATTCTTGTAGAGGATGTGGGTTCAGTTCCCAGAAACCCACATGGCAGCTCACAACCATCTATATATAACTCTAGCTCTAGAGGATCTGATGTCCCCTCTGACCGCATGGGCACCAGGCATGCATATAGTACACATATATACATACAGGCAAAACATTCATACATATAAAATATAAAATAAATAAATAAAAATCTAAAACTAAAACTTATATGAAAATATCATTTTGATAATGGATGAAAGATGTGAGTCAAAAGTTACACAGCAAATCATGTGTGATGGTTCTTCTTTGTTATCAACTTAACTGGAACTAGATTCCCTTAGGAGACCTGTACTGTGCATAGATCACTGAGGGCATTTCTGGGAAGGATTAACTGTAAGAAGATCCCCCTCCAGAAAGAGGCACCGATTTCCTGGCAGATGAAAAAGCTTAAGAAAAGATGCAGCAAAGTTAACTTGCTCCATCTGGTTCTTGCTAATTTGTGCGTGTGTCTGCTGCTGTTCTTAACTGTATCAGAATTCAGTGACCCTTTAAGAATCTCCCAAGCCTAGAATATCATCATAGAAAAGCTCAACATCAACCTCATGGACTGAGGGTTGTAAGTGCCGCAGCCTTTCCAGGGTGCAGCTGGCCACTGTTGGACCACCCAACTCCTGCCTGTTCTAAACCAGTCTGGAAATTCCCTATATCCTTTAGAGAATGCTGTCAAATAATATTTAATAAAAATAGATATTAAAATATATAAGATCTTCATATAGATCAATTACAAACCATCCAAATTTAAAAGACGCACAGTAAGTAAAGAAACTGTTTTCAAAAGCACATGCAAATGTACAATGGATCAAAACTCTCTGGGGACAAATAAATCATGGTCCAAAGAGATATCACCTTACTTAAGTCAGACCATCTACTAGAGAGTGGTCAACATATTCTAGATGGTTAAGAGGCCTCGAAATGTATGCAGCTGGATACTCATACCTGAAAAATGAATTTGTTCATCAACCTTTCATTTATGTAGCATTTATGTGAGATAATAGCATTATAGAGAGAAAATTCTTTTCCCCTCAGTTTAGAAAATTTATTTATGATTATTATTTGGCTCCACAGTTTTGGGGCCTGTTGTAAAGCAGTACATTTTGATGAGTGGTAGAAACATTCAATCCATGATTAGAAAAGGAATCTTGTGTCTTTTACAAGAACATGCTTTCAGTAATGAAAGGACATCTCAATACATTTCACTCTTGAAGGCTCTGGTACCAGCAATGGGATCACATGCAGAAGACCAAGACATCGCCCTATGAGCCTCCTAGAAAGACTTGGGCAATCCACAGAAACAGGGCTTCTGCACTGAATTAATGCTAAGCCCTCCCAACTTAGTAATCAAGGTTACAACAGTTACACAGAAAATCCTTATACAACAAGTAAAACTAAAAACAAACCTGCAAAATAAGTAGAAATGCATTGGGCTACAACACTAATGTCTAAAAATTCCAAAGTGGTGTATTTTGACTTATATCTATACAAAAGGATTCAAAGCTGATCTCACTTTGAAAATGAAAACCACCATTTAAAGTCAGCTTTAAATAAAAGTCACGAGGTCACATAAGTGATGATGTTTGAAGCAGACTTGAGGTAAAAACAGAAATAATTTGAAGAAATTAGAAGTTATTGTAGATGATAACATTCTCTTTAATGTACAACTCAAGACAGGCTCTGAGACTCTAAGCCCCAAGTCACCCTTTCACAATAATAGAAAACAATAATGGATTGATAGAAACTATATTACCTTCCCAAGGCCTGGGTCAAAAGTTAATATGTCCAAATGCCCAAAGCATCTCATGTAGGACAAAACTCATTGAAGGTCTAGAGCTTAGTGTGTAGCACTTCAGAGTTTGAAACAACCCATCATGTGCTAGGTCTTCAGCAAAATCTTGTGAGGAACTTGAAAAAAAAAATGCACTGGTCATGCACAGTCTAAAGTTAGGCCCCAGGTTTCGACTCCCATGGTATGTCAGTTTTCAGTGGAGAGCAACGAGAGTGTGACAGCTGTTCTTAGTTGTCAATTTGACTATATCCTGCATGAACGACAATCCAGAAATGGAGGGAACACCTAGGATCTGAAATCTGAGGCAGGAAGATAACATGCCTTTGATCCAGACCTTGAGGCAGGAAGACACACCTTTAATGTGTGCCACAGCTTCTGATAGATAAGGAGAATGGAAGGAGAAAGATTCATTCTTCTTTGCCTGCTTGCTCTCACCTTGCTAGCAAATCCCTTCCTTCTTTGGCACTGGATCCTACTTCTTTGGGATTCCAACATATACAGAAGACCAGCTTAGACACCCAGCCTTGTGGAACTGAACAACTAGTAGACTCTTGGACTTTCCATTCACAGTTGGCTATTTATAGATTAGTTGGACTGTAGCCTACGAGTCATTTCAATTCCATATATTTATTCTCTCTCTCTCTCTCTCTCTCTCTCTCTCTCTCTCTCTCTCTCTCTCTCTCTCTGTGTGCATCTATCTATGTCTGTGTGTGAATGTGAAATGCAATGTAAAATCAGAATTATAGAAAAAGAAGTGTTTCTGATTTTTTTCCCAGAGGTTGAAGAATAGCCCAGATTCAGTATCAGATAAGCACAGAATAAAATATATGTATTTTGCTGGAGTGTTTTATTGACCATCGGGATATTCTGAATCCAAATTTTTATCTACCTACTTTTTCACCACAGTCCCTGGAAATCCTCTCTACCTATCCTATATTTTCTTATTCATTCTACAAACTTCAAAGGGAATTTTCTACATTTCTAATCTGTTTGATTCTTAAGTACAAACTGATGGCTAATTTTACTCAATAAAATTGATTGTTAGTGTGTTTACGTTTGTTATGCTTCTCTAATACACTTGTCACACAGGATCCTTGTTTTAAGCTAACAAAATTAAACTTTTATGAAAGAATACAGTAACAAAATTGAAAAATAAACAAATGAAGAGAATTGCTGTGCTTATGGATAAGAAGAGTTAACTGAGGTTTTTTGTTGTTGCTGTTGCTTTGTTTTAAATAATAAATTAAAATTTATTTTAGGTTTTCTGATAAATAAGTATATTATATTTGCTATTATTAAAAGATGCAACATGAAATTATATCTATGTTTAATGCTAAAATAATCACTTTGTCATGACACCATAGTCTGAATCCCAAAAATTTATAATTACATTTACTAAACCAGAGAATGATGGTCCTTCATTGACAAATAATGGTAAAATTTTGGAAGTACAATTAATTAAAGTACATGAACAAATCCAGCCCCCTATGCCCAAAACCTACATCTTGGTGTATCACATTCTAATGCTGTGGAATGTACCTCCACCAAGGTATTTTAACAGTACAGAAGTCAACTGTAGTTTGAATTTTTTAAAAGGAAATCTCAGATATGAAATTTTTTACAATTTAAGAAAATTGTATGATAGCAAATATATACATGATGGAAGAGTGTGCTTCTTTTAAAGAATGTGGTTATGTTCATTCTTATTATCTTAAAGTCTTAATCCTGTTATCATGAATTGTGTAATCTATTTAACAAAATAGTCTCAATGTTACTATTTTAATGCATGCATTACTCTTAAATTTCCATATTGGAACATATCCCCCAAGGTGATAATACTGAGACTGACACAGGGCTCTCAGAGTAGGGTCATGATGTATGTGTTGGTGCTCTAACAAGGAGCACTCTCTTCCTTTCAAAATGAGAGGACTCCCCCCCCTCTTTGAAATAATTCGTCTTGAGTGAAGAGACTGGGACTTCACTAGACCCACAATTTATCATTCGTCTTTACTCGTGGGAGAAGGAGGCTTCTAATAAATCTAGTCAGCTTCAGGAACTTCCTGAAACACTACTATGCCTGGCTTTATTTATTTGCTGTTTTAGAGATTTTTTTATTTTATGTGTATGTTTGCCTGCATGTGCAGCTATGTATCACATGTGTGCTTGGTGTCCAAAGAGGAGGTGAGCCTCTATGTGGGAGCTAAGAATCGAACCTGGGTTATTAACAGCAACAACAAGTGCTCTTAAACACTTGGCCAACTCTCTAGCCCATAAGGCATTTTTTAAATTAGTGATTGATGTAGGGGATCCCAGCTCACTGTAACAATTCTGGAGAAGTTGTCCAGGGGTATGTAAGAAAACAAGCTGAGAAAGTCATGAAGAATAACGTAGTAAGTAGCATTTCTTCACAGTTACCGCTTTAGTTACTGCCTCCAGGTTCCTGCCCTGATTTCTCTCAGTCATGGGCTGTTAACCTAAATGTATAAAATGAAATAAGTTCCTTTCCCTCAAGTTTGTTTTAGTCAGTGTTTTATTACATTAACAGAAGCCAAACTTGGATACTTTGGTAATCTCTTGGAAAGGGTTTCTGCTGGATTTAAATAACATTATGCATAGGTTCTTATTTTTCTGGACAGACACTGTCAGGTCAGAGGTGAGGCTACACCACTGTGATCAGCACTAAAGAGGCTAGAACAGAAGGATACTGAGTTTCAGGCAAGTTTGAGCTACATAATAATATTCTAGTTTAGAACTGAATAAGGAAACAACCCTTTCTTTAAAAGCTATCTCTATAATAATTCAGTGATTTTTAAAATATAAATAAGATGTAGAAAGCTATCTTTTTAGCCTCAAAATTATTTTTTATAATAAGTAGACACTGAAAGAATATTTTTGAGTAAGTAAATTTTGTGAATTAATATTAATATTACTATCTCTTTCCTTTCCATCATCTTCAATATTCAGACACATCAATAACATGCTTTCCCTGTTTTACCTTCTCTTTGGGGATATGCTGGGTCTAATGAATTGTATCTAACAACTCAAAATAGTACAGCCAAATTAATGGTGGTGTATTCATGATTCAAATATGAAAGATCCCTACACACACACACACACACACACACACACACACACACACACACACACACACAAACTACGCACGCACCTATACACCACACTTTGCTAAAGCTAGTTGTTGTATGCTGAGATTCTCTACAGAGAAAACCACGAGGCAAGGAATTAAGGGTGACTTTCAACCTACAGTTAGTGAAGTGCCGGGGATCTCAGCTCATTTTTCCAAAAGGAACTAAAGTTTACCACCCACCTCTGCATGAGTTTGGAAACAGATCTTGCCTCAAGCTTATACCAAGTGGAAATAGGATACAGTCAACACTTTGATTAAATACTTGTAAGAAGAGACTCCAACCTTGGTCAAACTCAGCTGCTGGCTCATAGAAGTAGAGACAGTTAAGAATGCCTTTTTTTTTTTTTTTAAATTGAAACTGCTAAGGCTTGGGGACAATCTGTTACACATGAGGTAACCCACAGAAAACACTGTTGTTCTAAACATCAAATCCTGTCAGGAGCCAAACCCTTGAGGTGCTGGAGAGCCAAATCCATGAAATTACCCACTGTCAATTAAGGTGCAAGGTTAGAAAGGACAGGGGTTTGCAGTCTTGGGTCCCAGGAATTGAAAGAACATCTGGTATTTCCTGAAAACCGGTTATGGTAGTAGGTTGGCCTTGGGTCATGCGTAACCTTCCTGCCTGCCTGTCTTTTTAAGCTGCTGTCCTGAAATAAACTTCGAGAGCTTGATCAGAATGTACAACTTGCTCTCCTTCCTTGCTGTCTCTTGTCCCCCATTCAACCGTCCCCTCCTTAGGTTCACGTTGATGACCCTGCAGGCCGGGGCAAAATCCAGGGATGGAAAAAATGAGTACCATGCATAACTTCAAGGTAAAGCTCACTGTCCCTCCCATTGTCCCTTCTAATGTAATTAGTCCACAGGCACTCAACTGCAAATATTAAGGTAAGTACTCTTGTTAGTATGATGAAATTGCACATAAATAAAATATACTGTTTTGTCATGCCCTTTTATAAAATTAATTGATACACAAACATTTCCTTTGTCCTCTCCAATTTTACATCTTGCCCAGTACGTAATATTTTGATGTCTAGATATAAGTATAGTTAGTCATTCAGCAGATTGATTATTAATATGATACAACCTGGGACTAAGTTTTTGTTTGTTGTTAATATAACACAAATACCTGAGACTAGGTACTTTATAAATAGAAGAGTCCCCATGATTTACAATTATGATGACTTAAAAGTCCAAGTAGCATAGTGTTATAAGCTAGCATGGTCTCCCTCAGTGGTATCGTACATGATAGAGAAGCAAGGGGGATTAAACATGTTGTTGGATGTAATGACTTATAACTTGCCTTGTAGCTTCCCAATATGACTGGTCCATTTCTATGAGAGCTACAGTATTTCCCTCTAAAGCTGATATATCAATAAGCTAATCACCTTCTAGTAGACTCTACCCCATAAGAATGTAGCCTATACAACTAGAGAGTAAGCTGCTGGCACATGGATCTTCGGGGACTCACAGAAGTTATAGACAAACCATTACAAAAGAGATGTTTGTTATATTTCACAAAAATATGTTAGCTTTTCTACATCTCGCTATAATGTGATCAGGCTTTACGTGGATACTAGGGCTGCCACAAGAGAATTCCACAGACCGAGGGCTTGCGCAGTAGAAATTTACATGCTTACATTTATGGAGGCTGGATGTTCGGCTTCCTAAGAGACTCTTGCTTCATTTGCACACAGCTTTCACCATGTTCTCACATGGTATTCCTTCTGTATTTTAACCTTCAATTTTCTATCCATATAAGGATGTCCACTGCATTGGGTATTCGTCCACAATGAAGACTCCTTTTGCCAAAATTACTTCTCCTCACATAGCTAGATTCTGAAGCACTAAGGATTATGGTGCCACCAGATAAATTTTGAAGGACACAGTTAAGCCCATCACAGCATCCAACACTTCCATCCTAGGACAACAGTGAAAACTGACCTATCAGGACGCTTGCTTCTACCTCGTTGAGAGTGAAGGCAAGCAGCCACTCTTACAACATCATTTTGGTAGAAACTGGATTTTTAAAAAAATCTCTAGTTGCAGAATATAGAAGTTGTCTGAACATAGATGGACAGTGGAAAGTCCATATCAGACACAAAACATGAAAATAAAAGGGAAATGATACTGGGTTTAATCTCAGATGTCAGTCTTTTGCGACATCTGTTAGTTATACCTCTGAATTGAACTAGAACTTTCCTCCTTTGACACTAATTGACCTGCAATTTTTACCATACTGCAGAAATGTCAGTGGCCTGTTTATTCTCCCTAGGCTTCTACTATTGATGCTTTCTGGTGATATGCTTTCTATGCCCTAAAATAAAAGAGCAATGGTTGCATCACGATCCATGAGAATCTTGTATTTCCTCAGATATTTAAACCATTTGGACTACTATCTGCATTTCCTAGTGGCTGAAACCATACACATTTTCCCCACAATCTATTTGACTGAAAAGGCAAAACCCACTTAGAGGAAGCAACACTCTTCCCAGCACTGGGTATAAATCCAGAATTTGAAGAGGTTAATTTACCAAAAAATCCTGCAACATCCCTTTCTAAATGACCTTCAGCTGATTTCAAGGAGTATTTATTTCTCTGCCTGTTGGACAGTGAAACCACAGAGACTCCAATCAATCTCTGTAGTTAAAGTATCCTGAAGAAGCTGTCTCACACAAGAAACAAACCTCAGCCCCAACCAAGACCATGTGATTGGGGTCTGCACAGAAAATATGCTATTTTTAAAAAATTATTACTACAGCAATTATTCCAACCAAACCCCGAAAAAGAAGAGAGAGTTTTCTCTTATAAAAACAACTCCTTTCCCCTCTGTGAAACAAAGATACAGATTCTGGGCACTTGCTTTTAAACAATTTTACTTGCACCATCTCAGCTACAGTAAAGTGTGCTACAGAAACACAGGAAGCAGGCACGATTTCAGTGTCTTGGACATGCGTGTATGAGATTCATAGCTTCTAAAGTTTAGGACTTGTCAAGAAAAATTGAAGCTGATGGCTAAGCTGAGCTCTTTAGATTAGAATCTCCCCTTTGCTTGGATCCAAGTAACAGGATATGATCCAAACAGAAGCAGTGCTGGCTTCAAGGACAAAGTGTCATTTGGAGTAAGTAGTTGGAAATGAACTTCCGAGCCCTGTTTGTTCAAAAGCAGAAATGCAGACAAACTGTAGACTGCAAAGTGGCAGCCTTACTCCTGTTACTGCACAGTGAGATGATTCAGGAATTGGGAAGGCAAACACAGACTTTCACCAGAAACTACAAACACCTGTATGTCTAATCATGTCATAACATGATTTGCATTTTTCAAGTATTTTATATTAATTGTAATTTAGCAAAGCATCTACCATTGACAAGTTAGAAATAAAAAGACCAGGTCTTTGACCAAAGATGCTATCCACTATTCCACACTCAAGTATGCTGTGCTACTGCCAAGCCCCTGCTGAGACCTGGTTTCACTTCCTCTTACCTTCCAGCAAAGCACGGAGCAGACATTGAGAAATGTACATTCTCTCTGGTAATTTTTGCCCTTCCTTCCCTGTGGATATATTTTAATGCTTACTATTGAAGCAATTACCAACTCATGGTCTTTTATCTTCACAATTCAAGTGTTTTCATGCTTAGCTTTGACTTTATTCAATTAGCTTGTGGATCTTTAGGCTCATGTTTCTTCCTGGATTTATTACCAGCTACATTGTTGACAACGATGGTGTGGTGGTGTGAATAAAAATGGCCTCCTAGGTCCACAGGGAGTGGCACTATTAGGAGATGTGGCTTTGTTGTGTAGGTGTGGCCTTGTCTTAGGAACTATGTCACTGAGGGGTGGGTCCTGAGGTCTCACAGTTCACTTTCCACTGCCTGTGAATCACAGGATAGAACTCTCAGCTCCTTCTCCAGTACCATGTCTGTCTGTATGCTGCCATGCTTCCCACCATGACAATAATGAGCTAAACCTCTGAACTGTAAGTGATCCCCAATTGATTGTCCTTCTTTTTAAGAGTTGTCATGGTCTTGGTGTCTCTTCACAGCAATAAAACCCTAACAAAGACAAGCAGTTTTGGATTATTTACCACTCAGACAAAATTCAAGCTGGCCTCACACCACTCTTGATAGAACCTTTGCTTCACTGTGTGCACAATGAATCACTTCAGGTGGTAAGATCAGGTGAAGTGGTAATCCATTATTAGACAAGTGTTCTCTAACTTAGCAACTGTGTTTGAAAATGAGCATCACTGACACCAGGAGCATGTGTGTTTTCTACTGTAAGGAGCAATCAAGATGCAGCCTTGGTAGCAAGAAAGCAATAGGACTACAAATGGTATTTGACAGTCTTCTATGCCTATGACTATTTCAACAAATTAATTATTTTTGATAAGAAAAGTAAATTAAGAACTCCCGTTTCTGAAAATGTGATAGAGCACAATTAAAGCTGCTAAATTTTAAAGCCAGTGAGAATACTTGATTGAAGAACAAAGCTTCAGTGGAAGCTGGAAGATTCAGCAATTCACTGCCCCTGAACCCCCTCTCCCCACCAAAGGGCAGGCAGCAGGAAAGACTCACAATCCAGGAGAATGTGAGACTCTAGGATTTCCCAAGTGGACAATTGGAATTGTTTGAAATAGAAAATAAAATGCTCCTAAAATATGTGCATGGGAGAGACAAAGATAGAAAGTAAAGTTTGCATAACAAAATCTTAAACAAGATGCTAACTTAACTGCACCAAAATCAAGAACTTCTGTTTAAAAGAAGACTATTATAAAGACAAAAAAAAAAAAAAGAAGGTATAAATGGGGAGATGCCTACAACACACATAGTAGGAAAGGAATGCATGCTGAGGATGTAAAAATAATAATACAAGCCAATACAATTTGTAAAGGAGTAAGTATTATATAATCATCAAAATTTAATCCTGCAATCAATTGGGGCTGGGTTATAGTTCAGAGGTTTAGTCCATTATCATCACGGTGGGAAGCATGGCAGCATGCAGGCAAACATGGTGCTGGAGAGGGAACTGGGAGTTCTATATTATGAACCACAGCCAGCAGGAATTGAATTTAAGTGTGCATGGTGAATGTACATGAGTGTCTGTGGGGCTGGAGTGGGGGGTGTTTGTATGAGAGTATTTGTCTATGAGCATGTATTTAAAAAGCAGAACAGGATGTTGACGTTCTTCTCCCTTTACTCTCTTCCTTGCTGACTCAAGAAGAGTTTGTCCCTGAACTGGAAGCTTACCATTCCATCTAGGCTAATAGCCAGAGTGCTCTGTTACCTACCCTTACTGTCTGCCCATTGCTGGGGTTAAAGGCATGAGCAGCCATGACTGACTTTTAATGGGTGTTGGGGATTAGAAATAAAGTTCTCCTGTTTGCAGTGTAAGTGCTTTTACTCAATAAGCTATTGATCTCCCTAGTGTCTGAGTTTTGATATTCAAAATACCTAAAACTGGGACTATTTTTGAACTTCTTTAGCTATGTTATTTGAAGAAAAGCACAGCAGTTTCCAGATACCATCATATAGGACTAACTCTTAAATTATCCAGCCCTCCATTGACAAGACAAAAGATAGATGAGATATGGTAGCATTGATATGGAGCTAGCAAAAGCCAGTGCAGCGTTCATGAGTACTTCATCCTCAGGCATCCATTAAAGGCACAACGATGAATGAAAGAAGCATCATGGAATTGTAAGTGTGGAGGTTTGAATGAGAATGGCTCCCATAGGCTCAGGGATTTGAATGCTGGGTCAATAGGGAGTGACAGTATTAGGAGGTGTGCCCTTGTTGGAGTAGAAAGTTTATCACTGGTGGGTGGGCTTTGGGGGTTTCAGAAACACAAGCCAGGCCCAGAGTCAGTCTCTCTTTCTCCCTCTCCCTCTCCCTCTCCCTCTCCCTCTCCCTCTCCCTGTCCCTCTCCCTGTCCCTCTCCCTCTCCCTCTCCCTCTCCCTCTCCCTCTCCCTCTCCCTCTCCCTCTCCCTCTCCCTCTTCCTCTCCGTCTCCGTCTCCCTCTCCTTCTCCCTCTCCCTCTCCCTCTCCCCCTCCCTCTCTTTCTCTCTTTCTCTCTTTCATGCCTGTGGATACAGATGTAGAACTCCCAGCCACCTCTCTAGCATCATGTCTGGTGCTTTACCATGTTTAGCACTATGTGCTGCCATGCTGCCTCCTATGATGACAATGAGCTAAAACTCTGAAATTAGAAGCAAGCCCCGATTAACTGAGGCTTTCCTTTATAAGACTTGCCACAATCATGGTGTCTCTTCCCAGCAATGAAACCCTGATTAAGACAGTAAGTGTAGTTTCATTTTATAAAGTTTACAGTGTATGAAAATTAACCAAGTAGTGTTGGGGTAGCATTGTGTATTATAAAGCAAAGCAAAGGAATGATAAAAACAAGTCAAGGTTCAGAAAATAGGAGTATAGCTGGGCAGTGGTGGTGCACGCCTTTAACCCCAGCACTTGGGAGGCAGAGACAGGTGGATTTCTGAGTTCAAGGCCAGCCTGGTCTACAGAGTGAGTTCCAGGACAGCCAGGGCTATACAGAGAAACCCTGTTTCGAAAAACCAAAAAAAAAAAAAAAAAAAAAAAAAAAAAGAAAGAAAGAAAGAAAAGAAAATAGGAGTATAGATAAAACTAAAATGAAGCAAACAGAAATACAGGTGAAAGGTATATATAGATGAGTGATAGATACTCAGACAGATAGATGACACCCAATAAACCATCGACTTGCTTGCAAGGTGAACAAAAATCTCATAGTTCTGCCTGGGGGGAAAAATGCCTGCTTTATCTTGCAAAACAGGACCAAGGTAGTAAGTGTTAAAGCATGTTGTATAATTAAAATCTCTTCACAGGAGGATAATGAAAATGTTTGAAGAGTTTTATAATTAAATAAATTAAGCCAATCATATTTGCATGCAAATCAGCAAAAGCTATTTCTTAGAAGTTACTAATTTTCCAATTTGATGATATCTTAGTTGGTGATAATTGTATACTGAACTGCTTTTTAGACAACTTTCGTTAATTACTTTTCCATGTACTTAAATTCTCCATTGCATGTGATGGGAAAATAAAAAGCAGACAGTTTGAATAGGAGAAAAAGTGGATTAATGAAGCTTATTTTAATAAGAAAAATGATTCTAAATAGATTTAAAATTGCAAAAATTTCAACAATAGTACTGGATTCTTTTACTGGAAATATCTTAGTATATAGCAATGACTGTAAAAGCGTTTCTAATTGAAATTTTTCGTGTGTGTGTGTGTGTGTGTGTGTGTGTGTGTGTTATGATACATGAATATATGTGGGTATGTGCACCATATATTCATGCAGAAGTCAGAGGAGTTTATGGGCTGTCTAGCTCTACCATCCTCCTCCTTACTCGCTTGAACAAAAGTCTCTCCATGAAACTGAAACGAGGCTGTGGACCAACAAGCCCCAATGATCCCCTACCGGGTCACCTGCATGACTCACTGGGCTTCAGTTATAGATCTTTACATGCACACATTTTCACATGAGCACAGAAAAAGTAAACACCAGTCCAGTGCATGTCTGCAAACACTCTTACCTGTTATAGCCATCATCTCATCCCTCATTTTGATTTTTGGCAGTGGATACATATTGTGATTTTTATTTTTCCCAATATCAGCATAGGTTAGATCCATGTGATGAGTATTTTTACATATACATATAGAACATTGAATATAGTACATATGTCATTAAAGATTACACTGCCAAGAATTATGAAAGGAGACATTAGAATAGAGAATATACATAATTTAAAGTGATTTACAGATTTCAGCACAGTTAAATTTAGAGGGCTTTTTGTTGTTGCTTTGGTTTAGCTTGTCTTTTTTTTTCCTTACTGGATTTTTGCTGTTCTTGTTATTCTTCTTTGTTATTCATTTCATTTTTGTTATTGTCTTCAAGATTTATTTTCACCTTAGGTTTTTTGTTTGTTTTTGTTTTATGCTCTTTTTGAAATATGATTTCACTATATAGTTCTGGCTGGCCTGGAACCCATTGAGCAGACCAGACTGGCCTTGAAGACTTAGAAATCCATCTGCCTTTACCTCCTGGGCACTGGGATTATAGGTCTCTCTTCTAGCGCATACTGGCCTTGGACTCTTTGATCATAACTGACTATGACCCTGAAATCCTGATTGTTCTGCCTATACCCCTCAAATCCAGAAGTGATTACTCTGGTACAACAGTGTCCAGTCTTATCTTCACTATAGTAGGTGGTAGTCTTGGATGTTATCCTAGGGGAAATACCTGTAGTAGTACCCAATTAAATACTTAAATTGATCCTGGTGGCAACCCATTGCTACCCACCCCAATGTTCTGAGTTCCCAAATGAAAGACACACAGAGCCCTATATTTTGATATACCTAAAAGAACTCAGTGGCT
Source organism: Uromys caudimaculatus (assembly GCA_028551405.1). Lineage (NCBI taxonomy): Eukaryota > Metazoa > Chordata > Mammalia > Rodentia > Muridae > Uromys > Uromys caudimaculatus. The sequence goes on from CM052706.1 coordinate 28,651,360, forward strand.
GGGCCACTTCCTAACCTCCATGTGGCTAATCCACCTCCCTTGGATATTCCCAAATTATGACTTACTAAATTCTATATTACATCTTTGCTGCCCTGGACTCAGTCGGGCAACCCTCTTGGGCTTACTCTCCTCTGGCTCCTACATAGCGGCTATGCTCTCTGTCCCTCACCTCCTCAGGCGTGGCTCCTGCATGGCATCTCCTCCTCAGCATGGCAATCTCCTTCTCCTTCTCCCTCAGTTCCTTGCCTGGGAATCCTAAAAGTCCTGCCTCTGTCTGCCCTGCCCAGCCATTGGCTGCTAACAACTTTATTTACCCATCAGAACCAACTGGGGGCAGGGTTCCTCAGTGTCCTACAAGCAGATGTGTGGATTCTTATACAAACAATTTGGGGGGACCCAAATTAACATAATATAAGCAGCATTTGGCCAAACCCACTACAAATACCAGCTTGTAGATTACTAATATTAAACAATCAAATTTTATCTTCCATGGATTAATAAAGATCCTTAAGATACATTTTCTTCATCTCAGGAGATTAATCATAAACTAAGAAAATCACAGATTCAGAAGATGTCACTGAAATTAAATAGTTCAATTTTTTTATGTTAGATCTCCGAGTAGGAAACTGGATATGTTAAATATAAATACTACTTTATATTAAATATAAATACCTGAATAAAGCAACTTAAAGAAGAAATGATTTATTTTGCTTACAGTTTGAAGTAAGAGTCCATTGCAGTTGGAAAGCATGGTGTTGGGGAATTGAAGCAGCTGATAGCAATGAGTCTATAGACAGGAATCAGAGATGAATACTAGTGCTCATCTCAGTTTTCCTTTTCAGTTAGTACAGAACTCCAACTTAATAAATGGTGACACCCATACCTAGGGTGAGTCTTCCAAACCGACCTCAGCCAATCTGTAACTTCTCTTACAGACATGTCCACTGACTTATCTCCTAGGTGATTCTAGATTCTGTCAAGTTAACAATGAACATTAACCAGCACAATACCATCTCTTGTCATCTTGACACCCAAATACATCACTTTATACCACAGTCTTCCATTCCTTGTCACTATAACCTTATGGCCATCTCATAATGAAAACTACATTCAGTCATCCTCTAAAAGTCCCCATAGTATTTAACAGTCCAACATGCTCAAAAGTCCAAAGCCTCTTTTTAGACCATAGGCAGTCTCTTTATTGTTTTATCCTGGAAAATTAAAAACAACTTACCTTGTTCCAATATACAGTAGTACAGAGTAAACATTCTTATTCCAAAAATGAGAAATGGAGACATCAGGAAACAATCAAACTAAAATAAGACCACAAAACAGATTAGCAAATACCAAATCCTGCAGTTCTGTGTCTGCATCTAGGACTACTGATGGACCCAGGGATTACATAATTTTACCCCTCCTGTTCTGAGCCTGTAACATACAAACCCTTTGCTTTTTGCCAATTCCATTCTCTGTCTATAATTTTTCTCAGTGTCTAGTCTACCATACCCAACATCCTAGAGTCCTCACTGTACCCCTTTGGGCACAATTGGAGTAGTCTCTGTTTTCCTTAGTAAATGTTTCTCTGAGATTTTTTGTGTGTTTGTTTTTTTTTTTTTTTTTGGTTTTGTTTTTTCTGGTGGGAAGGTGCTCAATAGATTCAGAAAAGAACAAAATGCCAAACCTTTTAAACACTGGCATCGGGAAAGAACAGTAAAGAGCTGGTAGTGCTGGAGAGGTTGCCTTGAGGAAGGACAGGAATCTTCTCAGGAATCTCTGGAGTAGTGCAAGGCCTCAGCAGGAAAGTCTGGAAGCTGGGTGCATCCTGGGATTCTAAATGCAAATGTCCAGAGGCTAGTAGTGGATCCCAGAAGTGTCGCCCAGGGTGAGTGTGGCTATGTAATTCCTAGTACATCAGATTGACTGTGAAGCTTGGTCCCTGAATGTGCACAACCAGAGAAAGTGGGCACACTACTGGATCTTAGAGGTAGGTTTGAGCTAATAGGGGAGAGTTGATGTCTGTAGCTTGTGGCCAGACCCTAGGAAATGAGTAAACCCAAGATGTCAAAAGGTGGACCATTGGGATTAGTGGTGAACCCCATGAGATAATAGGAATATATGAAGAAGTCCAGGGACCCCAGGTGAACACGCCTATTCAATGTTGCAGAGCAGGGGAACACTACTGGGAAGTAAAGGAAGAAGGCAAGCAGTTATAAGTAAGGGTGGGAGCTGCAAGGTTTAGGGCTTCTTAACATAAAAACTGGAAGATTGTATCCAAGTTTCCTACTCAGCACCTGGAAAGGAGTGGTCTATCAGGGATTGGCTGCCATGAATCAGTATTGCCAATGCCTTTGTAGGGCACTAGATAGGTAGGCGAACATGAAATGGTAGCATGGCGTGATAGCCTTGACTATATCAGAATAGTTACTCTTGAATATCATGCTCTGACGATTCATCTAAGTGCCCTTTTGCTTAGCCATCTTGTAGCCTGGATACTGATCTTTACAAACTTTAAAATACTCAAACAACTGAGTTGTGTGTTGAAAATATATATTGTGCTATTCTCTGCAAATGTTACAAATGACACACGTAACAAAAACTAAGACATTGAAGTTATAGCCCAGTGAGTTCATATCATCATGCCAGTACTAATAATGAATATACACATGGAAACACTCTTCATACAAGTGTCTTTAAACTTGAATTATCTAGGAAGCATATGAGTGGTATTGTCTGAAGAAAGTAGGAAGCAACTAAGACAATTGTGAATTCATTTGGTATTAGGGTATTTTGATTTATTAGTTTTAATACCCAGGTTCTCTTTAAATGATATTTATATACTGACACTTCTCCATCAGTTCATAAATGATATTGGTTTTTGTTTACTTGACATGATTAGAGTGATTTTCATTTTTTTTTCTTTGAAAGGACAGATAAACCTTTCCTCATCAAATAGAGTTTAGTAAACATCATCACTGAATTTAAAAGGGTCTTTTGCCCTTTCCTGTAATGAATAGAAGAGACCGTCACGCCAAAATATGCTTTACTAGAAGCAGGGTTATGTATGTGCAAGTTCAGGTCCTTGGGTAAATAACAAGTGCAACAGGGTTCTCTGACATCCCATTCCTGACAGCAGGAGCTAAAACTTCATGTGAAAGGTGACATGTCCATACTGTGAAGGAAAAAATTCTTATCCCCAGAGAGACATGGGGGTGGTGAAAGCCCAGAGAAGTATATGTGATCAGAACTCTCAATCTCCCCTCTTGCTGCATTGTGGGTGGCTTCTCTCCTGTTTTGTCTCTTCATTTATCCATTTATAAGCATTTAGTTTTACCCATGGATGATCTCACACACATGTCCAATATCTGTGTCTGTCCTGTTGATTTGTGGCAATTAATTGCAGCAGGAGACCTTAAAGCTACAATGGTATAGCCCTCTTGAACTTATATGAACTTTCAATAAATAAACAGAGTGGCACCTTTTGAGTATAATTGCTTAATCTTGTATTAGTAAATATGGAAATGATACAGAATGATTCTGCTGAAGTTCATTACTGCTCCAAACATTTCCTCTTCCTTCTAACAAGAGGAGTAACAGCCTAATGACTGCCACATGGTACTCAGGACACTCCTAAATTCCAAGCCCCAACCACCCTTGCTCTGGTAAGAGGTATTGAATCTGAGCAGATGTGACAGAGGTCACATCTAAGCACATCGTAGATCTCAAGGGCATTTATGTGTTTCTGCTTGTTACTTTGTTGTTTATTATTGCTATATTTATGTGCATCCTCAGAAGGAATGGCTTCTCTGACCTGTTTTGGATTCCGTATGAGACCCTACGGTATCAATTTGTTGTCTATCCTTAACAACCCATTGCTAACACGTCCAAGAAATGACCTCTTTATTTGTAAGACTGTTGTTATTTGGAGGTATGTATTATTACAGCCTTGTCTGCCAAAACCAAAGAACTAGAGTTATAATCTATGTTTTTGCTTATTTCATGTTTGATGCAAGTTATATTTTGAGCATCTCTAGAGTTGAAAGGGACAATCTAGACAGCAATAAGGACAGGAAAAAAAGTAAGAAATTAGGAATCTGAATAAAGAGAGCAAATTTTACATTTTACAATCTTATGGTTATTTGGCCATAAACACTATTACCTCAGAATTACGAAATCATGATCAATACTAAAACGGTGGGTTTCCAGTTACTTTGGATAGAGTGAATAAAGTATCAACAAATTCAAAAGGAAAAGACAAGAATCAGAATCATTGCCAAGAGTATTCTTTGTTTCCAGTAGGGAACACTCCAAATGCCTCAATACCCAGTAGGCTTTAGGCACAGGTTTCTAGAACACTTCGGTGAAGGAATGTAGCATTGACAGCCATATTTCCATGCATAACCACAGAGACCTAGACTTCTAGATGAGGAAGATTGACTTATAGAAACTCAGGGCAGTTAACATGTAGGTACAAAAGAGTGTCATCCCTCAGTAAAGAGGACACTTATTGGTGAGCTTGGATTAAGGCTATAGATTTTTGTGTACAGAAGGACCACAGAAAGCAAGTGGCTCAAGAGGGTCTTGGACCTCAATGGCTATGGAACTTGAGTACAGACCATTCTGATTAGATGTAGGCCAGGCTTGTTATCAAGGAAACAGAATGTGATTTCTTCTAGCTCCAGATAATTCTTCACATTTCTCTAGAGGAGGCCATAAGATCATGAGGGAGAAATTCTCAAACAAAAATTTCCATTTTATGCTGAAGGAACTGAAACTACTGTGTTATGGGGTTTGTGTTCTGAAAAAATATTATTCACTTTCTTATAATCATAACCTAATTGTATAAGAAAAAGAGTTCAGGGGAAAAGGTTGTTTTGGCTCATAGTTATGAAGTGATTTCAAAAGCAAGCCCACTGACATGCTTCCACCGCCAAGCCCACACCTCCTAATCTTCCCAAAATTTCACCACTAATTGGGAATCATAAGTGTATGTAAGATTGAGTCTATGGACATTTCTCTTTTAAACTACCACAGGGATAATGTTTGCTAAAATTGTAATATTGCCATGTTTTACTTCAGCTGTATAATTTTAGAAAACATTAACACTCAATCTTTTAGGAGCAGAATGTTTATAGAAATATAAGAATTCTTTAGATATTGGTTCTGTTTAAAACATTTGTATGGATTTTTCATAAAACTTTTGATGAGCAGAATGCAGAGCTATCTCATTGGATTTAATCCATTGGTGGGTTAGAAAAATCTTTACGACACTCTAGAGAAATGTTTTTTATCGTAGGTGATAAGAAAGAAGGACAGCCATAAACCGACACAGTTTAGCCAAGAGACTGGTTCTTAAATTCACTGCAACATCTATTTCTTAAATTTATTTCTCATATACTATGATCAATTTTCTTGATGTTCAAATAGTTTCAAGCCTTTTACTAAATAAGATTTCAGATTTTTCTTTGCATGTAATTTATCTTTAGAGACAATAAATTAAATCTTTGTCAAGCTTGCAAACCAAAAGTTTGCAATAATTGATAAATGAATGTATTCTTGCCTGCTACCTCTTAACCTCTTACTTTGTTCTTATTACAAAAAATGTACTGGAATGGAAAATCATATTTTAGCCCTGTTTCTTAAAAAACATATAATTTGTGGGCTGGAAGAACAGCATTAATAATATGGTACTTCTACACACACACACACACACACACACACACACACACACACACACACACACACACACTATACAATTACCAAAAGAAAAAAAAAAGCACTAGGCATTCCTGAGTCAACTGGTTGTCAAGGAGACCTCTACTGGCATCCTGTTCATTTGATTAATGAAAATACATCTACTGAAAAATCATAAGAGCTGTAATTAGATCTTGTTTGTAATAATATTACAGATCTTTCCCTTAGTATTATTTTTAGTATTATCATGTGACATCTTATATAACTGTGGATATCTAAAATTGTTTTCTTTTGTGTTTTATGAGAACAATAGTAATTTCTTCATGATAATTGCTAAGATTTAAGTATCTACAATACTACTTCTTGTGCACAATTGATGCTCAGAAAATTATGCCTCACCTCCTTATCACATTATAAAATTACAAATATTATTTATTTCCCTTGCTATTTTTATCTTTTTCATTTTGATGCCATTCCACTACAAAAACATATTCATAAAACACAATGCCCAGGGAAAGAAGTAATGACTCCTGCTTTTGATAAATTCTGTTGTTTTTTTTTACTAGTTATTGTGACAAGAATTTAAATTCTGTCCCTCAGTTACTCTTCCCAGCACTGCACTAGAGTGGTGTAGGTGCTATAATTCCTACAAATGGACAACAGAGCTTATATCTTTTTAAGATTAAGCCATCATTACATATAAAATCCATATTTCAAATTCCATTCTTTCTGAGCCAAAATGGTAAGCATACTTATTTCTAATCTGATTGTAACTCATAAACAATCTTGACACATAGTATTCCAAGAAAAGTCTCTTATATCAAAACCATCAAGATAATTTTCTGGTTTCGATGAGAAATATTTCCATGGGCTCATGTGTTTGAACATTTGTCTCCTCCCATGCTGGAGGAGGTGTACCACTAGAAGAGAGCTTCGAGTGTTTACAGCCTCACCCCAATTCCAGTTCATACTCTTTGCTTCCTGTGTATGCATACTGGTGTGATTTATTAGCTTCCTGCTCCTGTTTCCATGCCTGCTGTTTGCTGCCATGCGGCCCCACTGAATTGTACACAAAACAAAAGCCTTCATTCATAAGCTGCTTATTTTCCATCAGTAACAGTAAAGCAAACTAAAGCAGATGTTTACACACTTGCAACATTCAGCGTGCACTATGGGGAAACTAAGAAATAAAGTTCAAGTGATTGCCTACAGCAGATACATGTATTCTAACTAAGAGGTTTTATAATTTACCATATCTATCAGTGATATGTAAACTATGAAGAAAATATGGTTTGAAGTGGACAAAAATTTACTGTTCCTATCATCCAGGCCAGATGTAAGAAGTGTACAGATAAAACAAGACAAAACACAACAAAAATCAATGCTAAGGTATGTAACTTTGATTCTAAGGTACCTATTCTTTATCCATACTGTTTATTAATGATGCCTTGGTTAAAGATCCTTGCACTCTTTCAATGGGACCCATTATGATCGTGCATAAGAGCAGCCATACAAGATGCAAAGGAAAAGAATTCTCCTTTCTGATCGCTGAACAGAGCCCCAAAATCTCCCCAAGGACTCACACCTAAAAGATGTTGAACTTAGCATAGTGGCATCAAGTAAATCCCTGAGTGGAAAGGAAGCTTTCCTGAGAGGGAGAAATGTCACTGAGTCCATAGTTGACTCTATTCTGTAGCAGAATTCCTTAGGAGCAATAAATAATAAGTCATTAGGGTTGCTTTCATTGCCTAAAACTTAATGGCCATCTCAGCACAGAAGAAACATGATTAGAGTCTGGGAGAGCCTCCTTTTCAAGAGATCCTAACATGTGATCAGCAGTTGCTACTCTAGTATTGCATTGTATAGGGCCAAAGAGGTAGTAACATACTGGAGTCTTAGCTTTTTGTTTGCTTATTTAGTAACATGGTTGTACTAATCAGTGAGTTTAATTTCATAATTGTATTCTTCAGAGAACTTGAATGCATGCCTTGTATTTCTAAGCACTAGAAATCACTGACTTAACAAGGCTTTCAATCCATTCCCCTTTCTTGTTCTCCTCTAGTTTTGGCTGTCTTCCTCTACTGGTAGGGTAACAGCTGTCAGTATTTGGGATTTGTGCAAGTATATGTTTGCAATGCTTCCTTTACTCTTGTTTCTCAATTCTTTGAAAATTCAATTACCACATAGCATAGGCTGATTGAAATTGGGTAGGATGATCTAATTTAAACTTTGTGGTTACAAAGGGAAGCAGTGAGAAAAGAGAGCTCTGCATTCTCATCCCTCCTGGCCCTTCCATGTGAAACCAGAATGGTGGAACATCTGCCTTCTGTGTGTAGTTTGATGGTATCATCTGATTACCACTACCCAATGTGGATTTTATGGAATCATGGACAGAATCTTCTAGTAACCACTGATTATGAAGTCTATCTTGGACATCTTTGCTGGGAAGTGGGGATGTTGGAAGCCATCACTTATATAAGCCAACTGGGACAACTTCCCATTCACATAGGGCCACATTGCAAAGCATGTATTGTTCTTGACCAATGACTCCGTCCTGTTCTTCCACATGAAGTCCCATGTGATTTCTCTTTTTCGCTGTCTATCCATTTAATGTAGGCAACCAATGACATATAGATTATGGAAAATATCTCTCAGGTTACAGAAACAACCGCAAATGCTTCCATCCAGTAAGCTGTAGGAGTTGCCAAAAGCCATTTTATAAAAGTGATTTGAAAGAATCTTTCCTCTAGACAGACAAAAGAATTCTAGCTTTGTCCCTCTCCAAGGCCAAGTTCCTCTGTTTTTACTGATTTTTTTTGTTTGCATTTTTATTTTACAGATTTTATTGAATAAATGCTTTCATATCTCTTGGAAGTTCTTTGGCCACTATTAAAAGACAGTGAGTAATTGCTAATTCTTAACAGCTTAATATAATGATAATTTGTGAGAAGGAGGTCCCAAGTAGCTCAAGTCATTTTTCTAAAATCTCTATTCTAGGTATGCACTTTTTACAATTCTTTGTCTGATGCCTAAGAAGCTTATAGGGTTATTGCAGTTGGCTAGCCATATCTAATTGTCTCTCTGTTTGCCAAAATGCTTCCACTTTTATATGATTAGGTTTTTAGAATAGTGCCTTCATTACAAAACTGTCACCAGAAAAATTTATATATTTAGCATTTGCCTTGAGAACTATGTTATTTTGTCTCAATTATATTAAAATACCATATGTTCAACAGGAATAACTGTGAAGGAAATGAATGTGTTGTCACTCCTATCTCTCCTGCCAAAAAATATTAAATTGAATCAATGCTATATTTTCAGCTAAACACGAATTATTAAAATAAGAGGATCAGTAACAACTTTGAGAAATTTTTGTCATTATTATATATTTTGCAGTGTATTCTTCATTATATATTTAGTAACTTAAGCTTTATTAATAGTAAAACATAGATGGAACTTTAACATTAAAAATTATTCTATATTCTCAATTTATAGAAACCAAGAAAAAGAAAAAAAAAAAAAAAAAACAACCACAGACACAGATGCTAAATCGGAGTATTTCTGAGTTTTCAAAAGCAAATAGGAAATTTCTAGTTCTCAGAGATGAAGAACAAATAGAAAAGGAAGGTGGAGGCTAAAGTCCTCCTTCTCTAGCTTGACAGGACGGTGGTTGCAAATAACATGTACTGTTTCCCAAGGTAGCAGGTGACAAGTGTCCAAAACACTCAAAGGGTGATTACAATATAACGTTGGTGTTCTCATTCATCTAAATACTAGTTTTTAGTACATTATTATAGAAGAAGGAGCTGTTGGCCAATAAGTCTGAAGGTTGCAAAGCTAGAGACTTTGGTTAAAGGAAATCAGGAAGCACCTGGTCTTTTATTTACATATTTGAAGAACTACACCATAGAAGAAAGTAATAAGTTACTTATATCAGATAATGAATATAGAGAATACCTGATGAATAGATAATACAAGATATATATCTCAAATGCATTTGAATACCAATGAGACAGTGATCAAAACCAGATAAATTCTGTCATGAAAGTTAAATATAAATATTAACTAAAGATTGAGATTAAGTCTTAGGTTGGGTTATATATGTGCCTCTATTTTCTCCTTGAGGTTTCTATAAATTGAAATATATATTAAACTGTCCTTATTGTTAATATTCTATCTAAATTATGCTATTAATAATGCTAATGTAATTAAACATATTATGAATATTATGTCCTCAAATACAAAAGAATAACAAATTTTCTCAACATGGTTACTGATCCTCTGATTTAACTTTTATTGCATAGCTCCATAAAACAAATCAGGTAATGTTGGAAACTAAATTACCAAATGCTGATGAAGACAGAAGTTATACTAAATGAAATTATATGAAAAATGATATAATAATAAATGGAATTATTTTAAGAAGTATACAGACTATACTGTTCACAACTTATAAATTAAATACTGAAGCAAGTAGAAATAAAAATTGAAAATATTACCATTGCTTGAGAATTGGAACACAAGCTCTTTGATAACTTATCATTCAAGAAATTAAAATTTTAAAAGGAAATTTTAATATATTATTAGAATCATTTTTATATACTGTTAGAAAATTTGACATATAGGACCCAGAAAATGACCTTAACACTAGAAATTTCTTCATGGTGAAGAAACCACGGAGTCCACTAAGCTATGTCGATGAGTTATTCAGATCCAGGTGTCACGGTTCCACAAGCACATCTTCTTTCCAGCTCTACTTATCCCAGGAAGGAGTTCTGGCAGGGTTTGCAGAACTTTCTGAACTGTGCAACTTGTTTACTGAGTAGAACGTTGTCCTTTTTACCATTAATTTGCTTCCATAATCATAATTTCTCATAGAGCCAAATGGAGGGGGGGAACTAAGCTCTGAATGTTTAAATATCCAAATCACACCTAATCTCTAAATTTCTGGTCTTATCTAACTTGGATATCAGGGCGTTTCATTCCATAGGACAGGGAAACCAATCCCTTCTGCTTTCTTTATTCTAGGTTTTTGAATTCTATAGTTTACAACTCAAATGACACTTCATAACCTGTTGTCTTGGGAAACATTAGCAACTCCTACAATGATGGTGCATTTTTATATGAAAGTTCAGTAGAAAATCTTCTGGAATTTGAAGCTAGAAAGACTGAATACACGAAGATTAAGATTATGTTTCATGCTTTACCACACAGAGAAATAACTAATGTAACAAGCCAGATTATTCATTTTAAACTAATAATGAAAGCATTACCACGGCCTAACTGTGCAATGGTGGTGGTGGTGGTGGTGGTGGTGGTGATGGTGGTGATAGCGATGATGATGGTGGTGGTCAGGGTGGTGATGAGGGCGATGATAATGATGGTGATGTTGATAGCAATGATGATGGTGGTGGTGGTGGTGATGACGAAGGTGATGATGACAGCAAACGCTGCTGCTGCTGCTGATGGTGGTGACAGTGTGAAAAGGAAGCTGTGAAAGGTGACTGATACCACGTTGATGGCTGTGGCTTAACAATTACATGGCTTTCACCCACATCATTTAGTTATGCACATTAAAGATGTGTAATTTTATATCAATCTCACCTTAATCAAAAGTTAATACTAAAAAACCAAAAAACCAAAAAACCAAAAAGAAAACAAAAGGGTTCCCTAAAATATGATTCTGAATGGAGTAAGGAGGTAATGCAGATCCTAGAGCACTCTAAAAGCTTACACACCATACTTAAATTTCTCGGTTATTAGGCAGGTTCTAACCACGGCATGAGCTTAGTCTAAACTCGTCTAGAAATATTTGATACAATCAAGTGCAAATTTCTGGACAGATTATACTTCAAAAAATTTACATAAATAATTTCATCCCCCAAATACATAAATGATAATCAAAATCCACAGAAACTGCCAGGAAGACAGTACCATGAACAAGAACCCTAAGATCAGTCAGCAAGACAGAGTCCAGAATAAAGATCAGACATTAGAACTGAAAAACTACCAATAATACAACCATGCTTACATTGCTTAAGGAAATAAAATATAACTTTGAAAAAATATTTGGAAGACTATAAAATAAAACCTACAAAACATGCAACCAAATATACAAAGTTATCCAATAGTACTTCTGCATGTATGTATACATGGTATTTTAGAAAAAAAATTCAGTAAGTGTATTGTAAAATTAAGTACAATTGGACATAGGAGTTTTTATTTGATGACAAATCATGAGAATCTATCCAGAATTAAAGCTAAAACAAATGGGTAAAATGAAAAGGTTTAAGAAGGAAAAGACAGTAAATAGACTAAAGATAATGTATAAGGGATGTGGTTACCAATTTGAAGACATGTAAAACAGTGTTTAAGCAAGAAGCATCATCAATTCATATTGTAAATCATAACCATACACAATTTTTCAAAACTTCCACAGAATAAGCAAGCAAAAATCACTGTGAGCTAATAACAAGTCCTACTTCTCTCTTGGGTAGGAATAAAAAATATACATAAATATATTGATGCATGCACACAGATAGTTACATGTGTAAAATATCACAATACAAATACTGGGTTAGATGAAGAAATGTTGAAGATGTTAGAAAATGTGAACATGAGAAATAGCCTGAAAATAGGGAGGGTTGAGGGATTCATAAAGAAATACCAGGCAGAAGCATTACCACAACTTAACAGGGCAAATTCCAAATCCTGTATCTTTGTCTGCTATTGAAGGGCTTAGATGATTCTGCTCCTCCCGCATTTTTTCCTGCCTCTCTCTTGGTTCTACTTCCTGTTTATTTTATCCACTGGTAAATAGTTCACAAATTTGGCATCTCCAGCCTCTTGATATCTCCTAGTCAATACAGGCATCACTTTCACTGATTCGTACACTAAAGGACCTCTCAAGTCATATTCCTGGCCTTAGCAGCTCTTTGAAAACGAAGAGGGTGATTTCGTAACCCCCTTTAACCTGGTATCCTCCATGACAATACAACATCATAAGTTGACAACTGCTAAGCTCTACTGCCTACTTAGGATGGAGCTTGGTCCCCCTGATACCCATTTGCAGAACATTTGATTCTTATTTCTTTTTAGGAGCAGAAACTTCATTAGACCTTTTCTCTTCCCAAGTTGGAACCTTAGCTAGGTGGGGTCTTCCCCTGTGGGTGTTCTTCCTTTTACCCCAGTGTAGATCAGGCTTCTACTTAATTTTGCTTTCTCTCGGCACAATCCTTGGTACAACATTAAGTTTTCCACTACTCTTGTTTCTTCAAATTGTAGTTTGAATTTATTTTTGGCCCACTTGTTCTTTTTCACTGTAGACCTGCAGTGATTACTAATAACTCTGTGGCAAAGTCAGTAATAAGCTGTTTGGAAATTTCCTCTAGCAAAGAAATTAGTTGATTACACTTAAAGTTTTCCTGGGGTAAGTTCTTAAGACTAGAGCAGAAAGAAGCTGCATTGTTTGTCAAAATATCTTAGGAATGGTCTCTATCACAATATGTTTCTTTGTGAAATTTCTTGAGTCTTGTATAGTTCTCATCATTACTTTTTTCCAAAATTCTAATAGGAAGGCCCATTAAGTTCTGTTTACAGTATTCAACAGTCTTTCTTTATAAATATATATAAAGGAGGTACAATTCTTACTTCAGCATGATCAACACATTTTCAGGACACATGATTGGGTCACCATGTCTAAGAATCAGATTTCTTAGGATGGTGTTTCTTCTTCTCTGTGTCATCTTACCAACAAGTCTAAAGAAAACTTTGAGTCCTGAAACTGCCTATCATTTTACTGAATGAGCTTTCCACTTTAATTTGGACATTGGGCCTTTCTGTGTCATGGAGTTTTTACCAACACTTTAGGTAAAATGTGCATTGTAACTTTTTAGAAGTATGACTTGTTTATTTAGAGGGACCTTTTCTGAATTACTCAACTGAAAAATACTACATATGTTGATTATCAGCCTAATGATATTGTTCTCTCTCTGTTTTCAGAGATATCTGCCAATCTCAGTATATCAAGATTCATGAAGACAAATCAAATATCTAGATTTTGTGAGTTTCTTGAGTTCATATTTTTCAAGGGAATAATCTGCTTTCTCATTTTAAAATTATAGAATATTTTAAAGTCTTATAAAAGAGTGGAGGTTTTTGCTTATTTTTATTCTCAGTCTTATTAGATAGCTGATATTTTCAATATTCTGCCTTATACTCAGAGTTTTTATCAAGAAATATTTCTGCCCCAGTATATTTTATATATTTTTAAGAAATAAAAATACAATACAATGTTTTGTGCATAGTCTAAATTCTCATCAGCAGTTGACATAATGACACCAAGAAAGAGGGAAACAGTATGAGCAGAAGGTCATTGTGACCTTACAGAGATTTTTATCTTCCCAGTGATCAATAGGGATAGAGCATCAAATAACACATTAACATGTAAAACCATCTGCTTAGTATACAGTGCTGATGTGAGTTTTGATTTTTATAATCTGTTGGCTGTTTTCCTAGAATTTTCAAAGTAGATAGAAATAGTCTTTGTTTTCACACTGTCACTGCATACTTAGCTCAAACAGCTAGGCACAGTATTATATAAACTGAATTTTAAAAAGTTTCAGGAAATCAAATACCAATTACAAATGTGAAAGAATAGATCAACTTTAACAACAGATAAATCAGAGCAAATAGTATATTCACAGTTTGCCAAACTTTATTTAGCCAGAATGATTTGAATTTTTATTATTAATTTAATTTTAAATCAATCTCATAATACATTTTTCAATAATATACCATTTATCACATTAAGTCCAGTATTTTATACTAAATTTTACTCACCTCAGGAACAGTTGAATGTATATATCACACATTACATACATAAATCTTTAAATATTCTACCCACTGTATATATGTTTATTTTTAACTTTTATACATGGTGCAGCAAGATAACCATGGGTTTATTTTAATATGCACTAGCATGGATAGGAATTTAAGCTTCAAGCCTCTGACATATAAAATTGAAATAAAAATTTAAAACTGAATAAAAATAAAAATAATGCATCTTATTATGACTGATAGGAGAAAGCTGATAACCTCATGCACCTCCTTGCTCGGTTGGTCATCCTCTCATTACGTGTCACTCACTTAATAGTTTCTTTCTTCATCTTTTAGACAAGTACTGGTTTTGCTAACATACGTTACTACTTTGTATGAGTGTGCTTTTCATTTTCTTGAATAATTTTAAACCATAGTTTTTAGTTTTTCTTACTTTTAAAAAATATGAGAATTGAAGCTGAAAGAGAGAAATGACCTTCCAAAGGTCACACAGCCTGATTCTTTACACCTGGGATCCAAAATACCATGGTTCCCACAGAAGCCTTTCTGGTTCTATTGATTCACATTATTCAAACAACACTCTTCCCCACCAAGTGCCTTTCTATTTGATACACACCACTCATGTCCATCAATTTATACTCTAATAAACTAATGGTTTGTAGAAAAATAAGGAACTTTTATTGTGCTTAATTTGTAGTGTATTTTGGAAACAAAATTTACATTGGGTGTATTGCACTGAGAAATGTGACATTTCTCCTTTTACTTAGATGTGTACGCAGTGCAATTCTGAGAGGTCCCCTAAAAAATAAAAATAAAAACCTTGGGAATGGGAGAGTTTCAGTTTCCCAGGGAAGCAGATTGGGCTCCTCAAAAGGACCTACTGACAATGGGCTGTTAACTACTGATGGCTCTGACCAAGGGAGGATAAGCCCAAAGCTGAAACAGTTCCTGGAGTTTCCTCAAGGCCTCACCAAATACAGTGAAACTAACATAGCAGCAAATCAGGAACCATGAAACTTTCCTGGCACCCACCAATGAAGTTTCAGATTACCCAAGCTTTGCTAAAAATCCGCTAGTTTCCTATAAAAATCTTGTGACCCATTGTCTGGGGTTGTCATTTTTCTAAGTGGCCAACACCTGCATGCAGGCTTCTTGCTTTTGGGAAATAAAAACACTCTTGCCCATTGCATACGTGAGTGGTGGTCTCTGTGCAATGCTTTGGGACCTAACAATTCAAAATGGCTTTCAAGTAATGGTAATGTTTACTTTATAAAATATAATTAATCTGAGTTTGTAAAATCGGAAATTGTATTTTCTGAAAAGGAAGCTAAGTTTCAAAGGTGACAGCTATGGTAACACAGAACTCTGTCATTTCTCTATCAGAAGCAGAAGGCTGCTGGGTTGTTCATGGTTTGCAGCAGTAACTCCTCATGATGTTTCATTTCATATTTGAAGAACATTCTTTTATAAGTTGCTCTGGTTATAGTGTTTAATTACAGCAATAGGAAAGTAATTAATACAGAAATTAATGCAAGAGAGTAAACTATTATGACAAGCCTGACCATGCTGTTGTCTGGAGGAATGTAGAAGACTTTGAAACTTTGTTCTAGATTAGTGGGTGGATGCTAACAGCAGAGATTAATGGACCATCCTATTAGAAATGTGAAAGGTAGTAGTGCTGAGAGTTACTTAAAATGTGAAGGTCCATTTCACGTGGCTAGAGTCCATCTTTGTGGTACTTTAGTAAAGAATGTAGCTGTTTTCTGTCCTTATCCCAAGAATTTGCCCTGAACTAAATTAAAAAGAAAAAGTCTAATTTCCTTACTGGAAGAGATTTCATGATACAATATTGATTCTGTTGCACACTTGTTATTAATCTTATGCAGATATACAATGAAAAAGAGAAAGTGGAGCAAAGAAAATTTAAAGAGAGAGAGAGAGAGAGAGAGAGAGAGAGAGAGAGAGAGAGAGAGAGAGAGCTCAGTAGGAAATGCAATCTTGAAGCCTAGGGTTGTGATGAAAGAGATAAGGAGATTAAGAAGAAGCTTGATTAGAAATGGAATAAAGAAAGGGGTACCCTCAGGGCAAGATCCCACTCAGCCAAACTTTCAACTTGTGAAACAAATAAACAAGGCCAAAGGAATTATCTGTCTCCAAAAGCAACAACAAAGGAAAACTGCTGTAAATGTGATTAAAGGGACCAGGCTCCATCTTCAGGAGGCAGATGAACTTTGTAACATTGTTCATATGGCTCTGCCTTTAGTATTGAGGCTAGGCTGATTCCATGACAGACTTCAAATTGGCAGTTAAGGAGAGTAGGCCTAAGAACTGGGCAAGTCCAAGCAAGTCCAGGCAAGTCAATTATTAATAGGATGGAATGTCCTAGCTACCTGGCATGAAGGAAGGACAATGGGTCAGCAGCAATTTCCAGACTTCCTCAGCTACTTCTTCAGCAATAGTTCCCAGACCTCCCCGGAAAGTTCCATTCCCATATGGAGAATGTCCATAGAGATGGACCCAACAAATTGACACAGAGGTCTTCTACCGTAATTCCCTAATGTGCTTTAAATCAGGTCTGCAAGCTCATTTGGGAGTCTCTCTCTGTCTTGGTAATGGGAGAACCAGCATGTTGGACTTCTGGACTAAAATACTATTTGAGTCTGGGGTATCATTTTTCAGTGAATTGTGGACCCTTACAGTATCATGAACATTACATGAGTAAAAGGGTTGTGAATTCTTCCCTATTTAAGAAATGCCATTGAGGTAGGGAGATCCCATATGAAAGTCCTTACCAAAACTGTTCCATGAAGTTGTTAAAGTGAAAATTGGGTTGAATTGAAGACCCCTAGATGTTAGAGGAGATAATGACATGGGATATCTGCCAAGGAGACATGGAGTAGAACCAGGCCAAGATAAAAAATGTGTTGCAGTCTATATATCTGGGAAGGAGGAGTCATCTACACAAGCCCTTTGATATCAGACATGGAGCTATAGGATTTGGAGTTTGTCCTGCTGGCTTTGGTCTTGCTTTGGTCCAGTAGTTTCCCATTATACACGAATTCTTCCCTTTTGGAAAGGTGATGCATTCTGTGCTTTTTTAAAAAATATAACTGTAAACTCAACTAAACACTTTCTTTTATAAGTGGCCTTAGTCAGGGAGTTCTATCACAGCAGCAAGAAAATCATTAAGACACTGAGTCCAGTTGGTGCTGCCATATTAAAAAAAAAATCATACTGCAAACACAGAACATGTAAAAAAGTGAGAAAGTAAAGAGGTGACTTCTCCTACTAAGTCATTTATATTCCTTCACAGAAGTTTCTGCAATGGTTTCCTGGCACACAGTATTTACTGATGATGAGTACAGCTCAAGAGCTGAGTAAGTCAGCATCAAGACTAAAACATGCAGAACCCCAACTCTGAACTTACTGATAACAGAATTGTAGGCCCAATAACTTAAATAGTTGTTTTTATTAATAAAAATGCTAAATGAGATAAATAGAAAATAGTGGAAGCCATTAGGAATTAAGAAAAATCATATTAAATATTAAAATTTAAAATGATTGAAGCATGATTTCTTTTGACAAAAAATATCTTTGCAGAAATTTACAAGTCAACTGAAGATAATCATAGGTTAGAACCATAAAACAAACTCTTAAAACACCAACCCCTACCACAAGCTGTGGAAAGAGTACAGGCCAAGTGGATAAGCTGAAAGGGTGCCTTAGACTGTGGACATAATAGAAGGAAGATTAGCAATTCCCAATATCCCTAAAATCAACACAACCACAGACATGCCGGTGATTTAACCCTGAGGCTGTCAGATAAACACACATACATGCTAGTTAAATGAAGAAGGAAAAATGAGAAGATGAGGAAAAAAGAAATGAAAATTAATGAGGAAGATGTGGAAGAGAGAGAGAGGGAGAGGAAGGGAGAGAGAGAGAGAGACACAGAGAGAGAGAGAGACAGAGAGAGAGAGAAAGAGAGAGAGAGAGAGAGAGAGAGAGAGAGAGAGAGAGCATATATCTGCACTAACACAACTTGTGAATGGTGTTGAAAGAATAGAATAGAAATTTACTGAAGAGTGAATGACTCTGGTAGCTAACCAGGGTGAATGGACTGAGGAAAAAGGAGGCATTCATGTGACTTGAGGTATGTGATAGAAAATGTCAACTTCTATTATTAAAAAAAAAAAAAAAAAAAATTACAAGGTTCCATATCCCCAATGTAGTGAGTCACAGCTAAGGTCATGCCCATTGATTCTTGAGAGCCTCCCTTATCCCAGATTTCTGTCTTATCCTGGAGATACCCCTCCCCACCTCCTCACCCCTGTCAGTTGTAGATTTCTATTCACTTTCATAGCCATCTAGCCATCTCTCCTGTCCTTTCCCACCCCTGATCCTGAGCTACCCATGCCCCACCCTCTCAGTTCCCTCCCTCCATCTGCCTCTTATGACTATTTTATTCCCCCTTCTAAGTGAGATTCAAGTGTTCTCACTTGGGAAGACCAACAGAGTCAACTAAACTGGACCCTTTGGACTCTCAGAGTCTGAACTACCAACCAAAGAACACAGGTTGGCTGAACCTAGGCCTTCCCCACATATGTAGTAGATATGCAGCTTGATCTTCGTGTGGGTCCCGAACAACTGGAGAGGGGAGTTATCCCAAAAACTGTTACCTGTACGTAGGATATGCTCTGTTAGTTGTGCTGCCTTGTCTAGCCTCAGAGGGAGAGGAAGCCACTAGCCTAGCAGAGAAGTGAAATGCTAAGGTGGAATCGGGGTGTGGGGGGGGGGGAGGGGAGGGTGTAGCAGCCGCTTAGAGGAGAAGGGGCGAGAGAATGGGAGGATTATGTGTGTGGGCTGACTAGGAGGGTCAGTGAGCAGGAGGTAAATAATAAAGTAAATAAAGTAAATAAATAAATAAATAAATAAATAAATAAATAAAATAAAAAAGAAATACAAGGAAATTATTACAGTATTTGTAGTGATTTATTAATATTTTGAAACAAACACTCTTACATTATTTTCAGAGGCACTTTAAAGCCTTACTGATAGATTATTTCTCTGCCGCCATCAATGAGCCAATTCAAACAAGATTAGATTAGATTAAAGGCAGGTTTATTGGGAAGCTGCATTCAGGTGGGGTGAGCTCCCTGGCCCCAAGGACTTTGGCCAAGGAAGGTGTGGTGGAGGGAGTAGGAGAGCATGCACATAAAGGGAGGAGAAGGACCAAAATGTCTTGATTATATAGGGAAGAGCCTCTGGGAGAAGCGTCCGGGGCTGGGGAGTTCAAGGTTGGGGACAGGTATGTAAAATATGTGCCACAGTCCTTTTTCCTTGGCCAGCCTGAAACCAAACATTTGCAAATCCAACTTTTAATCAGATTTCATTTTCTTTATGTTGTTGGATATACGGGTGGGACAAGAATGAAGGTATACTTAGAAGAAAAGTTTTATATATGCTTCCAGACTCAGCCACAATGAAAGGATAATATGCAAAAATTATCACTATGGAAAATTTCAGTGGGTCATATGTAGTCAATGATGAAAGCACAGAAGTTAAGTAAGTGCTCAAGAAAACAAAGTCAAATGTTATATTTTTAATTTGATAATGTATAATGCTCAGTTTTGCTTTTAAAACGCTACCAATTATTTTCTTGATTATAAGAGAAATAATAAACCACTAAATTTGTCAGTATTTCAAAAAGAATGAAACTTCATACATAGAGCTTACTATTTTGTTCCAAAATATGAAGTGGTCAGGGCAGTAAAACCAACTTACTATGTTGGTCTGAGAAAGTATACATCCAGTCGTCTGGTATCATAGGGCCCAATATATGTGGATAAAAACAAATGCTAACTAAATATATATTTTTTTTCACAAGACATGTATGAGTGGTAAATACTGCAGACACCTTGTCACCATTTCCTAAGCAATTCACAGTAAGAAACTTTGCAGTAATGTGCAGTGTACACAGTGTCTGAAACAACCCTCACACAGTGGAAAGTACACAGGAGAATATGCACAGGTTACATGCACACTCTGTGATGCTTACAAAGGAGAACCATCCTGAACAGATCACAAATTATTTATTCAAAAATTCTAAAATAGCGAGGATAAATACTTGCTTTTATAAATTATGCATTTATAATACATGAGAAAGAATCTAAGACTTTATCTACAGTAATAGGGAACTGGAGGAAGAAGATGCAGGAAGCAAAAATCAAAACCAAAGATATAGAAGAAAGAATGGGAAAATGCACTCGTTTCAGGGAAATCAGTAAGACACAAATCACTCTGCACACTGAGAAAATTGTGTGTTAAGCAGCCAGCTATTGGACTGAGTGCGGGAGGTCCCCGATGGAAGAGTTGGAGAAGGGACAGAAGGAGCTGAGGGGTTTTGCAGCCCCATGGAGGGAGCAACAGTGTCAACAGGCCAGATCCCCCGGAGCTTCCGGGGATTGGACCACCAGCCAAAGAATATACATGGAGCAACCCATGGTGCTGGCCACATATGTAGCAGAGGATGGCCTTGTTGGACATCAGTGGGAGGAGAGGCCCTTGGACCTGAGGGTATTCCATGTCCCAGTGTAGGGGAATACCAGGGCAGGAGCACCGGAGTGGGTGAGTGCGGAGCACCCTCATAGAGGCAGGGGGAGGGGGAATGGGATATGGGGTTTCCAAAGGGGAGACCTGGAAAGGGGAAAACAATTTGAAATGTAAATAAAGAAAATATTCAATAAAAAAAAGACTGAAAAAAAAAAAAGAAAAAAAAAAAAAAAAGAAATTTTCAGCTGGAGAGAGAGCTCTGTGGTTAAGAGCACTGGCAGTTCTTCCAGAGGTCTGAAGTTCAACTCCCAGCAACCACATGGTGGCTCCCAACCATCTGTAATGGGCTCGGATGTCCTCTTTTGGTGTGTCTGAAGACAATGAGAGTGTACTCACTTACATAAAATAAATTTAAAAATCTTTTAAAAAAGAAAAACATTCAAGTTTTTACTTGCTAGAGATCAGTGTGAGCCTTTGATAATAAATCTGTCCATTTCAATAAGAATGTCTATTCTTTTGATGACTCCTAAAATATGTTCTTAAAATTCCACTGCCTTGCAAATCTATAGCTACAGCCTCTTATTCATTTAAAATAGTTTAACTTATAATTTTTTCATTTCATATGTTTTCATACCTGCTAAAAGATCATATAAATTTAAGCTATTACCAAAACACCTTGATTTGGTTTACATTTTAAAAACCTGGTCTTTGATATATGTTAATTTCTTTTACCTCTTACCAACTTATCCTGTGGCTATGTTTTAGTTTTAAAGTGTAGTTTGCAAACTGTTTAAATTTAAAGTTGATAATAAGGGCTGCGCTTGGGACCTCTGCCCAAGCTGTGGTTCCCAAAGTCTTGTATGATGAACAAATACCTCCAGAAGTCTCATAAAGGTTAGCAAAACAATTTTTAAAGCGTAAAACATCAGAAATCTTTATACTAAGAAACATCACTGAGGACCTGAGGTAAGAATATAAATATTGCACAAAGAGTCTCCAATATAGGGGGCAGTATATTTAAAAAGTAATAGGTACTAAAAGTCTCATGAAGGATCCACTTGAACAATTCTTTTTACCAAATACATTAGGGTTTTATGTCTTCACAGAACATATTGCGTTAAGCCAGATACCCACAGCTTTGTAGTAACTTCAGCTGTAAGGCAGTCACAGCCAGAATGTTGATCCTTGCTGACTTTCATAATAGCTGAGAAAACATCAGTCTTAGGTTGAGAACAAGACCTTGTCTCAAAGAAATAGATGAGGGGTGATAGGGACTATTTATTGTTCTCTTCTGTGCTCCCAGTGTACACAGATACACTCTCTCCTACCCCTCTCATATACACAAATAAATAAACAAGTCTTTAGAAGACATTCTCTTATTATAGCCATTCATTAGTTTGGGTTCACCCAGTACTAGGATATTGCCTGGTAGATTAGTGTTATCACTGGCAATCAGAGTGTATTTCAGTTTGTTTGTTTTGGGGTCTGGGTTTTGAAAAAGTTCCCCTTTGTAGCACAAGCTAACCTTGACATTGAGCTCTTTAAAAGTTTTGTTTTACATTTTTTGAGAATGTTATACTTGAGTGTTGTATTTCTATCATTTTTATCCCACCCCTTTCCCTTCCAACTCCTCCCATGTTCTCCTTTCTGCCTCTCAAACTTCGAAATAATTATTCGCACATACATAAATGTTTATATAAACACGTGCATATAAACACAGCCTTCTGAATCGATGCAATGCTCTTTGTTTGTGTACGTATTTAAGGATGGTAGTTTTTGATTCTATAACCTACCCTGGAAGACTGATTTTTCTCTTAGCAGCCATGAATTGCCTGTAGCTCTTCATGTAATACACTTTTGCAACAGATCATCACAGAGATCCACAACTGGACAAAGTGGAGAAAACCACCATAGTATGTCACAGTCATATACTATGACACATCTATAACATAGCTCTGTTATACCCTATTGATCCCCTCCAAACAGCATGTGTCTTCCATGTGTCTTGCTTCAGCACAGGTTTGATCTCAGCACACATCCTGACTCGACTCAGTAGGTGCATCCAATCAGCACAAGTCTGCGGAAGGGTCAAGAAACTACAGCACACCACCAGAAGTTTTTGGTGTGTTTCTCTCTATGGAGTCCCAACAAACGCAGCTCAACTACACAGTATAATACAGACCAATACATGCATGTTATTAGCAAAGAATCCGTTATCATGTGTCCTTTCTCGTGCTTGCTTTAGCAGAACATCCTCTCCCCTGTGTCTTTTCACCAAAAAGTTCCTTCACCAGTCTGCCTTAGGCCTTTCACACCTGTGTCCACTTTAATGAAATGTGTATGCCCCATCAAAACAGCATCCAACTGACTTTCCAAAGAACCCTTAAGTTTCTACTTCACAACTCCTATAACTAAGATTCTTACAACATTTCAGAAGAGAAAACAGAAGGATTTTGTAAAGGCTGTCTGATGTGAGACTGTCTTTTATATATGACATTGAACTCTTGGTCCTCAACCTCAGCAACTCTGGTGTTGGGATTACAGATTATGGACCCAGAATACATGAACAAGAGAATCGATACTAGGATCTAAAGAAGCAACAGAGCCTTGATGAAGGCTAGAGCAGAAAGCTGATACAAGTATAAAGACAGACAGTGAAGCTAGTTAGATGTTAATTAAACCTCATCTCTTGGCTGTTCCGAGTCATAAAGCTGGATCCAGACCCAGAGTCTGAGGACTGATGATGCAGTAGCCAGTATGTCCCATGACGCCTGTGCCAGATGCCTGCCGATTAGTGCATATGTGCTGCCATGTCCTTTATGTCTTTTTTTTTTTTTTTTTAAATAGCATACACATGGTTATTAGCCCTCAGTCCTTGGACTAACATGTATAATAAGTTTGACTTCTCTATTACAGTTTCTATTCCCCCATATGTCTAAGTAGTTCTTTCTTAACTTGGCGACTTCTGGGTGATAATACTTTATCTGTTTAAGCCACTTATCAGTCAGTCCTGATGGTTTGAACTGAATAGATGATAGGCTTTTGGTTGCATAAGGAAGAAGTGCAATCATTCTGCCTTAGCTTTTGCACTCAAGATGCAGCTAATGTCTGTTTTATAAAATGAAGTCACTAGAACAAGCAAACCTGAAAGCTGCTCTTCTGCCCTGTGAAATGGCTTAGAGGAGGACTCAGCCTGTATCTTCAGTGGCTCTCATTCAGATTATTAAGAGACCAAATAGAACCAAAAGCCAGAGGGAAAGCAAGTGTGCCTTCTTCTGGAGCAGGATTTCTACTGGCTTATGCCCTGAGATGCTGGTGAATCAGCTCTTCAATGGAACAAGACAACTCTGGAAATATACAACGGGCTTTCTGGACTTCCAGCACGCAGACTGCACCACGGGATTTACCAGCTTCTACAGTCATGTGAACAAAGATCTAAAGATGTACCATTGCCTCTGTTTCTCTACACAAGCGCTTGTTTTATTTTCTCTCTCTCTTTTTTTCTCACATTCTTTTTTTTTTCTACTAAATATCAAACAATAATTTGTGTCAGGTTACTTGACTAAAGAGAAAGTTTGAATCAAACAGTGAGTGTTCTGTGCTCCAGACTACTCCTTACATTCTATATATTAATAAATAAACCAAAATCCTCTTGGAAGATAAAAATTCCTAAATTCATTTTTGGACTTCAATAATATCCTTCAAGGGAATCCATTAGAATTAGAAAGAGCAAGACATGCCAAATTTTAGCATTATTTTCTTAATTATCATAAATGTTAGAAATTCATGGTTACTTTTATTACAACTTGAAGTAAATCAAGATTTAAAAATTAATCACAGAAAGAAAACATAAAATAATCAAAACAGAATTCATTTGAAACCTATGCATTCATAGGTTCACCCTTAATATAATTAGCAATGTATAACTCTAATTGTTTTATTTGTGTGTGTGCATGTGTGTGTGTGTGTGTATAACTGACTCACAACTGCTTGCAATTACAGCTCCAGGTGATCTGGTATCATTTTCTGACCTATGCATGCGTGTGCATGTGCGCACACACACACACACACACACACACACACACACACACACACACACACACACACAAATCTTTTTTTTTTTAAGTTTTTTTTTTTTTTGATACTTTATTTACATTTCCCTTTCCAGGTCTCCTCTTTGGAAACCCCATATCCCATACTCCCTCTCCCACCACTGTGAGGGTATTCCCCCTCCCACCCATCCGATCACCCACTTCCATATTCCCACCTTGACATTCCCCTTTACTGGGGCCTCTAACACCCTCAGGCCCAAGGGCCTCTCCTCCCCCTGATGGCCAACAAGGCCCTTCTCTGCCACATATGTGGTCTGAGCCATGGGTCCCTCGATGATGTATACTTTGGTTGGTGGTCCAGCCTCCAGGAGCACCGGGGGGGGGGGTGAGGCCAGTTGACACTGTTGCTCCCTCCATGGGGCTACCACACCCTCAGCTTCTTTAGTCCCTTCTCCAACTCCTCCATCTGGGACCTCACTCTCAGTCCAGCGGTTGCTGTAAAGTGAAACTTGGGTATTCCGAACTTTTGGGCTAATATCCACTTATCAGTGAGTACATACCATGTTCGTTCTTTTGTGACTGAGTTACCTCGCTCAGGATGATATTTTCAAGTTCCATCCATTTGCCTGCAAATTTCATAAAGTCATTGTTTTTAATAGTTGAGTAGTACTCCACTGTGTAGATGTACCACATTTTCTGTATCAATTCCTCTAATGAGGGACATCTGGGTTGTTTCCAGCTTCTGGCTATTATAAATATGGCTGCTATGAACAGAGTGGAGCATGTGTCTTTATTACATGTTGGAGCATCTTCTGGGTATATGCCCAGGAGAGGTATAGCTGGGTCCTCAGGTAGTATTACGTCCATTTTTCTGAGGGTCCACCAAACTGATTTCCAGAGTGGTTGTACCAGCTTGCAATCTCACCAAAGATGGAGGAGAGTTCCTCTTTCTCCATATCCTTGCCAGCATCTGCTGTCACCTGAGTTTTTGATCTTAGTCATTGTGACTAGTGTGAGGTCTAATCTCAGACTTGTTTTGATTTGCATTTCCCTGATGACTAAGGATGTTGAGCATTTCTTTAGGTGCTTCTCACCCTGCGAATTTCCTCAGTTGAGAATTCTCTGTTTAGCACTGTTCCCCATTTTTTGATGGGGTTATTTGGTTTTCTGGAGTCTAACTTCTTGAGTTCTTTGTATATATTGGATATTAGCCCTCTATCAGACATAGGATTGGTTAAGATCTTTTCCCAATCTGTTGGTTGCCATTTTGTCCTATTGACAGTGTCCTTTGCCTTACAGAAGCTTTGAAATTTCATGAGGTCCCATTTGGTTATTCTTGATCTTAGAGTATAAGCCACTGGTGTTCGGTTCAAAAACTTTTCCCCTGTACCCATGTGGTCGAGAGTTTTCCCCACTTTCTCTTCTATTAGAATCAGTGTATCTGGTTTTATGTAGAGGTCCTTGATCCACTTGGACTTGAACTTTGTACAGGGAGATAGGAATGGATCAATTGCATTCTTCTACATGTAGACCGCCAGTTGAACCAGCACCATTTGTTGAAAATGCTGTCTTTTTTCCACTGAGTGGTTTTAGCTCCTTTGTCGAAAATCAAGTGACCATATGTGTGTGGGTTCATTTCTGGGTCCTCAGTTCTATTCCATTGATCTACCTGTCTGTCACTGTACCAATACCTTCCAGTTTTTATCACTACTGCTCTGTAGTACAGCTTGAGGTCAGGGATGCTGATTCTCCCAGAAGTTCTTTTGTTGTTAAGAATAGCTTTTGCTATCCTGGGTTTTTTGTTGTTCCAAATGAATTTGAGAATTGCTCTTTCTAAGTCTATGAAGAATTGAGTTGGAATTTTGATGGGGATTGCATTGAATTTGTAGATTGCTTTTGGCAGGATGGCCATTTTTACTATATTGGTCCTTCCAATCCATAAGCATGGCAGATCTTTCCACCTTCTGAGGTCTTCTTCGATTTCTTTCTTCAGAGACTTGAAGTTCTTATCATACAGA
>CM052706.1:28679010-28725490 GCA_028551405.1 Uromys caudimaculatus
GGGGAATTGAGTCCATTGATGTTATGAGATATTAAGGAATAGTGACTGTTGGTTCCTGTTATTTTTGATGTTACTTTTAGGTTTGTGTGGCTATCTTCTTTTCAGTTTGTTGAAAGATTACTTTCTTGCATTTTCTAGAGTGTAGTTTCCTTCCTTGAGTTGACGTTTACCATTTATTATCCTTTGTAGGGTAGGGTTTGTGGAAATATATTGTATAAATTTGGTTTTATCATAGAATATTTTGGTTTCACCATCTATGTTAATTGAGAGTTTTGCTGGGTATAGCTGCCTGGGCTGGCAGTTGTGTTCTCTTAGGATCTGTATGAGTTCTGCCCAGGATCTTCTAGCTTTTTTAGTCTCTGGTGAGAAGTCTGGTGTAAATCTGATAGGTCTGCCTTTATATGTTACTTGACCTTTTTCCCTTACTGCTTTTAATATTCTTTTCTTGTTTTGTGTATTTGGTGTTTTCACTATAATGTGAAGGGACGAATTTCTTTTCTGGTCCAACCTATTTGGAGTTCTGCAAGCTTCTTGTATATTTATGTTCATCTCTTTCTTTAAGTTAGGGAAGTTTTCTTATATAATTTTGTTGAAGATATTTACTGGTCCTTTAAGTTCGGAA
This sequence comes from Uromys caudimaculatus, assembly GCA_028551405.1. Classification (NCBI taxonomy): domain Eukaryota; kingdom Metazoa; phylum Chordata; class Mammalia; order Rodentia; family Muridae; genus Uromys; species Uromys caudimaculatus. The sequence goes on from CM052706.1 coordinate 28,679,633, forward strand.
TCCTCACTCTCTTTGATACCTATTATCCTTAGGTTCTGTCTTCTCATTGTGTCCTGGATTTCATGGATGTTTTGGGTTAGGAACTTTTTGCATTTTGTATGTTCTTTTACTGTTGTATCAATGTTGTCTATGGTATCTTCTGCTACTGAGATTCTCTCTTCTATCTCTTATATTCTGTTGTTTATGCTTGCATCTATGACTCCTGATCTCTTTCCTAGGTTTTCTAATTCCTGGGTTGTCTCTTTTTGTGATTTTTTTATTGTTTCTATTTTTATTTTTAGCTCCTGGATAGTTTTGTTCATTCTTTTGTCTGTTTGATTGTGTTTTCCTGTAATTCTTTAATGGATTTCTGTGTTTCCTCTTTAAGGGCTTCTAGTTCTTTACCTCTGTTCTCTTCTGTTTCTTTAAGGGTGTTAATTTCTTTCTTAAAGTCTTCTATCATCATCATGAGAACTGATTTTAAATCTGAGTCTTACTTTTCTGGTGCGTTGGGGAATCCAGGGCTTGCTGTGGTGGGAAAGCTGGGTTCTGATGTTGACACTAACCTTGGTTTCTGTTCCTTAGGTTCTTGCCCTTGCCTTTTGCCATCTTGTTAACTCTGATGTTAGCTGATCTTACTCTGTCTGGATGTGACTTGTCCCTCCTGCAGGCCTTTGTATCAATACTCCTTGAAGACCAGCTCTCTCTGAGAGGTGTTTGGGTTTGGAGTGCTGTGGCACAGGGTCAGCTCTGGGGTGCAGTCAGAAACCAGAAGGATCTTTTCCCCAGCTGTCCCTTGGTTCCTATGTCCTGATGGCTCTGCAAGGGTCCCTCTTGATCCAGTGAATTTGAACAGAAGTGGTCGTTTATCCCATGCTCGAAGGTGTGTCAACACTCCTGGGATACCAGCTCTTTCCTGGAGCCCTGTGGCCCAGGCTGAGGTCTCCAGGTCCCGGTGAGCAGTGGTGCTTGTCTTATCCCCACTCAAGGCTTTTCCACCCTCCTGGGAGGGTGACTTTCTCCTGGCACTGCTTGGCTATGGAACCCTGGTTGCCCAGGCACAGGTCTCCTCCCACAGATAGAAACCGGAAGGTTCCTGTCCCTTACTTTTCCTTCTCAGTCTGTGTCCTGAGGGCCTGGTAGAGTAAATTTCTTGTGGCACTGCTTGGCTGTGGGTCCCTGGTGGCCCAGGCAGAGGTTTCCTTTGCCCACCTACCTCAGTTCTTGTGTCCCGCAGGTTCAGGGTGGTTCCTGGTGAGCAGTGGTGCTCGTCTTGGCCCCACTCACAGCTTTTCCATGCTCCTGGGAGAGAAACTTTCTTCCGGCGCTGCTTGGCTATGGAACCCTGGTGGCCCGGGCAGAGGTCTCCTGCCCCAAATGGGAACCAGAGGGTTCCTATGCCCGACTACCTAAGTCTCTGTGTCTCGCAGGTTCTGGGCAGTTCCTAGTGAGCAGTGGTGCTTGTCTTGGCCCCACTCCTGACTTTTCCAAGCACCTGGGAGGGTAGCTTTCTCCCGGTGCTCACACATAAGTCTTAAAGAGAAAAGAACCCACTCTCCCATTTAGGCATGGGGAAAAGTCTTTCTTGATCTCCCTAAATTTATACAGAAGCCTCTATAATTAAAACAAAAACAAACAAAAAACTCTCACTTTTTATTCCATGCTTTTATTTTTAATTTTGTATATATTTTACTAATTTTTAAAAATTTATGTATACGTTTGTATGTCTGTTTGAGTATGTTTATATGCATATAGGTGCCTGTAAAGTCCAGAAAAGGGTGTTGGAACCCAGATCTGGAGTTGTAGGTAGCTGTGAGCTATCCAAGGTGGCTATAGGAGCCAAACATAGATCCTCTACAAGAACAGCTGTTGCTCCTAAGTGCTAACCCATCACCCCAGCTCTCATCCTCTGTATCGTTTTTTTTTTTTTTTTAAATAATTTTCATTTGAAATTATAATTACATCATTCTCTCCTCACAATAAATCACAATAAAAATGTATAAGTGAATCAAGACACAGAATTCATGCTTCATCTGATTTTGTAATGTGTATCTTAAGTGGTTATATATATATATATATATATATATATATATATATATATATGCATATATATGTGTGTGTGTGTGTATACCATTACATATATACAAATATGTACTGCATATAAAATGAGCAGACGCATATATATATATATACACACACACACACATATATATACATACACTGTACTAGCTAGTTTTGTGTGTCAACTTGACACAAGCTGAAGTTATCACAGAGAAAGGAGTTTCAGTTGAGAAAATGACTCCATGAGATCCAGTACTAAGACATTTTCTCAATCAGTGATCAAGAGGGGAGGGCCTCTTGTGAGTGGTACCATCTGTGGGCTGGTAGTCTTGGGTTCTATAAGAAAGCAAGTTGACCAAACCAGGAGAAGCAAGCAAGCAAGCAAGAAAGCCAGTAAGCAGCATTCCTCCATGGCCTCTGCATCAGCTCCTGCTCCTTGACCTGCTTGAGTTCCAGTCCTGACTTCCTTTCATGATGCACAGCAGCATGGAAGTGTAAGCTCAATAAACCCTTTCCTCCCCAACTTGCATCTTGGTCATGATGTTTGTGCAGGAATAGAAACCCTGACTAAGACATACACACACACACACACATATACATATATACACATGTATATGTATGCAGCACATATTTGTAGTATTCCCAAAAGTTAAAAGAGCAAACCAGAACCCCTGGAACTGGAGTTACAGGCAAGTGTGAGCTGCCTGATATGGGGGCTGAGAACCAAACACAGGTTCTCTGCAGAGCAAGAGCTCTGAACTGCTAGGTCACCTTAGTGTAATGGTTTTCTACCTGTGGGTCTTGGTGGTCAAATGACCCTTTCATAGTGGTAACCTATCAGATATTCTGCATATCAGATACTTGTATTACAATCCATAATAGCAAAATTACACTTATGAAGTAGCAACAAAACAATTTTACAGTTGTGGTCAGCACAACAGGAAGAATTGTATTACAGGGTCACAGCATTAGGAAGATGAAGACCCACTGCCTTAGTGTTGCTATTTTAAGGAGTGGAAAACACATTAACGATTCATGTGCAGCAGTATATAACCTAGTCTGTGCTTTAGAATTTGTCACCATGTTAAAATCTTCCTCAGATAATTAAGCCTAATTGTTGGCCTGATTGGGGGAAAGCAATTTACCAGTTATGACTGAATGTAGTGGACATGTTAAATTCAACTAAGAAGGTAAGCCTCTTGCATTATATACATGAAAAATCAGTTTTCGTTCATTGAAAATGTACTGTATCACATTAAAATGCATTTTTTGGATAAGCTGAAAATTCCATCATTCCTTTGTGCTTCCTTCCTTCCTTCCTTTCTTTTTCTCTCTTTCTTTGTGGCAGTAAATATTTCTACAATCTAATATATAATAAAAATATAGAGCAATGCTAAATTCATAGCTATAAAGCAATAAAATGGATCCCTCTAGAGGACATTCTTATAATGATTCTTGTTAGAAAAACTACTTTTTCTGCATTCTGATAGCTAATACAAACTTAATATATTTTAAACAAAGTGGCACATTTGAAACAAAGTGGCAGATTTCAGCTTACTATTTCTTTATTGAATCATCAAAGTTGTCCAATATATAAACCCGATTTAAAAAAAAAAAAAAAAACAACATAGGACTTCGAGAACTAAAGATAAAATCATGGAAGTAAAGCAAAAATGAAACTGATTATTATAATTTATTAATAATGTTTAAGTTGAGCTGTTGGCCCTTTCATTCCCCAGATGAGAAAGACCATGACTGCATATCTAGGGAGCATGGCCATTGTTACTAGGCAATGGTCAGTATTCGAAGTATAGCTTTCTTTTCTCATAGCTGGTGATTTCATCTATCAGCCAAATAGTTTCACACAGAAGCAGCAAATCAAGACTTCTTACTGTGTACATCATAGTAAAAAAGAACCCTGACCTCTAGAATTACTAGCTAAAGGGGTCATTAACTTGGATACACAGGTGTGTTCTGTAACATACGCTGGTATCTCTTAAGTAAAAATACCCATTCATCTCAGTTTTGATAAAATGGATGTAGAATACTTATATTGACAGTTATACTATAGCAAAAGTAGAAAGTGCTTGCACAATAAGGAATGATCTGACCCAGAAATCAGGTAGAGCTATGTCTTGTAAAATGTTAGGTCAGCCAAAAGCTTCTACAGGAAAACTGCCTTCGCTGATGTATCTTCTATTATCTGGGAGATGTAGCCTCCAGGTGAACTTACCAATTAAAATAAGTTATTCATGAAGCAGAGTGGAGAACCAGACAGAGTTCAGATGACACCCACGGCACACAATGGGTTTGGGAATAGAAAAGGAGGGGTAGAGGGATAGAAAGGGGCTGGGAAAGGTTGAAATGCCCACCTCTGAGTGTTGCTTCTGACCTGAGCATTTGCCACATGTCAAGAAGCATTGCCCCAACATCCTGCTTATAAATCAGCAAGGTGCACCTGACATCATTCCTTCAAACCATTATGTGCCAGCACATGGAGCAGTGATTCCCTCAAACTATTAACAGACTGAGAGAAGAGGAATAAACTTGTTTATAAGGTTAGTAAGTCTCACAAAGTGAACCATGCTTGACCTCATATGTCTTGTAACCCTACACTTAGCACCATGCAAGCCACATAATGAGCGCTCCATAACTACTTACAGAACTGATGCAATTGCCAATAATGATGTAATGAAGCAGGAGAATTTGGGGATTTATTATCAATACTGATGCTTTGGCATAGCTAAGAGGACACAAGGCAACCAATCAGGCCATTATAAAATCTACTTCGAAGAGCACATTGGGAGGGGGATTAGGATTGCTGTCTGTCTGGGGCTGGAGAACCTTAAAATAGTCAGCTAGACTTCTGGAAGACATGCATAGCTGGTGGTGCTGGGTAACAGCTGGCATTTGGTACCATTTCGATAGTGTTAAGAAAACAAACCTAGCATATAAGACATCTTTATCTATGTAAATGATCCTACCAAGCCTCTCGCAGCATCTGCCTCATCCTGGTCACTGGTGTTTGAAGTCTTTCATTCCTACTTGTTGGCAATGCTCATCCACAGAACATACTGTTCTGCTTCCCTGAGCCCACATTTATCATTGAACCATTTTCCTCTCAGAGTTTCTGATCCTTTTGGAATGCCTTCAGTGAAATATTTCTTCTTGGTATCAAGTTGTACATCTTCAAAAGAATATGACATGTGCAAATGACCAAGTATGAAGCACAGTCACATGACTAGTACTCAGGAGGCTGTAGCCATATAAAAATGTGTGTGTGTGTATGTGTGCAGAGGGAGAGGGGGGGGAGGGGGGGAGAGAGAGAGAGAGAGAGAGAGAGAGAGGAGAGAAGTATAGATAGAGATGGAGAAATATAGAGATACAGAGTAGAGAGATGGAGATAGATAAATAGATGATAGATAGATAGATAGATAGATAGATAGATAGATAGATAGATAGATAGATAGATAATACACCCTATGTAGACAGTCTTTCATTAAGCCTCTCTGCCTAAGTGACTTTAGGTTGTATCAAGTTGACAATGAAAGCTAACTATCAGGACCTAACATTCCATGCAATGGCTTCTTACTATACCATTTGAAAGAAGAACAGGGTCTATTTAAATGTATTTCTGAATATAAAAGTCTGTAAAAATTTAAATATAATAGACAGTAAAAAAAACCTCAATAGAATTCTGTCACAATAACATTTAAGCAATCTTCCATAAAGAAGAATTAGAGACACAGACATGATGATGATGATGATGATGATGATGAAGAAATGTGGAGGCCTAATTTTCAGTTAAGAAAAATTAGAGGAAAGGAGAATAGATATAAGATTTCAAATGAAATTAATACATAAACAACAACAACAAAATTTACAAATTAGAATTTTTCTCCAGACAGGATGACTTGTGAAATGCCACCTACAAAGGAAAGACATAAGACTGCAAGAGGATGACAAAATTTTACATCAAAGATAACAGTAAAATTTCCCCCGAAAGAAACAAAACACATATTACACCAAAGATTTGAAACTTGAGTAGTATGAAAATTATTAACAGCCACATTAGAAATTTTATGATACAATACCTTCAAAGTCACAATGAAAAGCATCTTCAATCCAGATTATTGTACTTAGAGAGTTTATCACGTGATAATCTAAAATTATAGTCAATCAATTTTTCAACTTCTTAACCATATTTTCTCTAAAAGTTTCTTTATATATGAAGAAAAAAGTAATGAGGGACAGAGAGACAAAGACAGAGAAAGACAAAGAGAGAGACAGAGAAAGATACACAGAAAGATACTCAGAAACCAGAACATTCTAAAAAAACTATGATACAAAACAAGATGCTCAAGGAACAGTAGTCCAGAGAGAACTCTGGTGCTATTTCACATCAGGCACACAAAAAATCCAAGAGTCATAATCGGGCAAGGGCAGAAGGCTTCAGATAGACGTCTTAGAGCAACCAAGGCTAGTGTTCAAGTACACAGGAGCCTGGCATTATTGAGGGGAGCTTTCATCATGCTCACACATAGTTTTGGCTGCACCATTGAGAACTGTGAAAAAATGTCAAGTCAATGAATAGAATTAGGTGGTTTTTAATACTCAAAGACATACAAAGACAGAAAACATAATCATGACTTATCTGAATATAATTACATGTAATTGTAATGTATACATTAAACCTTGACTTAAAAAGTTAGTGGTTAGATAGGGTACAAAATGGAAGCCGTTCCGTGGGATGCGTGGCATCCTGTAGTATCCAGACAGTGGAAAGGTGCCAAGGGACAGCATTAATGACCAATGCTGAAGGAACAGATGTAGAGTCATAAATATCAGACCAAACTGAACCATCTTAAAATGTATTCCCTGAAAATGGAGTCATGAAATGAAAATGGTAGATAAGAAATTACTGTGGTTTGTTGAAAATTGTCCACAGGCTATATTATTTATACAGATTTTTCCATTATATCAATCTAAATTATCGAGGGAAATTGTGTATTCCTGCACAAAACATTGTGACCAAAAAGCAAGTTGGAGAGGAAAGGGTCTATTCAGCCTACACTTCCACATTGCTGTTCATCAACCAAAGGCAATCAGGACTGGAACTCACACAGAGCAGGAACCTGGAGGCAGGAACTGATGCAGAGGCCATGGAGGGATGTTTCTTACTGGCTTGCTCAGCTTGCTTTCTTATAGAACCCAGGACTACCAGCCCAGGGATAGCACTACCTACAGTGGTCTGGGCCCTTTCTCTCTTGATCACTAATTGGAAAAATTACTTACAGCTGGACCTCATGGAGGCATTTTCTCAAGGGAGGCTCCTTTCTCTGTGATAACTCCAGCTTGTGTCAAGTTGACACACAACAGCAGCAGGTACAGAAATTCAGAGGCAAATCTGAAAAACCTGCTCACATACTTGCTAAAATGGAAGCTGTTATGACATTGACAATGTGATTTTATAGGATCATTTTATTAGTAAGTTAAACTCTTTTGGAGTAAGAAATAAAGAGACTAGGAAGCACACAAACAATGGAACAGGAGTTTACTATAATTGAATTGCAGAGAAGTAGGATGACACCAGACAGGAAACATGGTACTCAAAGGCTTTGTCTTCAAAAATTTTAAATACAAAAAAATAGATATTTTCCAGCAGTTACAGAAATGGAACTGATTTTATAAAACATCAGTTTCTTTGTTTTTTGTTTGTCTGTCTGTTTAACCTCCATGGATGTTGAAAACATCACCATTACACTGAAAATTTTATCACTGTCACAACCTCTACCTCTCCCTTTAGCACTGTGGCTTTGTGAGGGAGTACTTGGTTGAACCCCAAGACTTGTGTAGAGCTGCATTCCGGAACTGTTTCTCTGTAACACTAACATGTGACACCAATGCCAGGACCCTTTTTTGAACATCATGTCTTACAAAGTAAACTGATCACAAAGAGCAATCCTTCCTTACAACAGGGATTCCACAACAACAACAACAAAACAACAACAACAACAATGGGTGTCTCACATATGTGTCAAATGCAGGTAAGGAGCTCAACCCTCCTCTGCAAAACCAGACCTATCCAACTACATGATGATCTCACTGAAGGCACGAGAATTATCTGACAATGTATACATACTTGTTATTTGATGTTAATTAATAAAATCAATTCTGTCAATATTGTTTCTGCTGGGTTTTCCTGAGGCAGCATATTTGGTTTGCTGTTTACTTTATTAGGCAATAAATCAAGCAGTAGAGTGACTCTCACTCAAATAGTAGAATTTTGGCTCTTTCTCTATACTTGGCATGTAACTAACTCCAGTTCATGCAAGAAAGCAATATTTTGATTTATTCTGAAAAACAATCTAATTTTTAGGTTGACCAGTGAGATCCCTGGATTTTTGGATTTCAGTGATTTTATGTGGATATTTGACAAACTTTCAACATAAACAACATTCCACAGAATGAAAATGGATGGATTAGTGACTCCATGAAATTCAATTTCAGTATGTACAGTTCTTCCTTCTGGCACCTTTACGACTGCTTGCATAAAAGCATCGTGCCAGATTTACTTGCTGTGGCCATGCAATTTATTTGCCTACAATGTAATAGATTATATGCATAATACTGTTTGAGCTGTAGCATTTGTTACTGTGTCTCTTTATGCTTAAAATTTATTAGGGCTTAAACCATTGCCCATTTCAGTTATTTAAGGTTATCATACAGCACTTGGAGAAAACAAAAATACAAATTTAGTATGTACAGAAGTTAACCCACAGATGACCTGAAGTATGTCAGCAAGAATGAGCTGCATCTCTTTGACTGAAATGAAGTTCCATGATCTGATAGCTGATACATTATAAGTCTGAGACTTAGTGTCTATAAAAAGATGTCTGTGGAGAGACTAAAGAATCTTTTATTTCAACTTCGAGAGCATATCACAGAGGACTGTAATTCTGAAAAAGACATTGCCAGTGGTAAATTCCCAGAAGCACCCCAAGCAGAGATCAGCATGCAGAGTGATCAGGAGAAATCTTGAGATCAATGGCACTGAAAGAAAGAACAGCCAAGCGTGGCGGTGCCTATCTACAATCGCAGCACTCAGGAAGCTGACACCAGGCTCAGCTATGCAGGGAGATTCCATCCAAATAAGAAAAATGAATGAATGAGTCAATAACCACCTGAGAGGCTAGCGAACAGTGGCTTGGGAGAAAAGAAAGAGCAGTGTCAGTCAGATGCCAGTCTCCACAGCATCATTCGTGGGCCATGTAAGGAGTTCTCAGCGAAAGACCACATGATCTGTGCAAGGCCACTGTGTTCTTTCCCATTGCCCATTTCCCAAAGCTCCACACTCCCATTTCCCTTAACTTTGGGTCTTCACAACACTGTTCTGTTTGTCTGTTGGCTTCCATTGAGTCTGCTGCCTTGATTGGACATATGAGGACTGGCATCTCTCCTCTACTCTAGCTGACCAATAAGATTGGCCTTGGCATCAAAGCAGGTACCTGAGGCTGTTTCTCTTTCATATTCTCCAGAGAAATTCTGAACAGAGAAATGATTGTCATTTACTGCCCCCTGTATATGGATTATGCCTGGAACTGGACATACTCACTCAGTTCCTAAACTCACATCAGCTCAGGGAATAAACACTTAGCTTGTGATAACCCAGTTCCTGGATAGCATGCTCCCAATTCTTTCTGCATATGCTCACATTGCTTTGAAGATTTTTAAATTTGTGTGTGTGTGCGTGTGTGTGTGTGTGTGCCATCCATGAAAGTGCCTACAGAGCCCTGAGATGTCAAATTCCTATAATACTTTAGTTACAGGCACAGTCTATCCCCAACTCAGATAGTTAATAGCATAAAAATGATAGTGAAAAAAAAAGGTTTTCTCCTCACAAACAGAAAAAGTCAACTATTTTTATAAAATGACTTTAAACTAATATAAGTTAAACAACATATATACACATGATACACTTGAAACCAGTCAACTAAGTACCTTCACAAAGCTAACCCTAGTCTTTGAGGAAAAAAAATCAAGACAGAAAACCCCATATGTTTTTCTGGAATGTTCTGAATTTGTCAATTTAAATGGATTCCAAGCCATAGGTTTAAGCCTTTGTCATAAATGCATGAAGATTTGATCACAATGCAATTTGTAAAATTTATTGTGTTCACATCAGTCTCAGGCAGCTATGTTTGCTTCAGCAATACACGACCTCTTTGCAATCATACAGAACACTTAGCTTTTAAATAACGCTTACTACAATGATATCTGTTCAGAGAAATGAAATTTTTATCTTAAAACAAATATAGTTAATTAGCTGTCACATTCAAATGGGTCCAAAATTCACAAACTGCAACATAAGCACCTTTCCCTCAAGACATCAGGACATCGAAGGAGACAATAAACGTAGGTGCATTATTAGTAATAGTAATTAGAGTCCCAGTTTACCAGCACTAGGTTCTGTGACCCAGAGAAGGTGACAGCCCTACTCTGAATCTACTTCAGGGTATGCACAACTCATATTTATAATACTTCGTAAGAATAAAATTGGAAATATATACCTATATATATATCTGCAAAAACTGGCAGTGCACTACAGCAGAAGTGGCAGGGGCAATAAGAAAACCTGTCTAATTGCTGAATCCTTCTGGGAATACAGTGCCTTGTACATCACATAAAAGCTCTATCAGATGCATCAGCTTTCCCACTAGACAGCTAAAGAAACTGCATTTGCTAGGAACACTCCAGCTTGCCCAAGGTCATTCCCAACTAATGTCAAAGTCCAGTGGTTAATTTAACTTTTAGAGCTTCAGGAAACTAGTAGGCAGATGGACAGATGAATGATATAGGCACGTCCCTGAAGTTTGAGGAGCAATGTGGAGAGGACTAGGCTTGAGGAGAAAGGACCGATACAGCTGCTGAAGGAGCAGGACCTGAATACTATGGAGGATGATAAAGGTGATGGGAAATTTACACAACAAGCCAATAGCCTGTTTCTGCCTTTAACAAGAAACTAGCTCCTCTGCAGAGCTAAGGCAGTGATGAGGTGAGTACGGAGCAAAAGAAAGTTCAAAACAGGAGTAAGAATTGGACAAAGACTCCCTGAGAACTTGCTGTGCCCTCTCTTGCCTCGGGTGGGATATGGCCCTGGCAGTGAAAAGACAGTAGTGGAAGACGCTCAGTGTACCAGCTGTGGCACTCATCTTGCTGACCACAATGAAACAGTGTGCTTGAGATACACTTCTTTTTTTACAGGCCTCTAGTATTCACCATGTTTAGCAAGTTTTCTTCTCCATCCTTCATCCAGGCATTGGGTACAGGCTTATTTACAATTGGAGTATGGTTTTGACTTGATTTGATTTTGACTGTGCCCTTATTATTTCCTCTTGAATTAAAGTATTTAACGGTTTTCCCTCTATTTTATTGGTACACGCAATAGAAACACATTGTACTTTAAAAGAGATGCATATTTCAAAGAGACTGAACTTTTAGTTGTTTAAATTTTTAAATACTGTCAGACATATACATTTTGAAATGATTTAATGTAATGTTGGGATTAATGTGTGATCTTTGGGATGAACAAGAAAGCAAGGTTTATGACTTTACAGTGACATATTTGAGTGTTAAGTTGACAAAGGGTCAATGTGCTGGTTAGTTTTATGTCAGCTTGACACAGGCTAGAATGATTTGAGAGACCGTAATCTCACTTGGGGAAATGCCTTCATAACACAGCTTGCAGGCAAGCTTGTAGAGCATTTTCTTAATTAGTTATTGATGTCAAACTAGCTCAGGCCAGTGTTAATGGGGCTACTCTAGACTGGTGGTCCCAACTTCTGCAAGGAAGTAGGCAGAGGATGCCATGGAAGGCAAACTGGTGAAACCCTCCCCCATGGCCTCTTCAGCCATCAGCTCCTGCCTTGAGTTCCTGCCTTGAGTTCCTGCCCTTACTTCCTTTACTAACAGACTATGATATGGAAGCAGAAGCCAAAGAAACCCTCTCTTTCCCAGCTTGCTTTCAGACACAGTGCTTCATCATAACAATATGAGCCCTAGCTAAGACACTGATTTAGCATGAATGGAAAGAAAATGCACCATTATTTTGCTTTTGTTTTGTTCCTTTGAGCTCTCTTGTTCTGAGAAGCAGGGTTATCAGGGTCAGATCTTAGCTACCTAGATGGGCTTAGCAAGGGGCTTGAGGTAGGAAAAATCTAATGCCCCCTCCACTGTGCAATGTCAATGCTGAGATGGACCTGCAGCCATATGTTCAGGCTTTGAAAGAGAATGCACAACAGTATCGCTTGCAGCATTGTGAGCACACTCCACTTCCCCTTCAAGAATGCAATCCAGAGATGTTTAAATCGATAGAAGGAGCTTGGTCGCAAATGGTGCTTGAGGAACTTCTCCAATGATAGCCAATTACTGCTGCGCATATTTCGATGTAAAAGCCTCCCTAGCCCAAATCATACACAGGCACATCTTCATTCTCTCTTCTGACATGTGGCTTGACTGATAAGGTATCCCTTATGCGTGTGACTTCCACTTGGGCTTTTTATGAGTTGGAGAACAGGGGTAGTCTATATCCTAGACTTTGTGCATATCATTTGTGGATTTCTGAGATAAGTGTGATGAAGCAAGTACTCTTTCTTCAAACAAAAATTTCCATATGACATGGACCAAGCTGCAAAACATTTGCCAAGCTTCAATTCCTGTTACCTTGCTTCACTTTTTATAACGGACACCACATCCCTCTTTTTTTCCTTCCTCTTTCCCCCTCCCAAAGGGAGTTAACTTGTTCCTGTTCAGATCTATGGCTCATAGGTTAATAGTTTCTCCAGCCTCAAAATGGACATCTAAAAAGCATTTGATAAATGCAAATGTTTCTTTCTCACCAGGGAAATTGAAAGGGCCAGGCTTCAAAACTTTAATACCAGCAGGGGGTGCTACAACCATGTCTCCTGAACTTGGAACTTTAAGACTCTACAAATTGAATGTCCTTTCCAACTCAAAATATGGGATATATTCACAAAGAATAAGAAACTCTGAACTGAGTTGGCAATTGTGTATCTCAGTAGGAAAATAGTCAGCTTGAGGTTGAAGGATGAACCTTTGCTTCTATAAAGTTTATTTTACCTTTGAAAAACAAAGTTGAGCTATGTCAAACCATTAAAACTGGTACTGCTACTCACTGTACACTCTTCCCAATGAAGGTTATTTGAACAACCATTTGTTTGGTCAGCACATTGTTTGAGGTTCATTTTCTTGTATTGCAAACTATGGAGAAGTCGTGTGCAGTTTCCCAGGGCTGCAGTTGTGGCCGTTGGCAGGCAAGTGGCAATCCATAAACTTTATCCATACCTCTACAATGCCCTGAATCTAGTTTTTGTTAGTAAGTCTATAGTGACATCACTAAAACACGGTAGATATTTATTGCATTTTTGCCAACAGCATGCTTCTTCATCGAAGCTATTTACACACAAGTATCACGAGAGACTGCTGTGTCTGAAGTGCACCGATTTAAATTACATGCCACAGATAGTAGACATGCTGGTCCTGTGCATGGGGGCATGTGTATGCAGCTGGAGCCCATGCAGCACGATGGTTGAGAGCATGCCTGGAGCTATGCGGAAATACCAGCTGTTCCACCGGTTATCGTGGTGAACTTTGCTACTCGCTCTTACTGTAACACCGGCGGCTGTCAGAATCACACAGGGAACATCTGGGAAAGTAGAAATGTTGAACTCTTCTTTTATGAGTTGCCTCTGTACAATCATTTGAAAACCATTGATTTTTAATAGTAAGACAACTGTTCTCATCTGCAAAATCAAAGATGTTAAGAATACCTATGGATGGTGTGGTAGTTAAAAAACTGGATCTGTTTTTAACTCAATGCCTAGCATCATAAATTCAAAAAATGCTAGATATAATTAGTTCACAAGGCATTCAGTGGAATTCTTTTTAAATTATAAAATCTCCCTGTGCTGGTAGCACAGAGATTTGTCAGCCTTTTTGACCCTCAGGGAAGTAAAGGTGATATTTGCTTTCCAAAAATACTAGGTTTTCTGTTTTATGTGAGAATAAAGGTTTGACTTAATAAAAGATATTTTGTTTTTTAGCTGAGTTGTCTGTAAAGCTCTCATAACAATAAAGTTTTTGTGGTTTAATATGGCTTGGGAGACTACTTTAAAATGAGTTATGGATAAATAATGAAAACAAGATTATATGTTATATAGTTTCATAATTCAGAGACTTCATTGTAGTTTTACTCTATTAAAAGTAATATGTTCTTGCCCATTAAATATGTTAAAATTTTCCTATTTCCATATTTTTAATAACTATGAGTTTGAGTTGAAGTCTAATTTCATAAGAGAGATGTTTGAGAAGTAAAAGTTTTATTTTATAGTTTACCAATTATAAACAATATAAAATTTCCCTTCATCTCCGCCCTTGTCAGCTTGCCTTAGAGCAGGGGTTCCCAACCTTCCTAACACTGCAGCCCTTTAATACGGTCCCTCATGTTGTGGGGACCCCCAACCATAAAATTATTCTGGTGAAACTTCATAAATGTAATTTTGCTGTTATGAATCACGATGTAAATATCTGATATGCATGATAAGTTGGTATGTGACCCCAAAGGAGTTACAACCCAAAGGTTGAGGCCCACTGCTTTAGGAGATAATCCATGCAAGTGCTATCATTTTTTGGAGGAGGAATATTGTAAAAGAAAGAAAACGTGTCAATTGGAAGAAAACTGTGATTATCTAAAATGGGGAGTACTGATCTTTGCCAAGCCTGGCCTTCTGGGTTTATTTGCAGTTTGTGTAAAACACTCAAAAAAATTTGATATACCATTCTCATGGTTTGAACTTGATTGCTTAATATTAGAAACTCTTATTTGCCTCCATTTTTGATGATTAAATTAAATACCAAATGTAAAGTCTAGATATTGTGAGCATATAAACCTGTGTTTGGCTTCTCTGTCATTTTAATCTTCAAAGCTCTAATTTTTCCACCTGTTACCAAGTACATGAAATAGACAAAAACAGTCACAGTTCACTCTCAGGTATAAATGACTTTGAATAAGATCAGCTATCTCTCTCATATTATAAACACACACGCACACACACATACACACACACACACACACACAGAAACACACATGCACACAAGCACATAAATAATCATTTAAAACAAATGACACAGCCATTTCTGCGCTACCACTTACCAGTTGCTTGCTTCAATACTGGTGGGCTCAAAAGCTCATAATCGTGCCTGAGTTTAAACACTCATCACTATTTCTTGTCACCAGAGAATCTATATTAATTTCTTTATGACATTTCTAATTGTTTAAAATAGTCTTCCTATTATCCTAAAGCCAACCTTACTTCACTCTTAAGGTATTATAAGACACTGCCAGTCCAAATGTTTATTTTCCCAATATACTAAAACATTTTCCCACCACCCGTGCTTAATTCTAAACTATTACTATCTTGTTTACTAATGGAGGTCTTCCTTGACACCTCTAGAATGAGCTCAAAGCATGTGGGTCTTGAAATATTGGCCCAATTGTTGTTCTCCCACATACCCAGTTGTATTACACTATTTTCCTTTGTTCATTTTATCCTAAACTATTTGAGAACAGTTTTCAATTTAGATACTAGTCCTAATAATTTTACTATTTGACAGTTTTGTCAATTAAGTATATGGAACTAAAATATTAATGTCATTTTACCCCTACAGGTAAAACATTGATGCTTAGAAAAGTTAAATGGTTTACTGGAGGCACAAAAGCAAGAAAGACCTTCCCTACCTCCCAGAATTTCCCTGCCTCTGTTATTTTGAGTATATTTATTCTCCTTTTCTATCATTCCTTAGAAACTTGCTTCAAACCCTACCTCCTTTTAGATATTTTTGAGGCCTATACTACCCATCTCGAAAGTTGCTAATCAATCATTCTTTGTTTATCACATGTATGAATTAAGACAATTTTAGTAAATCTTTTTTTTTTTTTTTTTTTTTTTGGTTTTTCGAGACAGGGTTTCTCTGTGTCGCCCTGGCTGACCTGGAACTCACTCTGTAGACCAGGCTGGCCTCGAACTCAGAACTCTGAAATCCACCTGCCTCTGCTTCCCAAGTGCTGGGATTAAAGGCATGCGCCAGCACTGCCCGGCTTTAGTAAATCTTTGAATACCAAAAATCTAGACAAATAAACAGAGGAAAGGGATATCATTGAAGAGAATAACAATGGCCTGAGAGTAACTTGAGGGCTGCTGTCTGAGATGGAAGAGCTGATGAACACCAAAGCTGCATGCTTGCTAGGGAAACAGGAGAATCCACAGGCTTGATGGTTTACATAACTAAAAGCTCTTTACTCACTGTTTTGTAAAACAGAAGTTAATGACCAAGGTGCCATTGTGGTTTATAATGAGGATTCCTTCCCAGTGAGAGAACATAAGTGCCAAAGTCATCCTGTAAGCCCCACTTACCCAAAGACATGATAACTTCCTGCAATACCGGAAGCGCTACTTCTTGGGAAATAACAAGCCACATGTTTTTACTCCCATAAAAAGTTTGCTTGAATCAATTACATCAGAAGTGCTTGATCACATGTAGGTGGGAGGTACATAGGTAGGAGATACGCCAGAATGTAAGCTTGCCTGCCAAGTTCTGCATGATCACAGAAAGGATGGCAGGGTCGGAGCCGGCAGGGTATGGGCCTCCGTGTGTGTTGATGGTTGCTGGGCATGAAGCTATTTTGTATAAAACATATATACTTCTTTTCTTTTCTTTCTTTTTTCTTTTCTTTTCTTCTACTTTATGTTCCTCCGACGGGAAATATTCTCCGTGCCAAGGTTTTTAGGGAATGTCCTCTCTGTCAAGGTTAGTGACTCCATGATAGTCAGAGACAGTAGGAGTCCAGGAGGCAAGGATCTGTCTAACATCTCAGCAAAATGGTAGAACCTGTGACCATCAGGACGGCTCATAAGGCTTTGGGAAAGAACTCTGAAAACATGAATTCAAAAATATATAATTTCTCAACTACGCAAAATATAAAGATGCAATATGAGTTAAATGAGGGGCTTCTCAGACCTAAAAGAACAAAGAGAGTTGCACTACGAGCCAGCTAGTCATAAAGATATTAAAGATGGAGATAAAGAGATTTAGGGAGTGGTGATTGCAGGACAAGATCCTACCCAGCTAAATTTATTGTTTATGCTTACAGAGGCAAGCAGATTCCTGAGTTCAAAGTCAACCTGGGACAGATTGAGTTTAGGCCCAGGCCCAGGCATAGTGGGAATGGTAATTTAAGGACAAGATCCCACCCAGCTACTTGTTGTCTGTGCTTCCAAAGGCAGGCGATCTCAGAATTCATTTGCAATGTTTAAAAAAAAAAAAAAAAGTGCTTACTGTCTTTTTCTAACAATAAGGGGGCTTGGGTTATGGAATGCTGATTTGTGGGATAGTCAAAAGGGAACCTGGAACAAATGACTGAACTGATATGTAAATAAAAGACTAGACCTTGGTCTGTGAGAGGTGAGCTATTTGGATAAGCTATCTGGAGAGGGAGAAGAAAAGAGAGGAAGAGGTGAAAGAGAAAAAAAAAAGATGAAGATCAAGACAAAGAAGGATGAAGAAGAGGAAGAGTATTTACTTTTTATATTCATGACAAGTTCATGTTTCTCACCCTAATTTAACAAAAAAAAACATGAAAAAAAATTAAATAAATCCACAAGAATGAGAATAGCAGAGGTCATAACAATATTTTTTAATAAGTGAGATGAAAATAGAGAAACGGTGATAGATCAAAGGCAGTTCAATTAGTAGGAGAAATACAGAGGAGGTAAAACACGAGGCAGAGGAAAAGACATGTGTAAGACGGGACGGGGAGGAAGCGTTAGAAAAGAAAGACGGAGAGGAAAGAGGGAAGTGTAGCCTACATACCAGGTGTTCAGTGGGAAATAGGACAAAGACAGAGAAGATGGTATGATAAAGGAAACATGAAGAAAAAAAATAAGCTCTTGAAAATTAAAACAACTTACAGGGACATTGCTTTACAAATCAGTAAGAGGTTTTAGAATCTCTCCTGAAAGGTCAAAAAGACTTCCCCAAACAAAAGCTAATGACTAAGGAGCAAGGCAAAGAATGAGGATGAGGAACTGACTGTGCAGGTAACTGCAGAGAGCCTGCAAACAACCAACATGGACAGCTCTGAGCTGAGGAAGCTGCAAGAAAGGTTATAATTACTTTAAGGAAACTATAGGGCATTTGACCTCTTAAACTATAGGTATGTGTAATTTTGATTAATACATGAAAAACGCTTGAAACTGATACTAAAAAAATTCCCATCTTGTTTTTATATAAAACCACCAATGTACAATCTCTATTTACTCATAGAATAAAGTGGCCCTTCCTCCAGGAATCTCCAAAGCTATGTAATAGCTGTACATAGTTTCAGAGGCAATTTGAGTAGAAATGTGGCTTATAACTTTAAAATCTTGTAAGACTAATAAAGAAAATCAAATGAGTCACTGAATGAGATTTAGTTCTTGAAGTTTCTGACGCTGAGTGGTATTCTGTCCTCTTTGTGGATGTAAATATTATTAAGGTGATGGCCCTAATCATGACAGCTAGATGTACGCCCAGGGATCCTGACTATAGCAAATACACTTACAAGGTAGTAAGGAGCAGAAAAGTTACATATTAGCCTCAAATTTCTCCCAAAGGAAACTTTACTACTTATTTGTCCAGATACAAAACATTTACCCTTCCAATAATAACAGAATAATTATCACTTTTAAGGGACAAATAAAATATCTATAAGTTATTTATTTAGAAATCATATAATGATATGGACAGAGATAGAGATCATTGTAAAATTGAATATTTAACCATTTGCTAAACTCCATATTAATTGGCTGTATGATTTCATGACAAACTTAACATCAAACTTAGTAAACATTTAGAACTACTGTTTTAAATACAAAATTTCCTAATAGAATTTGGAAAACTTTGTTGATATAAAGACATCTCTTCTTGTTTAAGAAATGACAATAAAATTTGCTTTATTATTATACAAATAACTGATAGGCCCAGGGAGATAGCTTAGTCAGTAAAGTATGTGCTTTTCATATAAGCCCAGGACCTGAGTTTGATCCTTAAACCTAGAGGAGAAAAAAACAAACACCAAACAGATATCCAGTAACACACACTTGTAACCAAACACTGGGAAGACAAATCTCTACCCCTTCCTTGTCAGCCAGTCTAGCGAAATGAGCAAACTTCAGGTTCAGGGCCAGACTGTGTCTCAAAGAACAAGGTTCATTAATTGATGGTGTACAACTTCTGCAGTTGTCCCTTGGCCTCACACCTGCACCCATGTGAACCTGCACCCATGCAGATGTAAATGCAGAGACATCAAAAAAACATTAAGTAAATAAATTATGTGTATTATTTACTTTTCTCTGTTCCATAGAAATAAGTTACAGAAGAGAAATGTTCACCTACTACAAGGCAAGAAAGCACACAATTCCCCTTGAGAACATATTCCTGAGCATAGAGAATGTGCTAGAGCAGTCATTTTGCTGGGAAGTTAACTATGCACATTTCCCATTTTGCTGCATCTGCTATATTCATATAATTAAAAAAATAGATCACAGTGCTTCTCTTCTGTGTTGGGAGAGTATACGACTAACTTTATGATGTCACTTTAGAGTCAGGCTCAAACTCCCACCTGCTCCTGATACTTCTCCATCCTCTAAGCACAGCCAAGCTCACCCTTCTAATGGGTAAAAATAAGAAAGCAAGTGCTGGTCCCTGAATGACATCACAGGACATTAAATTTAGCTGTTGAAGTCAAAGGAGAACTCACTGATATAAAGACAATCAGAATGGCTGATGTACTTCGTGCCTTTTCAGTACCTCTTGCTTTTCTAAAAAACAGCTGCTCTAGAGAGATGAGAGAAAAGAGAGACATGAGGATAGAGTAACAGAGAGAGTGGATTCAACAAGACACACTGCTAAAGCTCCATGAATTTGTACCTCCAAAAACTTAGCATTAATATATTTGCTATTATTATTATTATTATTTTGTTGTTGTTGTTGTTGTTGTCTCATGATTAAGAGTTTTCTGCATAGCCTTGAATGTCCTGGAACTCACTCTTTAGATCAGGCTGGCCTTGAACTCGCAGAGATCCACCTGCCTCTTGCCTCTCGACTACTGGAATTAAAGTGGTATGCCACCACTGTCCAGCCTGTAATCAATTTTCAATTAGTATTTAACAGTTCCGTTGTATGATTCTTTTTTCAAAATTGAAGGATCTCAAAGTTTGCTTCAAATATAATTTTACTTAGCAAAATGGAAATGTCTTATGGATTTTATTTTAATAAATATCTCTTCTTCATTTTATTTATTTTCAGTATATCAATAATTGAGCTATTCTTGTTTGTTCTTTATTTTTCTACAGAGTTTAACTCTAATGAGCCAAATAACTTCTGCTTTGTGCATAACTCAACTTGAGTGCCTCAACAATATTCTCCAAATATGGAATACTGTAATTTATTTAGTCTTACATTGCTAAATTTCCCAAGTGGTGACTAAATGTATAGAAAATGGTGTCAAATCAAACCATCTTTCCAAACATTTCCTGGGATATTCTAAAATACATTTTGCCTTTAAAAAATACTTCTGCTTAGTCTCACAACTTTTGAGTCAAGCTTTTCAGGGTCAATCAAATTAAAACAGAGACTATGGCATACATCAAAAGCATTTGCTCCATGTCCAAAGTGATTATCAGCATTTCCAGTTAATGATAAGATTTTCACATAAATGCATGCTGCTGGGACAGCCACTCTGTGCAAGCTCTTCTTTGCTAGCAGTTTCAGGTGTAGGTGTCAATAACAAATTTCAGGTGTAAAGGACCTTCAGAGGTGAATAATCCTTGATATCATGTCCTAAATCACCAACTATCATTAATAAGACAATTACCTGACTACATGATACATGACAGATGACTTCTACATACAAATAGCCTTTATTGATTTGTTGGGACAAACTGGAAAAATTTATGTTAAGATACAATACACACAACAGTAATATGTTAGGCAGTTATATAGTTCCAATCATTAATTGAAATTTTACTTTCAAAAACAGAAAATTATTGAGTCTTGGCACTGCAAAAGTAAATGTACTGTGGGTATACATAGAAAAACATGTATTTCTAGAAATATGTTTCAGAGAACACTGGGGAAATTAGTTTTAGTGATGCATGGACAACATGTTGTCATTTAAAGCTCTTAGTCTGACCCAACAAGAAGGCAAATGTCTTAGTTACTTGCTATTTTTGTGATGAGACAGTATGACAAAGGTAACTTATGAAAGAAAGCACTTATTGGAGGATTGCTTACAGTTTCAAAGGATGTCCATGATGTCATGGGGAGGACCATAGTGATTGACGGGCAAGCAGCCATGGTGCTGGAGCGGTAGCTGAGAGCTCACGTCGATCTGGATCTGAAAGTTGCAGGCAGAGAGAGAGAGAGAGAGAGAGAGAGAGAGAGAGAGAGAGAGAGAGAGAAAGAGAGATAGATACAGAGAGAATGGACTTGGTATGGGGTTCTGAAATCTCAAAGTTCACTCCCCATTGACCCACTCCACCCAACAAGACCACATTTTCTTATTCTTTCCAAACAGTCCAGTATCTGGCAACCAAACATTTCAAATATATGAGCCCATCGGGTTCATTCTCATTTGAACCGCCGCAAAAATAAAGTCAAACAAAAATTGTTATTTAGCATTTGTAAGAGAGACATATTTCATTTTTATACTTGATTTGTTTTTAAGAGAAGAAATTGAAACTGGCTTGAGTAAGGCATTTACTTTTCCTCAAGCATGAGGTGTGGTTTCAAAATGGAGCCTCATTTCAGATTTTAATAGCAGTTGATACTGAAACTTATTTCCCTACTACTTTGACCAAAATAATAATAATAATAAAAAAGTGAAAGACTTACCACCAAATATCACCATTTTAAAATCTCCCTGAACCAAAGAATGTATCCATTCAACATAGTATCTGTACATTTCTTGATTTGTTTTGAGACACAGTCTTATTACACAGCCTAGACCAGCTTCACACTCAGTCTCTTCCTGCCACTGAGCTAGAAGTACTGGGGTGACAGGGAGAAGCATTCACCTGCCCAGCTCAGGATTTGATGTAGGCACAGATTCTGTAGGCACAGATTCCCATGTAGCTATAGTATCCTGGGAGATGTTTATATGCAAGGAAGGATCACCCTTTCTTCTCTCTGCCTTAGGAATTCCTCTCCCAGTGAAGATTAGTGTGTGTGTGTGTGTGTGTGTGTGTGTGTGTGTGTGTGTGTGTGTAGTCCAAAGTACTTTTTGTGCAAAAGCTGAAGTATATGTTTCAAGTTTTAAAACTGCTAATGAAGTAGATGTTTGTCAATACAACAGACTATGCATATTTACGCTTATGAAAATAAAGTGAATGCTTTTTTTCATCCAGCTAACATGAACATTAAAGGCCATGCAGACTGATAGCAGAATCTTCAGCTAGGAGTTTTTCTTAAACAAAAGAAAGGTCAGAGTATTTTAGTTGCTAGATAAATAATTTTTAAAATGGAATTCAAGTTCCAACCTATCCTGCTAAAAGAGAAGTAATATGATATTTTCAAGATCTGTTTGCACTATGATGAGATAGAATCCATATAGAATCCATATATATTCCTTTCTATAAGCACCAAGTCTCCTCAAAAACTCAAAACCAGTAAACAAAATAAATAGAAAATTAATATTACATTGACCAGCTAATAAGTTCAATAAGTATAAACTGATTCTTTTATAGTGTTATGCTACAATTTAATATTATTAATATACATGTGAGTTATAAAGTAGTTAAATGTTGATTTGTATAACTTTGGCTCTGTCTTCCTGTAAATTAAAGTCTCTGTGGCAGAGAATATAGTGAGTCAGATTGCTTCAGGGAACTGGGACTCACTTATGGGACTGAACTCAGTAATACCTGCTCAGCCAAGCAGTACAAATGGGGTCTGAAGCACTAAATGAAGAGGGGCCTCGGAGCACATGACAAGAGTTTGTGATAATGGCCTCATGTAGCTAAAACATTTCTCATTTTAGAGCATTCCAAATGCTGAGGTCAAAGGATCAAGAAATGATGAGAACCATGAACCCATGAGTTTTCTGGGTCACAAAACGTGTAAACAGTCTTAGAAATCACTTATAAACATCCCTGGACAAGTCTGGGGCTTAATAAAAGGCATCTCCATATATAAGCATTCTGACTATAACCCACAACGTAGGGAATACTGAGTTTAATACGTTCAGTCCACTTGAACTGGGTAGGCAGGGTATGGGATAGTGAGATTACAGTGTCAGGTAGAAGATTAGAAAGCAGAGCTTGTCCCTTGCATCAAATATTGAATTAAACATTAAGAAAGGAGACATGAGGAATAAAGTACACCTCCACTTTCAAGAATCACAATGTAGTGGAGGTAACTGCTGGGATAAAATTGGGCTTTGTAGAAAATAATAAGCAGATTGTAGTGAGGGCAGTATGTGAGACATAGACAAAGATGCTCTGTCCTTCTACAATGTCAGAATTGATTGAATAACCAGAAACTCACAAGAAACATCAGTTCAATGGCAGAGAATTGACAAATAATCCCACTTTCCTTGGTAACCTGGTTCAGGCAAACACAGGTTGCTTTATTCCCGTCTTAATTATTAAATCCAGATCTTTCTGTCTAGCTACATGAATGTAGATTTTGGAATGGATACTTAGAGCTGAAGATGCTGAGGCAGCATTTCAAGGGGTTTCAGAAGAAAGCTGATAGAAATGTAAACAGGGTCCCTATCATTGAGGAACCTACACCAGAGCTGCAGGGAAATGCTACTGCTGTAAATCAGGCTGCAGACGAAGGTCACGGGCTTGAGGGCAGAGCAGTAAACATAAGTTCTGGTGCAGCAACAAAGACACAATAATGGGTCCAGATGAAGGATCAAGGAGATGGATGGATAGCAAGTCCAGACAGAACAACAGAAGTATATGCAGATGGCTGTTGAGGAGGCAGCATCAACACTTGGAACTAAGCCAAACTGAAGCACTCCTTGCCCCCTCCCCCTGGGAGGAGATTAATTGGGAGTTGAACCAAACCGATACACACAGGATAATCTGGAGTTCTCTGTCTGCTGTCCTTCACACACACTTGATGGTTAGGTAACAGATTTATGGAGACAGGATGAGCATAGATCATTATCACAGAGCTGGGTATTTACTTTTTACCAGAGTCCAAGTGAGGGAACTACTCCCTTTTCTTGGTCTGATGTGTATGATAAGTTCTTGGACCTGGTGATTATGAAATGCTTTGGATGTACCTATGTGCTTCTATTATTTCTCTTCACTCAAATACATTTTAGGTTGGAATTCTTTCTACTCTTGGGAATAAGTCATTTATCAGTGTGTAGCAGAGTTGGTACAAGACAGTTGATATTGTTCACATGTCCACTTAATGGTTGAATCATCTTTCATTCTCAAGGTAGAGTCAACTTATAACATGGGGTCTCCCAAGGCTAGGACCAGCCTAAAAAAGCACATTTCTGGAGTAACTTAGAGCAGTCAAGAGCCTTATCTCAATACACATTTACAGGATTAACTCTGGGGAACCAGTTCATATTTCATAATCTGTATCTCTGTAGTGGTGACATCTAAACAGGATCTTGATATAGCAAGAAGTTTGCTATGCAAGGAATATAAGGCAGCATATTCCATATAGAAACTGGAGGGTAGGGAGGACAGAGGGCTCCAGTCAGAGGAAAGTGTGGAGAGAGCAAGGAGTTTAATAAGTTTAATAGGCCATGATGGAGGATATTACCTTCAATATTATAGAAGAATGTTACATATCAAATAACCACTATTTGACAATTTGGGAGATTGAGAGATGTCACTTTTTCCCATGAATGTTGAGAACAAAAATGTGGAGAGTTTGAGGTGAGAGAAATTGAGATAATAATCTTTAGTATGTATAAGCCTATGAAAAAAATTCTAGTATTGCACAGCAGAGTGGGCTCTAAATTCGGATGTCCAGTCATGTAGCAGGTAAGACAAAGAACTGCTGAAAACCAAAGAACTGACTAGAGCAAGGTGAGGTGACTGTGAAGCTCCCACCGACTGTAGGACTCAGGAAAGACTGTCCTGCTGAGAGGAGAAAAGAGGAGCAAATTACTGGGAAGAAGGCTCAAATCTAATGTGGCAAGTTAATTACAGGACCTAAATATAGTGAGGCAGTCACTGTGATTTCAAAGGTCGGAAGGCTCGAGGTCAGGGGTAAATTCTACCTGATCCAAGTAGTACTGAGTTTCCCGGTAAATTTAGTAATGACAGTTACTGTGGGAAGACCTGACAATGAATGAAGGAATTAAACAAAACTTTGCAGAAGATTAAATGACCAACAGAAAGAAAAGAGCAAGGTTTTCAAAACATTCCAAGGAATTTCAAATACCTCCAAATCAAAGAGAAACAAAATTCATCTTAACCTTCTGTTGATTTGAAACAAAAACTTAATTATGGGGTAAGCTAGGGAGGCTTTGTCCTTGCCTATTTTAACCACAATTTATCATTCAGTAATCAGTTCTCTGCCATTATTGATAAAGTGCACCTTGGTATAGAACACTCTATGTACTGCTGTTGGGTTGCTATGCCTTAAGAAATACAGTGTACATAACTGGAATATAAGTCAAAGAAGCATGCTAACAATTTATAGCTGTTGAAATATAAGGAGAACAAACATACAAACCATTCCTTTATATGAGATAAAGACAAGCTTCCCAGTGTGGAGATGAGAAAGTTAAGGTCATAAAAGGGTGAAGATGTCACTCAAGACCACAACCGACAAGATGCCCCGTTGCCTTCTGCTCTCAGTCTAATGCTATATAGTTCTGTTAAGTATAAGGAGTGTTAGGGATGTGCAGTTCAACTCTACCTTGCTATGGGTTTCAGCTTCATCAGGTTCAATCAGATCCTAGGACATGGAACCCATGCCGTTGATGTAGGTGTTCCCTTCCATGGGGCATGAGCTGTTAAACAGCAGCTTGTCAAGCTAGGCAGCTGGCAAGCCTGTCCAGGGTATACCCTACAAGAACAGTCTTGAGAGTCAGTGTGCAGCTGACATCTGAGGAGTCTGAGTGGGAGTGGCTGCTATAAGTTCTTACAAGGGTCAGATTGGAAAGAACTCATCACATCCTTGCACTGTAGAGCTTTTCTGCCTTTCCTATGCCAGGAAGAGTCCTCAAACACTCCAGAGTCTAATTCCTGATATCCAGTCCCCAGCAAAGCTATCTGTAGAATCTTTGATTTCCCTCCTTCTCTCCCCCCCCCCCGGCGCGTGCATGTGTTTGTGTGTGTGTGTGTGTGTGTGTGTGTGTGTGTGTGTTTATGCACCCCTTCTTGAAACAATGGATTTGTTAGTTTGTGATACTTTACAATAAAAATGCAACCAAAATATAAGTCAAACTTGGCTTGGGTCCAAGAACAAACAAGAATTAAAGAGACTTTATTAATTATTTTCATGTAAAATTAAGACATGTCTTTGCTTTCTTACAGAATTTATTCTAGAAAAAAATCTATCTCTAAAAGTAAGTGAATCTTTTTAGAAGCTGTACAAGCCTCTTGCTAGTGCAGTGACCCAGGAAATGTTCTTTCCCAAAGCCAAAGAGTCCTTTCTCTGAAATGTCATCAAGGGAAGAGCACCTCTCTGCTTATGTTGTGAGAGGACAATGGCAATTGTGCTTAGTGATACAACCGCTATCAGAAAGGCTGGGTTTGGTTTCTTTGTTGTTGTTGTTGTCGTGGTTGTTGTTATGTTCCTTATTATAAAACTAGCATGGATGGTTACCAGATTACAGGCAAATATAGGTGGACTCAGTAAAAATGCCCACAGTTGCTGGGTCTCCTTGTTTTTTATTTAATTTTTTATCTTGAAGACCTGTATGTGATGGGTATCTGTTCACAATATAGTGATGTGTATTCCTATAGATTGTAGCTTGATGCTTTCAGAAGCAATGTCAGTTCATTCTTTGCTATTTAGGGGGAGATTATTTTGAAATAAAATATTTGTTTTCAATTTTATTTTCACAATTAAGAATTAATAGTTTAATTTAAAAACTTATTTGGTTATTGTTTGACTAATTTCTTCATAATCATATAGTAATTTTTGGATTAGTTTTTTTGTACACTGATTTATCCATAGATCTAAAAATTATTGTCATTCTAGAAAATTTCAGGGAGAATTGTAACAATATTACTTCAGAAAGAGAATCATGAAGGAAGTACAAATGAGAGGCAGTGTTCTGAAACATGATGCTTAATCAAATTGTGTGCATACAGTTGGATGTTTATTGGGTGATTATTTTGAGATCTGATGAATGTACAGAAGCAAAGATAACATTTTACCCTGGTAAATAATTAGAAGTCATCACCTATTTTACATTCTTGAAGGATTTTCAGTAGAGGAGAGGAGAGGCTTTTCTTAGAATTGTGACAAAGACAGAATTGATATGGACTTCCAGTGGAGGGAAAGCCAATTTTTTAAAAATTATATTTTAATAATTGATGTTCTCCTGTGTGGAACTTAACATCCTTCTGAGGTCAAGAGCATGCTCTCAGTGAATTACTCAAGCACAGGTCAGACACAAGACTACCTGAATTCCAAAGACAAAAAGAAGCCTAGCACTTTCAAGGAAAAGCTATGCTTTCCAATATCTCTCGAGCTCTACTTTGCACTACTCCTGAAAAAAAAATAGCTCCTAATTAATGAGAACATCTACATACACAGATTAAGATCCCTGGCCAGGAGCTTGCTATATGCCAGGGACACTGCTGAGCATCTTATGAAAGGTCACTCAATCCACAGCAAGCCTGACCTATGCACATCACTATTGCTACTTGATAGCTTGGGAGACTGATGTAGCTACAGCTAGTAAATTATGTCTGGCCATAGCATGTTTGTTCCTTGCAGGTGGCCTCTCTTAGGAAATCTCTATAGATTGACAGGTGAATTTAATGAGTTCATTATATCGCTGTATGAATAAAATAACAATAACCGCAGAAACATGTGTCAGAGAGTAACTTCCTTCAATGACAACATATTACCCCAAAGCTTTTAATATTTCCAGAGTTGACAAAATAAACAATTCAGGAATTCCTAAAATCACATTCTAAGATAAATAGGCTCTTCATTCTTCTCAAAAACCTTGCTTCTTAAAAATGTTAAGAATATAGTTGTTCTACCTCGTAAAACTTCTGGTAGGATAACACTATGGTGACTTCAAGGCAGTAGTGCCATTCCAAAATTCTCCAAACCTCCATTAATTCAGTTTGTTTGTTTGTTTGTTTGTTTGTTTATTGATTTATTTATTAATTATTTTCATCCAAAACGTTGTCCGTCCTCCCATCTCCCATCCCCTTCCCCTCTGAGAGGGCATCCTCCCCCCAGTCCCCCTCATCCCACCTACTCTGATGCATCAAATCTGTGCAGGATTAGGCACATCCTCCCCCACTGAGGCCAAATTTAGCAGTCCTCTGCTACATGTTTGTCCAGGGCCTTTGACCAGCCCAGGTATGCTTTGTTTGGTGGCTCAGTCTCTGGGAGCTCTCAGGCGTCCAGGTTAGTTAACACTGTTGGTCTTCCTGTGGGATTGCCATCTTCTTGAAAGCCTTCAATCTTTCCTCTAACTCTTCCACAGGGGTCTCTGTCCCGGCTTGTGGGGGTTCAGTGGGAATCTGGGGAAGGGGCGAAAGAATGGGGGACAAGAGACATGAAGAAGGACAGCAAGTCGTGTATTCTGATCAAACTCAAAAAAATTTTATTTCTCACCAATGTTTTATAGTAAAAGAAGGAGGAAGCTTATACAAAGTAACATAGTAACAGGAGTGGGGGGATTCCATAAAGCAACAAAACACTCTGCCAACAGGACATGTTACCAAGGCAACTATCTATTGTCTGCTAACTGCCTAACCACAGGAGGGACACCTGATTTCTGGGAAAGAACTCATCTCTTAGGAGACAAAAACTTAAATAAAAACTTAGGCCCATAGCTACTTTAGGCCTATAGCTACTACAAAATAGTATTAGCTAAGCCAAGAAAAATTCTTACTTCTATTGGCTCCCAGCAGATCTCCAACCTCCATCCAATGTTTGTCTGTGGGTATCTGCATCTGTCCCAGTCAGAGGCTGGGTAGAGCCTCTCAGAGGACTGCAGTTTTCTGTCTGCAAGCACAATATACCATTATTAATGGTGTATGAGATTGCTGCCTGTCCCTGGGATGAGTCTAAAAATGGGCCATTCATTGGTTGACCATTCTTTCAGTCTCTGCTCCACCTTTATCCCTGCATTTCGTTTAGACAGGATCGATTTGGGGTCAAAAGTTTTGTAGGTGAATTGGTGTCCCCATCCCTCCACTGGGGGTCCTGTCTGGTTACTGGAAGTAGCCTTTTAATGTTCCATATTCCACCTGTTGGACATTTCTGCTAAGGTCACCTTCATTGATTCCTGGGAGCCTCCCTCATCCTGAGTCTCTTGGTCTTTCTAGAGAATCCCCCATCCCCATCCCCTGGCAGCTGCATATTTCCTTTTAGTCTCCCCGTTCTCTAAGACTCTCTCCTGTCACTCTCCATACCTGATCCTGCCCTTCCTTTTCCCTCTCCTTCCCCTCACCCACCCAGATCCCTCCCCCTCTTTGCTTCCCATGACTATTTTGTTCCTCCTTCTAAGTGACATTCAAGTATCTATACTTGGGCCTTCCTTCTTCTTTAACTTCTTTGGATTTGTGGGGTATATCATGGGTATTCTGAACTTTTTCTTTCTTCAGCTTTTAATTACATGTCCTCAACCTCCTCATTTTCTCTATTCCCTTTCAACATTTTTCTTACTCCAGGTGACAAAGCAGGGCATTCCTCATAGATTGCTCAATTTGTCGTTGTTTTTATTCTCCTGTGTTAATCTCCTGTTCATGCCTATTCAGTTTCCTTGTTCCATTTCAACTGTTCATATTTTCTATTTCTACATCAGGCCCCCATATTATCCCCAGTCTCTCACTGTTTATAGCAGATGCTTCTCTTCCTTTATCATCCAAGACTTGCAAAAATTCTGTAAAAAGAGTTCTCCATACTATCTCTGCTCACATCCAATCTCTACAGCCAAAAGAGCCTTAAAATATCCAGAGGGTAGAAAAGAAAATCCACTCTGTCCATTTATATCTGTATGATTATATCTATTGAAGGATTTCAAAGCTGAATGTAAGGTATTTAATTTTGCTGCCATTTCTTTTTGCTCTGATCTCCCAGATCCAATCAGTGGCCAATGTCTTTCCAGTTAGAGAAAGGTAATACATGAAAAAGAATGTACTAAGAGAACATTATTTGCTATCTAAAATGCTTGGCAAGAAGACAGTCTAGGCCTCCTTCTTAAAATGTATTGATTCTTTCCATTTTGAAGATCATAGAAAATTATTCCCCTGACCCCATCAGCTTAAAATTAAATCAATTATAAGTGTCATATAGAGGTTCTAATTATTTGACAAATGGTCAGGCACAGACTTAGAGATTCTAACTAGTCTCTGATTCACCCCATTGCTTTCAACCAAACTGTGTGGTCTGCCTTGGGTCTTAGTGCAGAGAAGTTAGACTAGTCAGCCCGGAGAGAAGTAGGTGTGGCCATGTGCTCCAGTGACACCAGGAGATAGAACACCAAATATCAATCTCCATTTCCCATTGTGGATTATAGGATAGCAGAACCCTGAAGGGACAAGTTGAGATAAACATATCCCGAGTTGTTACTGGTTTCTTCAGTCTTGATTCTCACGTAGTTAAAAGGGATGGAAACCTTTTTTACAACCTAAGGTTGGATCATTTTTATGTACTTTGATCATTATTTTATTATGCATAGAAACAGAAATTCCTGTGTTTATTACCTAACTACATTGTATTATGTAGTTAAGCAATATAATTTTATTAATTTAAAATATGATATTTTAATGGCCTTGACATCACTAGCTATCTACAAAAAATATTTGGACATAGAAGATATGAAGGCAATGTCAAATTATTTTCCAAGAAATATTTTACTAGGAGGTGAAAGAGTAGTTTGATCAGCAAGCACAATTTTACATCATAAAAACTGCATGTTAACCATCAAATAATATGACTTCTAGTCCTCAACTGGCAATGTTAAGCATATGTTCCTCTTTCTTCCACAGATTTTTCTCCTAATATGGCAATTTTCTGCTCTTAATTTCCTAGGTTAAAATCTTAGTGATATACTCTCACTTCTCCACTGAATCTGACAGTTATCTTTAAGAAGGTGCTAAAGTGAGAGCAACTTAAACCTGAAGATGAATAATTCTCTGCATTCTGCTGTCTCTACCCTGTAGCTGCTGAAGTAGCATGAGACTTACATTATATCTAAAGGCTATATCTCAGTAGCACAATCTTTGCACATCCTTGGTTTGAGACTAAGATTATAGACATGTTTTTATTCTCTGTCTCCTTGACTGTTTCCTTCTTTTCCATCTGCTCTTCATAGTGTAAGCTTCCTATCTAACTTCCCTGGAGATTTCATATGTCGAAATGACACAGTTTTTACACAGTTACTATTCCAGCCCAAATCATAACCCTAAGCATACATTTTCCCATGATTTTCAAACCCAACTCTGTTCTTAGATGTCTACTAACTACCTCAGAAGTAACATGTCAGAACTCAATTCTTAATTTTCCATACTTGCATAGCCTCCTCTGTTTCTCTGTCCTCCCCTCTGTTAACTTTTCTCTCTGTATTCTACACCTTCTTTCTTTGCTTTCAGACTTTCTTGTTCCATCCTGATGTTAACTTTCTAGCATACTCTGCAGGTCATTTACTTTCATACAGCTCAGAAGTGAGTTTCATGAAGATCTCTGCTTAATGTTCCTGGTTTGCTACATGAAATTTGAATCACCCCAAGTCTTATGAACACCAGTATATATCTAGAAAGACATTGATCTTATAGGAATAGAAAAATAAAACTAACCATTTTAATCAAAACAATCTATAAATTTATAAACATGGTTTATAGGTTTACCTTCTAAACTCCCATTGAAATAAGACGAGTTATCAGAAAAAAGTCACTTCTGAAGAACATCCAGGATCTTTAGAAGCTGTATTGCTCCAGCAATGAGTAAAGACTGTATTATCCAATGGTGAAATATTACATTGTCAGATAAATCTAAAATGCCTATTTTAGTTTTCTATTTTTATGATCAATATTGTTTCTCATCTTTTAGTACATTAAATTTACATTTTATAAGGAAAAGAATAAGATGTCATTTAAAGTTTCATGGTTATGTTCAACCTTAAAATGCTTTGTGTTTGTCTATCCATGAAAATGCATATATTAAACAGACTTATTGAAACACAATTTGCATTTCATGAGATTCATCTGTTTAACATTCAGACTTCAGTGAGCTTTATTGTAACCAGAAAATTATATAATCACTGCCATAATCTAATAGAGAATGTTTTCATCATTCAGAAAAGAAATATTATCTCATTAATTGTCACTTGTCATCTTGTTGTAATCAACCACTATTGTATTTTCTATTGCATACGTGGTATTTTTCATTAAAATAGAATGATTCAGCATGGTGATCTTTTATGATTGACTCCTGTCAACTATCATAAGGTTCTAAGTGTTTTTGCAATGTGCCAAGTATCTGACAATGTCCTTTTTATTATTGACTTACATTTTATTGAAAAGGTATATCTTATTAGTATTTAATGTGTATGTTTGTGATTTTCACTTTGGGGCTTTTTTAAATGATACGATGACTAGAATTAATGTACAAGTTGGCTTGTGAACATGTTTTTTCTCTTGAGTACATCCATAAAAATAGTATTTCTGGGCCACATATTTATCCCAAACAACATTTTAGAAAGTGTAAAACTGTTTTTCAAAATTAGACACACTCCTTTACATAGGAAATATTCTATTCTCAAGGGAGAATATTAAATTATGGATTCTGGTGCCTGTCTCAGTTCTGAAATAAGTCATTTAAGTTGAAGAAGAGTAAAGGTTATTGGTCTCATTAGACTTAGTGAAAACTGGACAGTTCATCTAGACAAAAGAGAACTATGCAGGCTCCAAGCTCAGTAGCCTTCTCCAATATAAAATAACATATACTTCTTAAGTTATATCGAAAACAACAGTAAATATACACATATGCAATGTTTTTCTAGCATGTACAGAAATGATTGCACTATTTACTCAGGGACACAACACAAGGATGCCTATACCATTATTTTAAAAGACCAAAAAATTCTCAAGTCCTTTAAGAGTGGGGTTGATAACATCTTGTCTCTGTGGTAAGACAAGTGGACTTAACATAAATCTGAAAACTCAGACAAATCTAAAATAATATTATATATTGTTCATGGAAGTACAAAAGGGGAAGTATATGTTTTTTCTGAAATGTTGTCAGGGTTTACCTCTCTGAGTTAAGAACAGGAAAGAAACAAGAGAAAATTGGGAAAGGAAGGACCATTTTGTTGCATACATAGGTTTTTGTCCCCTTAAATTAATTTGAAATGCATAGCAAAATGAAAGCATTAACTAAATTGAAATTATACATTCATACTTTTATTTTTAATATAATAGTATATATTGAAATATCTGCTTAACAAAAAGAATAGCTGTGAATATTTGAAAATCGCTTGACCTAGATAAAAGAATATCCTAAGTGACAATTTGAAACTACCATTTTTAATTAAAATGTTTAGAAAGGATTTTATATGGTTTACTTTTAGCTCCTAGATTTTCTTTTTACAATATAATAGTACGCTATATTAGTTACTTTTTTATCATTGTGATAAAACACCATGAGGAACTTAGAGAAGGAAGAGGTTGCTGGGCTTATGGTTACTAAGAGGTAAGAATCCACACACCACCATCAGCTGGGGAGGCAAAGGTGCAGGGAGGCATGTGGGCTGAAACAGCAGGCTGACAGCTCGTATCTTAAATCAAAAGCATGAAGCATGGACAGCAAACTGGGAGAGGGTGAAGTCTTAGGCTCTCAAACTCCACCATCAGTGATATACTTCTTCCATCAAGGCCACACCTCCTAATGTGCCCCAAACAGCACCAAAAACTGGGGACCAAGCACTTTAATGTTAGAGATTATTGGAGGCATTTCTCTGTTAAGCTACTATATATACCTAACATTAAACTATATAAAACCATCGTAGTAGAAATTTATTGGGATATATAAGATATCTGTTGGAATGGTTTTCTTCAGCTACACCATAACATGGGATGTAGAACACAGTACAAAGCAAAGGGTATGCAGAGCCTTCAAGATGCTAGGCCTGCTGGAGGTCTACAGAGACAGAACCAGAAGAGGGCCTATGAGGTATCAGTTTTCACTTACTCAGCTAGCTCACAGGAAATGACAGCCTTGGGCGACAGATGTCAGGGAAGAAATCCTGAGCAGTGAGGCTTTGTGACCCAGGTTTATCACACAACAGCAGTGTGACACATAGAAGCTGAGGTCCAGAACTGCTCTGCCACGTCAACATTTTTGGTGGTGGCAGAAAAAATGTCCAAGCCTCAGTGTAGATCTGCCATAATATTGAGTGCTCCTGGATGCAGGTAAATACATTCTGTGGAGTTGCAGAGGAGTCGGGCTAACTTTTTTTCTGAGGTCCCAACCCATGCGAATTGTGTTTTCCAACTTCTTTTCCTCACAAAACCTGAAGACATTTTGTTCTCATTCAAAAGAATGCAATATTATTAATAATTACTAATATTAATAACAGGGACTGATGAGATGGCTCAATGGGTAAAGATAATTGCCTCCAAATCTAAAGATATGAGTTCAATCTCTGGAACTTCATGGTGGAAAAAAAATTATCTCCTGCAAATTGTCTTCTTACCACTGCACAAATGCCTTGGTACACCCCCTGCCTACAATAAATACAAAACTTTTTAAATACTTAAAATTGTCAACATTTCAAAATGTGCTACTCTAGAAACTGAACAGATTCTCCAAAATATATGAACAAATATCTAAGATGTTACACAGGAAAAGTATACAATGAATAGTTAAAATGGAATTTGGCCCTAAACATGATTATATAAGGTCACAAGATATTGTGGGAAACACTCTGGAGGATTAAAGCATTTGCAGATGTACCACCTGAGAGCTCTGTAACTCTACAGCAGGACTCTAAGCTGTCCTGCTGCTGCGTCCATTCATTGTTAGTGCAATTTTAAAAGTGACATTTTCTGTTTATCCTGGCTAGTTCCCAAATAAATAAGACAGAGACTATAAGATTTACTTAATCAAGCTTTATGGCACAATAGTTGAGCAGTATTAATCTCTTTTCATCCTCTAAACTAATCTGGCTACCTTCCGGCCAAACTCCCCGAGATTCTTGCATTTTAGAAATGAGCTGGCTCTCTCTGCTCCAGGTGTGTTCCAGAGCAGCTGTTCCCATCAGCTTTTATGGACAAATCAGAGACTAAATGGGGAGCAATGTTTACATAACATTGAGGCAGGAGATATTTAGAATAAGCATTACAATGACATGTCCAGAATGCAACATACATGGAGGCAGAGAAATCAGCATTTGAATGATAAAAGGATAATCTTCACACAGTGCACTATAACCTTATTCCTACAAGTCATTACTAATTAGCCCACCATTAGTAATATTCCAGGCCACAAAGTATTTCCTCAAGCAGTCTAGGTCTGTTCCCATAACTCCTTTTCAGTGTTAGGGAAAGCTAGGGCAATAATATTTGCAGCATCATTTGCCTGAGTTATGAGTCATTGCCACTATGTTTGCCTATCCAAGGCATGTGCCTTCACATACTAAGCCAGCGTGAAAGCCTTCCTAGCTCACCAACTTGTAGTGTGAAAATGACCCTTTCTCTTCTACCCATTGGCATTGTGCCTAACCCTGGGCTAAAGCATTTAATTATTGTGAGCTGAGATTTGTTTGAGAAGACTAGGACTATCATCTAGGGAAGGAAGCTTAAACTTGAACTGGCTTTTGTTTTTAGTGTTTGCCTCAGTTGGATCATATCCTTTTTTAGGCTTCTATCCTACTTTAATAAATGCACTTAAATGTTTTATCCTCCCTTCTAGCCCAGAACCCACCAAAGGTTGGAAAGGAAAGGTTAATAGGACAAAGAAGGATATGGGCCTGTTTAGAAATCATTCTTTGGAGTAAATCCAATCTGCGATGTCAGGATAGCAGTAGTTCAGTTCACATGAATAAGCAGCAGTAGCTCGATCCACTCACAAACACCATTCACAAATCAGCAATGGCAATTCGATCCAGAAGAAACCTCAAGGCTTTGTAAATTGGCCTGTGTTCACTGAAGCAGCAAGAAGCTGCCAGAACACCACCAGAAGTTCTTTGGTGTGTTTCTCTCTATGAAGTCATGACAAACAATGACCAGCAAAGAGTGGCAAGGAGAACCAATACCACACAGCATCATCCAATGTTGGGTTACATATCCAAACATCATGTGTTCTTTCAAGTGTCCACTGTAGCAAAACATCACATACTCATTTTCCAGGCTGCTTCCAGAAAAACATCATGTGTCTGTTCTTAGCAAAACACCCTCCCACATGTTTGCTTTAGCAAAAAAAAAAAAAAAAAAACAAAAAACAAAACAACAACAACAAAAAACCCAAACCAAACCTCTCATAAGACAGTTTCCAGAAAAACATCACATGACACAACCAAGTCTCCAAAGAAACTAGAAATTTCCACTCCATCCTCTTTTTTTGCCTTTTCTGCATGGCCTTGGCCTCTTTGGGGGTTAGTGCATCATTGTCCTTCTGATCCTTCCTAAACTTCATTGCCTGTCTGCTGCCCTATATCTCAGACTCCAAGTTGAAAACTATAGCATCAGTCTCCAAATAAAGTCAAATTTTAACTCTATGCCCTAATCACCCACCAGTCTTGACCATCACACACTTCCTTGGAGGAGACATTAGTTTATTTTGGCACAGTCACGTTATTAATAACTTGCAAAAAGCAGAACTATCTGGGCCTGAAAAGCAAACTCCATTTTATCCACAGTCAAAACTTGTAAGAATCTTTGATCTAGCTTCTTCCTTCTCCTCTAGTTTCCAACTTTATTGCAAGTTTTCCCCACCAAGTATACACAACAGTCCAATGGGTGCACACTGACACATGGCTAATAGGAAATATTACTGAATTTAACCTCTGCAACTCCATTTCTGGACTACGCCCAATTAAACCATTGTTTAAGAATAATCCAAAGAAGGGATGATAATGCACCCTGGACTTTTCCTGTCTCTATGACAAAATACCCCCAAGCAGCAACATAATGATCAGTTTATTTGGGTTAAAAATTGAGAAAATAGAGTCTACCTTGGCAGCAGGTGGGAAGAAGATGCTTCTTTTGAGGATTGTACCCATCTTCATGAATTAGAAAGTGTAGAGAGCCAGGTGGTGGTGGCACATGCCTTTAGTCCCAGCACTTGGAAAGCAAAGGTGGGTGGATCTCTGTCAGATTGAGGCCAGCCTGGTGGTCTAGACAGCGAGGAAACCCCTATCTCAAAACAGAACAAAACAAAACAAAAGGAAAGAAAGACAAAAGAAAAGGAAAAGAATAAAGAAAAAGGAAGGAAGGAAGGAAGGAAGGAAGGAAGGAAGGAAGGAAGGAAGGAAGGAAGGAAGGAAAGAAGGAAGGGAGGGAGGGAGGGAGGACAGAAGGAAGGAAGGACAGAAGGAAGGAAGGGTAAGGAGAGGATAGACAGGCAGCTAGGTTGACTTATAATCTCTAAGACTCACCTCTCAGTGCCTGACTACTTCCAGTTAGGACCTGCCTCCTGGTGGGTCCCCAACTTCACACCAGCGAGGCTCTATGAGTTCATGTACATGAAGCTGAAGGGGACATTTTATATTCAACTTATAACAATTCACAAATAGAGTGATTTTCCTTCAGGATATACTGATAAAATTTGAAAGGGATATTTCTGTACTAGTCTGGTTATTAACGTGTACACACATGTAATCCTAGTATCTTGTTGGTTGTGTTTGAACTGTTTTGTGGATATCATGTCTGAACAAATGGTTTGTTATTCTTACAAATTAACACTATTAATCAAATATCAGCTCTTCTTCCATCTGGTCTTTAAAAATCATTAGTAAACACCATTGGATGACAGATAAATTAAGGAAAAAGTAACTAGCCAACATTTTGCCAAAGAAAATGAGTACACTTAAGAAAATTAATGTGAATCTTGTAAACATTGGGATTTATAGAGTATTCTTGAATTCTAAACTTGACTCTTAAAAAAAATGAAAGTCTTCTAGGTGAACTTTGACACAATTTTAGGCAACCGTATTCTTGTTCAGATAAAAAAAATAAAGATCCTCTCTAGGTGAGAATGTGAAAAACCTAAACATCTAGGCCTCGGATTCTATAGTCTTCATTTATCTGAAAAGCAACTTACATGCTCCATTTCTTATACTTGCATGAGTGATATCCTATGAAGAAAGTCTTATCAATTCTTTACATGTCATTCATGTGTAATAGAGAAACTGAAAGACTAAGCAAAAGAAAAAGAGAAACTCTAGAGGGAGGGTCTCTCATGGCACTAAATAGTTTTGTAAAAGCCCATCCACACTTCCCTTTAGACAACCAGACGTTGTGTGTAACAGTGTAAAGCCCATGTGCCACTCCCTCCAGAGAAACCCTTTTCCTCACTCAATCGGAGAGGAAAATGGTTTTTGATCCAAAGGAAAAGGGGACTATTTAT
The DNA here is from genome assembly GCA_028551405.1 of Uromys caudimaculatus. Taxonomy (NCBI): domain Eukaryota; kingdom Metazoa; phylum Chordata; class Mammalia; order Rodentia; family Muridae; genus Uromys; species Uromys caudimaculatus. The sequence goes on from CM052706.1 coordinate 28,718,537, forward strand.
CTGCCCATGCCTTGCTTGCTCTGCTTTTGTTCCTTTGGACAGGCAAGTCTGCCTTTAAACAAGGCTTCACAACATCAAATGGATGTGGTTGAGATTTCATCTCAAACCTATCAGGGTTTACAGTCCTTCCTTTCAGCTCTAACAGAGGTACTTTAAACATTTCTGTGAATAATACTGAGAGACCATCGCTCAGGTAGGAGCACCTACATTTGTATATGCCCAGTACCGTCCACTTCACTTTTCATCAAATGTGCATTAACCTAAAACTACCCTGACTGTGAAGCTGCAAGAGGATCTGATAGCATCATCTCAGTGACTTCAGATCAGCTGGGACAGGACAGACTTTTTAGTTCCATTGGCATTTGGAATATAAACGTGAACCTTTCCTCCACGAAGTTACGGATATTTACAATGAGCATAACTGTACTCTTGTGGAGTCCACAATAATTTCATAATTAATATTAAACTGGAAATTAGTAAATTTATATATATATGAAGGACAAATGAAACCCTCTGGTTTTCCTTAGTGCTTTGTGGACTGTTTACTATTTAAAATGCTATCATAGTGTTGTGAATATTAAGTACATAAAATGGAAAATAATACAATTGGAATAATTGAATACCTTACTAGAAAACACTTTCTACTGCAAAACTTTCTCATGGAAATTGCTGACATGCTTTAAAGGATTTTTTTGCTGTTGTTACTTTTAAAGAATTGATTATTTTACATATTTGCATGTCAAATGTTGTCTCCCTTCCCAATCTCCATTCCACAAACCCCCATCCACTCCCTGTTCCCCTTTGCCTCTAAGAGGGTGCTCCCCCACTCCCCCATGTACTACTGCCTCACCCCTCTAGCATCCCCCTTCGCTGAGGCAACAAGCCTCCACAGCACCAAGCACCTCCCCTCCCACTGATGCCAGATAAGGCAGTCTTTTGCTACTTATGTAGAGGGAGCCATGGACCCACCCATGTATACTCTTTGGTTGGTGGTTTAGTCCCTGGGAGCTCTGAGGGGTCCGGTGAGTTGATATTGTTGTTCTTCCTATGGGGTTGCAATCCCCTTCAGCTCCTTCAGTCCTCCCCTAACTCTTCTGTTGCTGTCCCTGGGCTAAGACAAATGACTGGCTATGAGTGTCTGCATCTGTCTTAGGTGCTGACAAAGCATCTCAGAGGACAGTCATACTAGGCTTCTGTTAGCAAGCACTTCTTGGCAACAATAATAGTTTCGGGTTTTGGTGTCTGTGGATTTTATGAATCTCAAGGTAAGGCGGTCTCTGGATGGCCTTACTGTCAATCTTTGCTCCATTTTTGTCCCTGCGATTCTATGTATGTCCTTTTGAGTCTGGGTTATCTCACTCAGGATGATATTTTCTAGTTCCATCCATTTGCCTGCAAAATTTGTGAAGTCATCGTTTTTAATAGTGGAGTAGTACTCCATTGTGTAAATGTACCATATTTTCTGTATCCATTCCTCTGATGAGGGACATCTCGGTTGTTTCCAGCTTCTGGCTATTATAAATAAGGCTGCTATGAACATAGTGGAGCACGAGTCTTATATGTTGGAACATATTTTGGGTATATGCCCAGTAGTTGTAAAGCTGGGTCTTCAGGTAGATCTATTTCCAATTTTTTGAGGAACCACCAGATTGATTTGCAAAGTGGTTGTACCAGCTTGCAATCCCACCAGCAGTTGAGGAATGTTCCTCTTTCTCCGCATCCTCAGGAGTGTTTGCTGTCACCTGAGTTTTTGACCTTAGCCATTCTTACTGGTGTAAGGTGGAATCTCAGGGTTTTTTTGATTTACATTTTCCTGATGACTAAGGATGTTGAACATTTCTGTTTAAAAAATATTTATTTATTTATTTATTTATTTATTTATTTATTTATTTATTTATACTCCAGATTTTATGCCCACCCCTGTCCACCCTCTGACTGTTCCACATCTCATACCTCCTCCCCACTCTGTCTCCAGGAAGATGTCTCCATTCCCCCACCCCCCACCCCCTACTCCACCTGACCTCTTAACTCCCTGGGGCCTCCAGTCTCTTCAGGGTTAGGTGCATCTTCTCTGACTGAACCCAGACCCTGCAGTCCTCTGCTGTATATGTTTTGGGGGCCTCATATCAGCAGGTATATGCTGTCTGTTTGGTGGTCCAGTGTTAGAGAGATCTCAGTGATCCAGGTTAATTGAGACTGCTGTCCCTCCTACAGGGTCGCCCTCCTCCTCAGCTTCTTTCAGCTTTCCCTAATTTAACCACAGAAGTCAGCAGCTTCTGTCCATTGGTCAGGTGCAAATATCAACATCTGACTCTTTCAGCTGCTTGTTGGGTCTTTCAGAGTGTGGTCATGCCAGGTCTTTTTTTGTGAGCACTCCATAGCCTCAGTAATAGTGTCAGGCCTTGGACCTCCCCTTGAGCTGGATCCCACTTTGGGCCTGTCACTGGATCTTCTTTTCCTCAGGTTCTTCTCCATCTCCATCCCTGTAATTCTTTCAGACAGGAACAATTATGGGTCAGAGTTTTGACTGTGGGATGGCAACCCCCTCCCTCATTTGATACCCTGTCTTCCTGCTGGAGGTGTGCTCTATAAGTTCCCTCTCCCTATTGTGGAGTATTTCATCTAAGGTCCCTCCCTTTGAGTCCTGAGAGTCTCTCACCACCCAGGTCTCTGGTGTTTTCTGGAAGGTTCCCCCAACCTCCTACCTCCTGAGGTGGCCTGTTTCCATTCTTTCTGCTGGTCCTCAGGGCTTCAGTCCCTTTCCTTCACCCAATACCAGATCAGGTTCCCCTCTCCCCACCACTACCACCCCGTGTCCACTTTCCTTCCCTTCCTCCCTCCCCACTTGTGATTGCTTTCTTCTCACTCCCATGTGGGACTGGGGTGTCTTCACTTGGCCCTTCAGCTTGTTGAACTTTTTGAGTTCTGTGGACTGTGTCTTGGGTATTCTGCACTTTTTTTTTTTTTTTTTTTTTGACTAATATCCACTTATCAGTGAGTATATACCATGCATGTTCTTTTGGGTCTGAGTTACCTCACTCAGGATGATATTTTCTAGTTCCATCCATTTGCCTGCAAAACTCAGGATGTACATGTTCTTATTGCTGAGTAGTATTCCATTGTGTAAATGAACCACGTTTTCTGTATCCATTCTTCTGTCGTGGGCATCTGGGTTGTTTCCAGCTTCTGGCTATCACAAATAGGTTGCTATGAACATAGTGAAACATGTGCCCCTGTGGCATGGTGGGGCATCTTTCGGGTATATTCCCAAGAGTGGTATTGCTGGGTCTTCAGGTAGATCTATTTCCAATTTTCTGAGGAACTTCCAGACTGATTTTCAGAGTGGTTGTACCAGTTTGTAACCCCACTAGCAATGGAGGAGTGTTCCTCTTCTCTACATCCTCTCCAACATGTGTTGTCACATGAGATTTTTATCTTAGCCATTCTGATTGGTGTAAGGTGGAATCTCATGGTCATCCTGATTTGCATTTCTCTGATCACTAAGGACTTTGAACATTTCTTTAGGTGCTTCTCAGCCATTCGAGAGTCCTTTGTTATGAATTCTCTGTTTAGTTCTATATCCCATTTTTGATTGGGTTATTTGGTTTTTTGGTGGTTAGCTTCTTGAGTTCTTTAGATATTTTGGATATTAGCCCTCTATCAGATGTAGGGTTAATGAATTTTTTTAATCAATCTGTAGGTTGCTGATTTGTCTTATTGACTATGTCCTTTGCCTTACAGAAACTTTCCAGGTTCATGAGGTCCCAATAATCAATTCCTGATCTTAGAACATGAGCCACTGGAGTTCTGTTTAGGAAATTTCCCCCTGTGCCAATGAGTTCAAGGCACTTTCCTACGTTCTCTTCTATTAGATTCAGTATATCTAGTTTTATGTTGAGATCCTTGATCCACTTGGACATGAGCTTTGTGCAAGGTGACAAATATGGGTCTATTTTCATTTTTCTACATACAGACTGCTAGTTGGACAAGCACCATTTACTGAAGATGCTTTCTTTTTTCCATTGTATGTTTTTGATTTCCTTGTCAAAGTTCAAACATCCAAAATGATGTGGGCTCATTTCTGAGTTGTCAGTTCTCTTCCATTGGTCAACCTATCTGTCTCTGTACCAATACCATGCAGTTTTTATCTCTATTGCTCTGTAGTAGAGCTTGAGGTCAGGGATGGTGATTCCATCTAGAAGTTCTTTTATTGTTGAGAACAGTTTTTGCTATCCAGGGTTTTTTGTTTTTCCATATGAAATTGAGAATTGCTCTTTCCATGTCTATGAAGAACAGTGTTGGAATTTTAATGGGAATTGCATTGAATCTGTAGATTGCTTTTGGCTTTCAAGCATTTTTAAAGAAGAGTTTTTTTTCTCTCATGAGTTAATCAGATCCTTCTAAAAATTTTATTATGCAAAATTTGTAAGTGATATTTTATTTAAAAATTAAAACCTTAATTCATGTACCATATTTTAAAATTATAGTCTGTTTCTTTCCCATGTATGTATCACATTTGTTCAACATATTAACTACTATGCAGTTCTGATGGAATGTTGGCTGAACTCCCAGGAACAAATTTCAAGTTAAAAAAAAAAATAGCGCAGAATTAATTCTTCGAATGTTCCAAACGCATCTTGGGTGGTGAATAAAAATTCTTTAGTGTTGTAAATGTGTAGACAAAGAAATAACAAATGTACTCTATGAACTCTGTTAGCTTTAGGATCACAAGACATATTTCACAGATCTATGAAAAATGACACTATAGAAACCTTTGCAAGTGATTATTTAAAAACTTTCCATCTTATATTCTCTGGCAATGAGCGATTTAGGAAAGGAAGGAAACCTGTTCTCCTGTCTTCAGACTTGATTCAGGGATAGATTAGGGACTGGCAAGATGGAATGGTGCCTGGTCACCCTCTTTCCTCCTCTCCAGAGCTCTAGGATGTAAACAAAAGGACATTTCTCTACAATCAAATTTTCCTGACCATAATAGCAAACTCAGCAATTAGAATTAAGCAGCCTTATTCTAGTAAGTTTGTGCATTCCCCCATCAAGCATATTGTATCTATGTGGGGCTACATCCTCACTTTGAGATTTTGCATGGATGTTGATAGCTGAAGAGAAATGGCATTGGTGGCTTCTAATGTTTCCTGATAAATCTAGCTGTGTAATATTTTCTCTCAAAAACTGGAACCTGTAATATGCATTTCACAGTAGCAATGAATATAAGTCTCAAAGCTTTCTAGGCAGAAACGGCACAATTGAATATTATCAAACATGCAATCTAAATCCAACATGGAGCTGCCTGGCTGTAATTATTATTTTTTATGTATTTTCATGATTAAAAGAGATTATGGAAGAAAACAACCTAATATTCAGTCATATAGTGACACACAACAATGACTTCCTCTGAAATATTTTCACCCTGGCTATCAATAAATATATCTTTGTTCCGGACATACACTTATGATTTCTCATGCAACAATTTATCCAATTACAAGTAATATAAGTAAGGAGTTTCATCATGTTGAATTTTAAAAGTGCCAAAGGTATAGATAATTTTAAAAATGAAAGTATATTTGCAATCAAATATAATAAGTTTTCTTGTGGAAAGTGAGATTGTTTGAAGGATAAAGAATAAGCAGCAGGTCTAGCCTCTGGAAATACCCAACTTACATTGGCTCCCAATTCACAGGCTATCTCTTCTTTTCTGATAAGTAACTATATATGAACAAAATAAAACTCTTTCCTACGTCCTTCTGGTTCTCTTTTCTCCCTCCCATCTTCTCTGCCTCTAATCTTCCTCCTTGTTCCTTCCTTCTCTCTCTTATAAACAAGAATTCCCTTCAATTACCTTCCTCTTTGCTATGATTCAAAAAACAGAACAGAACTTAGGTCCAGATATTAAGAATGTATTATTCTCATTTCATTTCCCACTCCAGTAACTTTAAAATTATCTATCAGTCATCAGTTTCAACGCTGTGATTATTTTTTGTTGTTATGAAATGTCTTCACCTGGGCAAAATCCAAGCTATCACATTTAAAATTTGAAAATATGCTCAAGAAAATAATTTGAATGGCAGATTCATCACCCTTTGCAATCCCACCTTTTATTGCTTATACTGCACATCTGCCGAGTGGGTTTTTCTTCTTTTCCTTCTCATATAAAGTCATCTGCATTCCTAAAGTCTATTTTGTCCTTTCACTCTCATTTGTCATTCTACATGAATTCTTCTTTTGTTCTTAAATTATCTGATATGTATTAGGTTTTCCCCCTTTCACAGTCCCCAAGGAGCAGACATCTATATTGTTCACCTTTGGGGAGAGCATTGGTGTTGGTGTACATAGATAGGTGTTCACTCAGTTCTATTTTCTTGTTCATAACATGAGGTATTGTTATTGTTACCATCAAATGGAATACAATATTTAGAAAGAGCCTAACACACACATGGTGCTGAAAATTGGTACACGCTGTCATAACTGTTAGTAGTACTCCTTGATTCTTCTTCCATTGTATCTAAGATGGCAGTTGCCATATGATTTTAAGGTATACATACATGTACTTGTGATTTCTCTTTTATGTCATCATGATATCAAAATAAGAAGGTGCATATTCAAATTTTGTGTTCATCTGAAACTTCTACTCAATGTAATTGTATTGGGTATTGTTGAAATGAGTCACTGTATAACCAGATCTCTGCAATTCTGTAAAACAGATATTTCTATGTTCTGAAACACTAGTTTTTCTTTAATCAGTGTCAGCTCTCTGACACAATTAAGTGTGTGAATAAAAACTTCAGGAAGCGGCCGGGACAAAGATCCCTCGCCAGAGATCGCAAGACCCAGCAGAGGGCCAAAGACACGCCCCACAGCTCACCAGAGACTGACCGCCAGCAGCTTCCTGCGACGGCCGGAAACCTCAGCTTGGGCCACAGGGCCCCACACCTGATC
>CM052706.1:28735762-28753572 GCA_028551405.1 Uromys caudimaculatus
TGAGAACTTTGTCTAAGGGAGCTGTGACTCTTGGGGCGCAGGACGGCGAGTGCTCTGAGCACAACGGAGCCGGTGGATGCCCTCTCGGTCCGCTCCCTTCCTACACCTCTGCCAAGCCACTGGCCAAGACCGGCAGCGCTAGGCAGCACGCAGCAGCTTGGCACCGAGTCAGCGGACTCCATTAGCGCCAGGGGTGCTCGACCCCGGCATCTCACTCCGGCAGCGTCAGGCCCTGAGGCATTTGCGACGAAGAGGGCTGCGGCGGTGATCCTTGAAGCCCAGGGCGTACTCTGCGGACCTGACCCCTGGCGGTCCCCTGACCCAGAGACTCCACCCTCACTGTGTTTCCCCCAATGGGAGAGAGCACAACAATACATGCTAAGATCCAGAACAGTAATAAGTTAGGGGATAAAAATTAAGTACCATCAAAATGTCTTCAAAAGAATTCCTTGGGCTAGCAGTTGAAGAATCTCAAGTGGCCAAGCAGATACAGAGGATCCTTTGGACATATCCATTAACTATAGTAGGCCTGACTGCTAAAAAATCAAATAGACTTCACCAGCAATGTCTATGAACAGGAAGTAACTTCAAAGTATTTCCTATGTATAGCCTTTCAATTTCATGAATTTACATAATTTATTTAAATCATACTTTACAAGTAAAGTTGTTTCGCAGAAGTAGGTAAAGCTGTCAGACTAAGATACATATTTCTCTCTACTTTGGACGTGCAAAGAAGAGAAGTAGCATAGAGGTGATTCAAAAACAAACACTGTAATGGTCAAATAAAGTCACACAAATATTAACTATTAGATATATATATCTCCTCTGAGCTGGATAGAGCAAATGAGAAGTAGTGGCCATTGTAGCAGTTTTCATGGATGTTGCTAGTGTATTAAAGAAAACAGCTTTGAAGAGGGAGGTTTAGAATGAGCTACCTTCCAGTGCCAGGTGTGTTGATAATGACTCTCCTGCCTCATCAAAAAGCACTTATTAACTTCACAAGAATTTTGTAAGCTGGTTATTAAATATATTAATAATTAAAATAAAATTAAAAATAATTAAATAATTTAATTTAAAAAAAAAAAAAAACCCTGAGAAAGGTTCAGCATTTAGGAGCACTGGCTGCTCTCCCTGGCACACAGGCTTAATTCACAATACCCACACAGTGCTCACAATTAACTGTAACTCCAGTTTAGAGGCTCAGTTACATTTTTTTGGGTCTCTGTAGGCACTAGACAAGTGGTACACAGACATCCTACAGGCAAGACACCCATATACATACAATAAAATTGAAATTAAAAAACTAAAATTAAGTTGCCTAAACTTAAAAGCAACCTGACAAGAAATGCAGTTAAGATTCAAAAGTCACTTCAAAATTGCTATACTCTGTTTCACTATTTCTCATGCCTTTTGAAAAATCTAATGGTTTTTGAGAATTTTATATACGAGAAATGTATTTATATCATATCTACCCCTTCTTCTCTCATCTCCAGCTCCTCACTCCCTCACTTCTCAGATTCATTAATTTTGATTGTTACACATATACACACTCCTATACACACACAAAACGTGCTTAGTCCAGTCAGTGGTGGTCTAAGCACATGTGATCAGGGCTGAGTGACTCAGATTGGATGACATATGAGGGGCTCATCCCTTGGAGGATTTTCTTCTTTCTTGCAGCCCATGATTGTCTCCATCTCTTCATCTAAGATTGGGCCCTTGTGATGTTTCCCCACCTCCATGTTGGCAAGTCAGCTGACATCAGCGGATATCTGGCTGGTCTGATCATTGTTGTGGTTTGTGGGCTTTATAGCTGGATAGGATTACCAATTGTGTTTTTTTTTTCCCTTGGCAGACTGAATAGCACCTTCAGATACTATGAGGGCTAGTCCTCTGAGAAGGGACTTCCAAGTTAGTTCCAGTTCAATTCCTCAAGCCCTGTGTTTGAAGTGTGTGGTGTCTTCAACCAACTTAAGGTAGGGTCTTACCTTAAGTTATGGAAGGAAACCAAAGGCAGAGTCAATAACCAATATTGTTTGAGGAGTCTTTTAAACTCCTCCAACCAACAATTTGAAGGGGAGTTTTCCATACCTTATGCTGGGGTTCTAGTTAAATAGTCTATGATTTATGGAGGAGCATTATCACCCTAAGTGGTACAACTTAAAATATATTTATGTTTCTGAACTTATATATATATATTTAAATGAACACAAAATAATGTTTTCCTTTGTCTTTGTCAAACATCCTTACTGATATTTATACCTTCTCCTGCCCTCAGTATTACCCTGCCCTCTATTTAAATTTCTCCATGTTTTTAACATTGTCTTCTTCATAGCTCATCATTTACATGTTAAGTTGCAGGGGAGGGTAGCATGTAACATTATGTGACTATACATTTCTTTTTAATTCAATATTCAGTAATGCCACATTGGTGTGATAGGATTAATTATACAATACAAACCAACAAATTAGTGCTGTTTTTAATTCTTTATTTTATGTATATGAGCGTTTAGCTTGTGTGTGTGTGTGTGTGTGTGTGTGTGTGTGTGTGTGTGTACCACATGAGAGTGATGCCCACAGGGACCATTGGTGTAAGATCTGTTGAACCCAAAGTAGCAGACAGTTGTTAGTCACCTATGGGTGCTGGGAACAGAAACGAGATCCTCTTCAACAGCAGCCAGTTCTGAGCCATCGCTCCAGCCCCCAGTGCTGCTTTATAGACAATATGATTATCAAGCAATTATTGATCTTCCAAATCCCTCCTCATTCCTTTCATGGTCTTGTGCCTCTTATTACAGTGATTGGTAAGTATCTTGAAAGCCTTGGGCAGTATGTACATGTGTGTGTTGGGGACATATGAGTCTAAAAAGTTTTGGTCAAATTAATACTGTATTATAGTTTTGGATAAAATACTTAGCAAGGAATAAACCCATCTAGATGCAAATCTGAATAAACTCTGATGTAAAGGCAAAGGCAATGAGGATAGTGATGGCATAAGAAAACTGAGGCCAAGCTTTTGTAGCCCCCTTCAGTCACCCACTGAACATCTTTATGATTAAAAGTCTGTATGCTCAGCAAGAAACAGCCTTAGGTCCCTGGAAAGTAGTTTAGGCACTTGTAGCACCATGTAGGAGAAGCGTCACATACAATTAAGACAATAAGAAACTAATATGGTATGTCTCAGCACGGTGATCTCCAAAATTGGCGACTTTTAAGTCACTTAATGGTGAGTCACAGTTTGCTTAGGTGTTTCTTTGATTGTCCCTTACAGATTGATTACAGAGCAACTGTGATTTCTAGGATAGGCTGCCTGATATCTGAGTTGATTTTGGAGTCTTACCAAGAGCATCCACGGGATGAAGAAGTGCTCCTCGTCCTATTGCTCATCTTGTTCCTCGGCAACTGGAGAAACTTTGAAACCGTTGTTTCAACACAGTGGTGCCATCCCCCAAGGTGAAAGAGCCAGTTCCTTTGCCCACTGTGACATGTAACCTGACTTCATAAGTCCTTACCACCACATCTTCTTTCCTTAGTGTTCAACTTAATAGCCGAGGATCTCCCACGAAAGTCATACACCCTGGCACTTCAACCACTGCTACTGTTAGAACTATGCGGTGGGTCCCAACAAAATTACACCAGGAAGCAAGTCTCACGTGGGAGATTTATTGGGAGGAGAAACAGAGGCAGCCTCTAGGAGAGGGAGAAAGGAGGAGCAGGAGAACAAGGCTTTTATTGAGCTTGTGGTGCATGCATAAAGGGACATGCGCCAGGGGCCATGGTTCATGGACAAAGGGACAAACACAGGACTGACTCTGTTGCCTCCTGGGCCGCTAGAAATGATGTGTCTCATCGCTGTGTCCCTCAAGAGCTGGCTGTTAAGATGCCTGATTGTTGTGAAGTCACTTCTAGCTGTCCATGGATGTGCCTGATTGCCAAAAGCTACTATTGAGACACACCACTCAGGGCTGTGAGGCTGCAATCAGGATGGCCCATTCTCGGGGATGGATGTTTGTGTGTGCTATATCAGAATGGTGGGAACTTCCAGAATTGAGGGTATGCTGTAGCCAAACTTGTACTTATGCCAATCCACCTACACAGATACTATTAGTTCATTCAAGAAGCCAGAAGTTTCCTGGTGTAATCACGTCGTAAGGGATATACGTCTTAACATTGTTGCATCAAAGATTAAATTTCCAAGAACTTTGGAGGACACATTTAAAATATATAACCCTTAAATGTTGTTTAAACGGCAGGTAATCCTAATAGGTTTAGGGGCATTCTCAGATTTAAGGGTGGAAAGAAGTTTTTCTTTAGGAACACACAGCATTTAGCATAGCCGCATTTAGCAGTATAGTCACGTCTGCAGTTATCAAATGGGCTGCTACTAGGCAACAGAAATGTTATTTATCTCTGGTACTTTCTAATTCTTGGTACAAAGAGCTCTGGGCTCTTTAGGGGTTATCATTTGTGGCCAGACTCATGAAAAACCTTGAAACTCAATTTGGTTGTCTACTGATGGATGATATTAATGTATTCCATCCCACAGTCATACCTGCCTCTTGGCAACCAACCCTTTGCATATCTCACAGGGAATTTTAAGTATCCCCAAACTACTTCAGTCGAAAGCTGAAAACTTGTTAAGTTAGTGGAAGTACAAGCAATTCCGGAATGACTGTGTGCTGCAGTTGTCAAAATCACAGCAGGTGGAGGTGATGAGATTACAAAAAAAAAAAAAAAAAAAGAGTGGCCAGGCTGAATGCTAGTGGGGACATCTTGCTCTGATCTGTGCTCGGCTGTGAAATGTAAAAGCTGAAGTCATAGACTGTGCCCTGTGATGCATGTTAATTTTATACTTTAATTATTTCCTCTTCTGTTGTAAAATCACCATCCAAGTATGTTTTAAAACAAATCTCTATAAAAATGACTGTGGAAATGGTACATGAAGCACTTACAATAAAATAAATTTCCATAAAAGTGTATTACCTTTTTAATTAGATATTAAGACAAGTACAAAAACCAAGACAGTTTCTGCCTTTATGGGTATGGGTTTGAGTACCTAACCGAGAACTGTAAAATGCTATTATACTTGATTTAGCCCCCACCCCAGGCTACCACATGGGGCAGAATTTGGTTTGTCGAAGTTTAATCTCTTAAAATAGTACCAGGAATATTGTGTTGGAATACAATAAAGCAGCTAATAAAATTGCATGCCAAGCCTCTAATCAAAGCAGTAACACAATTCAGTAAGGTTCAGTGAAAATCATGCTTTACAGCAAATATGAGAAAAAAAGAGCAAATATCAAATAAAAACATAAACAGAGAAGGCATGTATGTTCTCTTTAAAGCTAATTCTTTGATGATGACTCAGAACTTCCAGTAAGTGCTCTGTTTGATCTGGAGGAATTAAAAAAAAAAATGTGCTGTAAAGCTTGGTACCTATCTTCCTAATTTACTGCTTCTTTAGGTCTCATAGATTATGTGTATCCATTCTTAAAATGCTTCTACAAATGTGAAAAAAATGTAGAAAGAAAAGCGTTGTCACTAGATACCTGTGGTAGTTTGAGTAAGAATGGTCCTCATAGGCTCATATATTTTGAATTGTTGGTTTTCCATTGGTGGACAGTTTAGGAAGGATTAGGAGGCATGGCCTTGTTGGAGGAGGTGTGCTACTAGGGGTGAGCTTTATGGTTTCAAATGCCCATGCCAGACCCAGTCTCTCCATCTCTTCATTTGGATAGGATATACATTTTCAGCCACTGCTCCAGTGCCAGACCCGCCTGCTTGCTGCCATGCTCTTCTCCATGGTGATCATGGATTCACCCTCTGAAACCGTAAGCAAGCCCCCAATTAAATGTTTCTTTTTATATTTTACTTTGGCACTGGTGTCTGTTTGTATCAAGAACAGTGACTAAAGGCAAGAGCTTAGCTAGCAGCTGTCATCTGAAGACAGTACAAAAATGTTTGCCAGCAATAAGAACATCAGGCATAAAATAAGGAAGCCACTGTTGCTTAAAAGCAGCTGTTGCACTAATTTACACAAACGATACTCTTAGTACTCTTAGAGATGTGGCTGCCACTTACACAAGAGTTACAACTGAAGGTCTCCAAAAGTAGATTACTCTAATTGAGTTGTATCTACTTTGAGAACTGTCAGGGGCCAACCCTGGCTGCTCTTCTTTCTTCTTTCTTGGTTCTTTCTTGAGGTAAGCCAAAGGGGGGAGAGTGTTGCCAAGAGCAAGACTTGGTCTTGCAAAATATTTAGGGTTGCTGTATAATAATAAAACATTTATTAATCTGAAGTCTATCTTAAGTGTAAGTCACTTTGCTCCAGTAGCTGATCTGCCTGTCTGAGTTGCTCTGAGGCCAGAAGGTGCATTCTGGCATTTAGTAGCTCATGGTAAAACAGAGGAGGATTAAGTAAAGTAGCCTTTGTTCTATCTTCAGGAACTGCAACTCTAGCTTCCAGCCTGCTAGTTGAAGTCACAGGAAGAAAAGGGAACACTTTGAAAAGTGATTTTAGCCTTTATTTCTAAGTTCCTCAGTTCTCCAAAAGGTTTCTACAAATGTTCTCCTCCAAAAAGTTCTCTCTAAAAAGTACTCTAAGAAAGTTATCTCTTGTTCTCTAAATGTTTTCTCTGCTCTCTTGTCCTTCTAATCTTGCTCATTCCTCCTGCTCTGATGCAACCATCATAATGCCCTTACTCTCAATGCTGTGCCTTCCAATGCTACTACTCCCAACTGCTATGTCTTTTCTTCCAATGCCATTATATTTCCAATCCTTTACTTCTAAGTTCTCCCTAAAAGTTTTCTAAGAAAGTTCTTCTCTGAAAAGTTCTTCTCTCTAAAGGTTTTTCTTGAGTTCAGTTTCCTCTCCTTTTATCCTCAGGACTTACCTTTCAGAACACATGATCACATGGTAAAAAGTTTGCCACAAGTTTACACATAAATTCAAATCATAAATTGAATAAGAAGTTTATAAAAGAGAATGTTTAGATGCATATCCATTAAACGTAATTATCTGGCTAAATGTTCATTATCTGTCACAAGCTCAAGAGGTTCATTGAAAGTTGAAACCACAATTTTTTGCAGCTATTAGTAAAGTTTTGTATAGATAAACCCAGTCAATATTTTATCTTCTGTCCTTACACATAAAGTAAATTGTTAGTTACCTTTTTATGTCATTTAGTTGTTTTATCTCTTGGAATGTGCTATACGTTGTAGATACATGCTTGTTATCTCAGAAGCAATTAACTGGTGACACTTGAAGACTGGCAGAGTTCTCATTGCAGTTTTGATTATCAGAGAGGATTTAATAACAGTCCTATTACAAAAGAGCTTAATAATTAATAATATAATTTTAGTTCTTATAGAATCACCATTAATAATTAAGAAACCATCTATTTGTATATATAGCATCACTACAAGACAGTATACCTATGCTGTTCTGCAGAGATCTGCTCAAAAGGGTGGACTAATATCTAGTGATTGTCATATATTTAATATTAACAAGAAAAGCATATTAGTAGCAGGAATCTTTACTCAGATGTAATCTTCTCGGCCTTGCCTAGAGAAGCAAATCCAACATTAATTTTATAGTCCTTGGCAGAAACATCTGAGGAAGATTACCTGCTAGTTTTCAGCTTCCCCTTGATGACTCCTGGCAGAGAACAAATATGTTTATATAAGTATTCGTAGGCATTGCACGTCACATTGTCACTACACAAATAGAGAAGCTGAATCTAAGAACAACTGACATGTCTTCTACTAAAAGTGCCAAATTTGAATCTGGTTTTGAGTCAATAATTTATTTTCTCGAGGTTACCTAAGGAAGTTTCCATGGATACTCACAAAAGTTCATCTTTATGACTATAAGAATGTGGTCCCATTAGCATAGCCTACGTCATTCATCTTCACACTGCAGTATCTTCTCTCTGCTTAGAACATTGCTTCTCTCTCTCTGCCCACTTATTATCTGTACACTTTTCCTGTCTGACCTGGACACTGCACAACAGATTAAGGTGTGGTAACCAACAATTTTAAAATCTGACTTATTGAACATAATAAATTTCATCTTTTCTCGATCACTGAGTCTCTGAGTTCTATTATAAGAAATGGAGCTAAACTAAGTCTCTGCCATCTCTTATCCACTGGGACAGATGTTGTATGCAACCACCAATGAAGAAGAATATGTTGAATAATCAGCATTATCCTTCCTGCTTCTTTCCCATAAGTGAACCAGATGGATTCTATACATCACTACTATTGATTTTTCAGCCTAAGATGTTAATGTTTCTTCTTGATTGTTCAGAAATAGAGAAGAGAGATACAGTATGTAGGGTTACTAGTGAACCATGCTTACTCAAAATTCTTAGAATCTGCTTCCAAAGCTGGACATGATAGTACATGCCAGGATTTAAGACATGGATGCAAAAGGATCGGAAATTCATGGTTATCCTAAGTTGCAGAGTGAGGTTAGACTGGCCTTGGTTACCTGATATTTTATATCAAACAAAAACAACAACAGCCAAAAGAATAAGTACTTCATGGATATTATGTCTGATAGTTCTTAAACTGGGCTTGACAAGCTACAATGCCTTTCTACTACATACAGTACTAACTGATTAGTACTTATGCTGCAATGTTTCACTAAGCCTATTCTGTAGTCTTTTTCCATCTTGTTATTCTTCAAGAAGAGAAAGTGGATATAGTTTTAATATTCAATATGAAATGTAAGGACTGATACATAAAAATACATTTTCTTAGAGGATTTTGTAATTGTATGTTTGTGAGTGTTTGCCTGTATGTATATCTGTGTACCATGTATGTGTAGTGCAGGCCAAGGCCAGAGGTTGGCACAGGATCTTCTGTAATTGGAGTTGACGATGTTTGAAAACAGCTAAGTGGGTCCTGGGAATCCAAATCCAGTCCACTGAAAGAACAGCCAACATTCCTAACCACAGAGCCATCTCCTCATACTCCAGAAAACAAACTCAAATAAAGATAAAATTATCCTAAATAAATAATACCATACTAGTATTGGTTAAGTAAAGACTAATAAAGACAGAATTCACTCTAATTCATTAAAATGTGGTTGCTAACAATACTTAGTGACACAGAAAATATTTTATGTATACCAATATAAAAATCATTTTACCAAACAAGCTATAAACAAATACATATGTAGAAAAATAAGGACTATTATTACTAATAGTTATTTCTATTGTTTAGTTTTCTCCTAGACACTGGTTCATTTCAAAATTATTGATTAAGATAATTGATTAGTTTAAAATAATCAATAATAATAAAAGTTGTGTTTTCCTCAAATTGAAAGTGCTAATTTATACATGTAGTATTTGATAGTAGCAGAGAATCTCATTGACCCTGTCTACCACATTTGACATATTTACACAACTTATTAAAACATCACTGAACAATATTTAGTTGTAGAAGGTGGTTTTATACACGGGATCATATATTTCTATTTGACTAAAATCCACTAAAATGTCAGAGGTTTGGAAAGATATTTAGTCAGCTGAGCAAAATATATCTATGTCCTTTGTTCTAAATTTTAACAGTTAACAAATTGTTAGCCAATCTTCAGTATATCCAGCTCTTCCATAAAAGCAATTCTTGTCTAAGTTTATGTGATTAAATATTTTCTGTAGCATCGTGTCTGTAGTGTGTAAGGTAATTACACTAATGAAAGGAAACTATTTTTTAATTAGAAACTTAAACAAAATTGAACACTAGAAGTCAATAGGTATGTTAAAAAAACTATAGTAAAAGATATACTAAAATTTATTAAGAGAAAAGTTGATAGTGCTTAGGATTTTACATAAGCAGACAAACTGATACAAGAGACCTAGAAACTGGCATGTGATACAAATGTAATTACCACAATTTTATTAAATTATTAGCAAAGTTTATCTGACAGGGTTTTGTGATTTTTTGCAAAGCAGAAAGTTCATGTAGCTAAAGCGTACTATATTATAATATTGGTCTGGAAATAAAATTTGTTACCACCACTATCAGCAATCTGTGTTCTGAAATGTCAGGTCACCTCTCTGATACTCAACACATGTAAAATAAAGACTTTATGATGACTAAAGACAGGTTAAATGGACACTGGTATTTTTTAGATGAGTTAGTATTTTATTTCATATTTTTCCTTTGTTTGAAAGAAATGGGTGGAGCTACTGGGAAAGAGGAATATAAAACCAAAATTATGCTGATTTTGAAGTCTCAAAGTAGGCAGTTTAGATGAATACAGAAGGAGGGAAACTTAATGGTTGATATAATAGGAAGCACGCACAGCACAGAATTAGAAGCCAAAGAGAAGTCGCCGCGAGTATTTCTGCTAGAACATAGGACTGACCCGAATGCAAGATAGAGTTGTAATGGGAAATTTCAGGTCCCAAGCCATCTGCTTGGAGCCTAATGCTTCCCAGAGCCAAGTATCTGATAAATAGTTAATGAATTCAGTCCTTGACCTGATGAAAATAGCTTTTTTTCCATGTTGGCAGTATTGAAATATGATCACGGGAGCTGTTTGCCTCAGCCCCTTCCAAATTCTCCATCTCCCAATGTGCCTAGCCTGACTGTGAGACTCCTTCCTCCTCACTTTCTCTTGCTTCCTTCATTTCTTGAGACAACCTGATGACAAATACTTTTATGTTTTTGAATAAAGATGTGAATATACAGTTGCCCTCAATTTTATGAAAGGTTTCTTAATAAAATTAGTAAGAGAAACACATTGAATTTCCCTTGAAATACTCTGTTAGGAGGTAAAAATTTTAAATAAATTTGTTTTTACAATAAGAAAATATTAATAACTTGATGTGAAATGGTCTTGTATTCCTCTTAAGGACTTAAGAGGCATTTTGAAGAGTTGTGTGAAATTATCATTGCCTTTACTATGATTTCATTTTACTAAAAACATATTTTTCAAATGTTGAAAGAGATCTTTAACTATGTGAAACTCAACAGAATAAGAAAATTAATTATCTTGTGTACCTTTAAATTTTTATCATGAATTGTCATTAATTTTATAACCAAGGAAACATGTTGAGGGTCAAAACTGTTCTCTGAAACCTCCTTGTGGTTGATAGCTGTATGTGTGTGTGTGTGTGTCTGTCTGTGTGTGTGTGTCTGTGTGTGTGTGTGTCTGTGTGTGTGTTTTAAGATTACTATTTTCTGATATTTATTCTAAAAGTGGGAGAGGATGTAGAAACATCAGGACATGCAAGTTGATTTGTGACTGGAGGACTGACCTCGGATAGTTATTTGAAATGACAACTTCGTATCACTTGCCAAAGATACCTGATATAGTAACAGCAAATACATTTAGCATCTTCTAGAAATTGCTTTCATTCTCCATTTATAAAATGACAAAAGGGAAAGCATAGCTCACATCTGTTACTTGTATCTCATCTGAATGATTGAAAAGGGAGAGAGGGGAAGGGAGAGGGAAAGGGAGAGGGAGAGGGAGGGAGAGAATACAACATTGCTCATCACTTTTTATCACTATGACAAAATATTGAACAGAAACTGCTTAAAGAGAGGAAATATTTTCTTTGCTTCATAGCATCAGAAGCGTAATGTTTCCACATTCAGAGAATGAGCAAGGCGCACCTGAAGGACATGCCCCACCCTGTGCCCCAGTGATTTGTCCCCCCACCTAGGTAGTCCAGCTTCCTGATATCCAGTCCTTCCCGGCATCCCATCAAATTATGAACACATCTATGGAACAACCCATTTGTTTAGATAAGGGCCCATTACTTTCCAAAAGTGAATTAAAGTAAACATTAATTTAAATATAAGAATAATGAAGGCTATTAGTACTGTCTACACCTGTACCTCCCTGACCCAGGAGTCTTAGGAAAAAAGATGTCAAGTTCTCAAAAAAAAAAAAAAAAAAAAAAAGTTCCAAATCACATTAGGCACAGAGCAAGACTTTGGGGTGCCTCGCAGAAACAGTAATAGCAATAAACTCATAATTCATCCACATTAATTTTATATTGTTATGAAAATGGGCTGGTTAGATTTTGCTAAAGCTTTGGAAATCCCTCTACACTCTGAATTATATATAGACATGCAGGCATGCATGCATGCATACATACATACATACATATATACATACACATATGCATATGCTAACTTTTTCAAGTTTATTGAAAGTTTCTTACAGGAGGAACTTTATCATATATTTGCCTTCTCAGAGTCTGCTTAGTCTGCTCTACTATTAAACATGTTTCTGAAATATCAATTAGCCCACAAACAACTTCCTCACTGTACCCTGTGACTGACCACTTAACCACCATCTCTCTCAATGAGCTCTGTTTGAGTCTGCACTGACTCAGGGTTTCCAAGACAGCATACCTACAAAATTACTTTTTTGCTGCTGTGATAAAACACTATAGCAAGGACACTTATGACATAAAGCGTTTAATTGCTTTTATGGTTTTACCGGATTAGAGTCCACGGTGTTTGATGACAGGCATGGTGGCCAGAGCAGTTGGCTGTTAGCATCTGTATGTGGAAGTGGCAGAGGGAGCACACTGGGAATGGAGAGTATTTCAAACGCCAAAATCCACCCTCAAGGACGTACCCCTTATAATAATAGGCCACATCTTCTAATCTTTCTGAAATAGTTCCACCAAATGGGAACAGAGTCTATGTGGGCTATTGTCATTCATATCACAACATCTGCCTCAAAGGACAAAAAGGGTTAGGGGACTGTTCCTGATATTTTATTGAAAAGATCTCACTTTTTTCTACCGTATCCTGACAACTTGAGTTAAGTTGAATTCAAAAGAAATAGACTAATTTATTTGGGGGGGGTATGAAATATGTTAGCATTTAAGCTATGGAGTGACTACTATTCATGATAGTTATCTGGCCCTACAAAAAAGAGACAACAAAAAGTTGGAGCAAAAAGATATTAAACATTTGCTACTTGGTGCCATTCTCAACAAGGAGGCTGAAAAAACAGCTGTAATTATTATACAGATGAACCCTATGAAAGAGACCTCACATCAACACAATAAGGAAACATCCTGAAGGTTAGATCCCACCCATGAAAGGCTCCAAGATTAAAATCCAAATAAATTTGAAAGCAACCCTGTTGCGGGAAATATTAAAAAATTGGCACCACCCCGCGCTATACCCAGCTACTCTCTGCCTGGGCAATCTCGCCACATCTGCCTCTAGGCTAGCCCCAGCAGCTACCAATCGAGGTTCTCTCGAGGCAGATTCTGCTCATATTCCCAACCATCCACCCCTGTGGTCAGCAGTCCCAAATCCCAGTAATCCGGTAAAATCAAAACTCTAGAGGCTTGTAATTTATAAGTCAGATTTATATCAGTAAATTCTCACCCTACAAAACGCCCACATAAAGAACTCCAAGCCAATTAATATTGATATAAATTGCCCACCTAAGATAAGACAAATTGTCCTGTAATTATCCATCCCTTATAAGATATTCATAGCTACATATGGCTATTTAAAGTCACCAGGAATCTTGATTATCCTGTTCTTCCTTCATCTTCCTTCCTCCTCTTTTTCCTGTGTGGATCCCTGTCTCTGAAACTCTTAGCTCCGCCTTCCTTTTCCATGTCCAATCACAGGCTTCTTGTTGTATTACTATTTAAATTAATTCAACAGGGAAAATTCTGCTACATTTCACCCTTTCTGTTCATATATTTTAAAAAATACTTTTCTCTCAAATATAAATTAAAAATGCAGCTGAAGAGGTTTTCTGCTTAAAAATAACTGCTTAGAAAAGTGTTTACGTAGAAAGAATCTCTTATAAGCAACATGTGTCAATAAAAAGCTGAGAGCCAATGAGCTGAGGCGGGAAATAGTAGGTGGGGCACTGGCAGGAAGAGAGAGGATTCTGGGAAGTAGTGAAAGAATAAAATGGGGAAACGCTGGGAGAGATGCTAAGAGAAACACTGAGAGAGATTCAAGGGAGATGCATGGAGAGATGCTGAGGAAGATGCAGATCAGGACTAAAGGAGAGGTAACCAACCATGTGGAGAAATAGAATAGTTTGAATGAGTTAAATAAGTTATGAGCTAGTTGAGAATGAGCCAAAACAATGGCCTAGGCACTTAACAACAAATAATTCATCTCAAAGTAATCATTCCGGGACAAGGGGAGGAAAAACCAAAATTTTTTTTTTTTACATGTTTACTTAGATTCACTTACCAAGGCATGCAGCGACCATTTCATCTCTGATAGAAGGGGCTAGATCACATTTCTACCTGGTAGCAGAATTTGACAGCCTCATCTACATAGTACAGAATACAGAGAAATGCACAGTATGAATGTGGCGGATGGGGGTGGTGACTTATGCCAAGGTTTCAGAAATGCACTGAGGTTGGCCAACATGGACCGGAGTCAAATGTTTTACAAGAAATCCTGACAGGTTATCAGATGAGGCTGGGAAGGGGAGCCTAAGATTCTTCAGACACCAGAAGGCAGGAGATTGGAAGATCATTGGACATGTACCAAGGAAAACATCACACAGAGTAGGAGCTAGCCTAAGAGAAAGGCTGTCTGTGTTTTAATCATTAAGCTGAAGGGATGAGGTCACTTTACTTCAACCCTTTGAGCCCAGACGATTGTATTATGAGATCCAGGTGTCTGATATGGTTCTACAGGATTTGATATTATGGTTTCAACTATCATGAAATACCTATTAGTTTTTATCTATGAAGAACATATAAATACAACTCTTGTAAATGAAATTTATCTATATCATTAGTGCAATGTTGACACAAAAAAAGAAAATTTTTGACATTGACCTGAATTTATCTCAAGGCAAAGACACCCCCCCACTAAGAGAAGTGAAAACATTTTCAGCATTTTGACTCTTTCACTCTCCAGAATAAGAGAAAATAAGAGGAAAATAGAACAAATGATGGTTGTTCAGAGAAGATGGAAATACCAAGTCTAGCCAGACCTCGTCAGAGAAGCCTACAGTTCAAGCTACTCGGAGGCTGAGGCAGAACATTTCTAAGTTCCTTGTAGGAGCTCATTAATAAGAAGCTGTCTCAAAAGTTTTTGTTTGTTTGTTTGTTTTTTGGTTTTGTTTGTTTAGATTGGGAGTGGGGGAATGACAGAAATTAATTCAGTAGAGAATGCCTTCTTTGCACTGGAAAAAAAGCACACCAAGGCTGTGTTTGATGGAAGTGTTATGCTCCTATAAGAATAATGTGGGTTTTTGCACAGTTACCCACCCTACAGATCTAAAAGGTGACCTGTAGAGGCTGACTGAATATGTGATATGATTCCCGTGAGGGAAACGAGAAGAAATATTTGTATCTATTTTGGAAAACCATTGTGCAGGCGGGTCTTGACCGATAGAGTAAAATGAGCCAAACATGTTCTAAAGAAAAAGAGCAAAGTAAAGGTGTATCATAGGTCCAAGAAGTAGTGTTTTCCAACAGCATAATAGGCAGTCGATTTTCCTACCTGGAAGGGAAGATTTAGACACCTTTCTGTGAAGCAGGTTATACATCCAAGGGTAAGAACCAAGCAAATTCTGCAGTGCTGAGCTGCAAGTTTTGAAACATTTCTACATGTTTGAGTTCATCTTACCTTTTGATAGTCTCTTGAGATTGCTACTGAAGAGTGGTGGTGTGGGTATCATTAGTGTTTACATGCCAACTTGATCATAATTTTATTATTTAAATTTAGTTCTAGGCAATGACTTTTTGGTTGTTGCCTAAAGTCTTTATTTTTATGCTATCTATGTTGCTTAAGAAAGTGCCAACATTACAATATGTGAAAAGAGTACCAGAAGCTGAGAATATCTGAGAGAGCAAAATTGAGCATTACTTCAGAAAATGCAGTACTAAAAGTATTTTTAAGGCAATGTAAATACATGTAGGGAAATTATATGAAATAAGAAAGTATACTTCACAGTTAAGTTGGCAACACCTGGCTTACTTTATTAAGACACATTTCTGTATTTATCAATAACTATATAAGATTTACTTAGTAAAATATATTTCCCACTCATGATTGACCTCCCCTTCTACCAAAATGCAATATTTTTCTGCACAAAACCAACAACCTTTAGCAGTAACATGTGTTTGATGATTTGATCATACCTTTAGTCATTTGAATGAACATTTACAAATATAAAATATTATATAGTTTACTGTACTGGCTGGTTTTGTGTCAACTTGACACAAGCTGGAGTTATCACAGAGAAAGGAGTTTCAGTTGAGGAAATGCCTCCATGAGATCCAGCTGTAAGACATTTTCTCAATTAGTGACCAAGGGGGGAGGTCCCTTTGTGGGTGGTACCATCACTGGATTGGTAGTCTTGGGTTCTATAAGGAAGCAAGCTGAGCACACCAGGGGAAGCAAGCCAGTAAGCAGCAACCCTCCATGGCCTCTGCATCAGCTCCTGCTTCCTGACCTGCTTGAATTCCAGTTCTGACTTCCTTTGGTGATAAACAGCAATGTGGAAATGTAAGCTGAATAAACCCTTTTCCCCCAGCTTGCTTCTTGGTCATGATGTTTGTGCAGGAATAGAAACCCTGACTAAGACATTTACCATGATCAACATCTTGCAAAGTGAAACACTGCCTTTCTATATTCTTGGTTCTTTAAACATTATTCAGATTCCTAATTGGAAAAGTGTGTGAGGATAAGAAAAAGCTTTGACTAATTTTGATTATTTTGAATAAGAAACAATAGTTGAGTATATTTTGCTAGTTTTTTTTTAAGATTTTTTTTTTAATTTTTTTTTTGATACTTTATTTACATTTCCAATGTTTCCCCTTTTCTGGGTCTCCTCTTTGGAAAACCCCTATCCCCTCCACATCCCCAACTCAATGAGGGAATTCCACCTCCCACCCACCCGCCCACCCATCCCCATATTCCCACCTTGACATTCCCCTTTACTGGGGCCTCTAACACCCTCAGGCCCAAGGGCCACTCCTCTCTCCCTGATGGCCATCAAGGTCATCCTCTGCCACATATATGGTCCAAACCATGGGTCCATAGATATGTATTCTTTGGTTGGTGGTCCAAACTCCAGGACGATGGGGGGGGGGGGATCAGGCCCATTGACACTCTTGCTCCCTCCATGGGGCTGCAAATTCCCTCAGCTCCTTCAGACCTTTCTCCAACTCCTCCATCTGGGACCTAACTCCCAGTCCAGCAATTACTGTTAAGTGAAACTTGGGCATTCTGAACTTTTGGGCTAATATCCACTTATCAGTGAGTACATACCATGTTCATTCTTTTGTGACTGAATCATTGTTTTTAATAGCTGAGTAGTACTCCGTTATGTAAATGTACCACATTTTCTGTATCCATTCCTCTGAAGAGGGACATCTGGGTTGTTTCCAGCTTCTGGCTATTATGGCTCCTATGAACATAGTGGAGCATGTGTCTTTATTACATGTTGGAGCATCTTCTGGGTATATGCCCAGGAGTGGTATAGCTGGGTCCTCCGGTAATATTCTGTCCATTTTTCTGAGGGTCCACCAAACTGATTTCCAGAGTGGTTGTACCAGCTTGCAATCCCACCAACAGTGGAGGAGTGTTCCTCTTTCTCCACATCCTCGCCAGCATCTGCTGTCACCTGAGTTTTTGATCTTAGCCATTCTGACTGGTGTGAGGTGGAATCTCAGGGTTGTTTTGATTTGCATTTACCTAATGACTAGGGATGTTGAGCATTTCTTTAGGTGCTTCTCAGCCCTGCGAATTTCCTCAGTTGAGAATTCTCTGCTTAGCTCTGTTCCCCATTTTTTGATAGGGTTATTTGGTTTTTTGGAGTCTAACTTCTT
>CM052706.1:28754072-28779378 GCA_028551405.1 Uromys caudimaculatus
GAGATAGGAATGAATCAATTTGCATTCCTCTACATGTAGACTGCCAGTTGAACCAGCACCATTTGTTGAAGATGCTGTCTTTTTTCCACTGAGTGGTTTTAGCTCCTTTGTCGAAAATCAAATGACCATATGTGTGTGGGTTCTTTTCTGGGTCCTCAATTCTATTCCATTGATCTACCTGACTGTCACTGTACCAATACCATGCAGTTTTTATCACTACTGCTCTGTAGTACAGCTTGAGATCAGGGATGCTGATTCCCCCAGAAGTTCTTTTGTTGTTAAGGATAGCTTTTGCTATCCTGGGTGTTTTGTTGTTCCAAATGAATTTGAGAATTGCTCTTTCTAAGTCTATGGAGAATTGAGTTGGAATTTTGATGGGGATTGCATTGAATTTGTAGATTGCTTTTGGTAGGATGGCCATTTTTACTATATTAATCCTTCCAATCCATGAGCATGGCAGATCTTTGCACCTTCTGAGGTCTTCTTCGATTTCTTTCTTCAGAGACTTGAAGTTCTTGTCATACAGATCTTTCACTTGCTTGGTTAGAGTCACACCAAGATACTTTATATTGTTTGTGACAATTGTGAAGAGTGTCATCTCCTTAATTTCTTTCTCAGCCTGTTTATCCTTTGAGTATAGGAAGGCTACTTAATTGTATGAGTAAATTTTCTATCCGGCCACTTTGCTGAAGTTGTTTATCAGCTACAGGAGTTCTCTGGAGGAGGTTTTCGGGTCACTTAGGTATACGATCATATCATCTGCAAATAGTGATAATTTGATTTCTTCCTTAGCAGTTTGTATCCCTTTAACCTCCTTTTGTTGTCTAATTGCTCTAGCTAGAACTTCAATTACTATACTGAATAGATAGGGAGAGAGAGGGCATCCTTGTTTAGTCCCTGATCTTAGTGGGATTGCTTCGAGTTTCTCTCCATTTAGTTTGATGTTGGCTACTGGTTTGCTGTATATTGCTTTTACTATGTTTAGGTATGGGCCTTGAATTCCTGATCTTTCCAAGACTTTTATCATGAAGGGATGTTGAATTTTGTCCAATGCTTTTTCAGCATCTAAGGAGATGACCGTGTGGCTTTTTTCTTTGAGTTTGTTTATGTAGTGAATTACATTGATGGATTTCCGGGTATTGAACCATCCCTGCATCCCAGAGGCAGCTTGACTCTTAGGAGCTCTGACACTCCCAGGATCCCATAATCAAAGGATCACAAAGACAGCTGGATTCTGAGGAGTTCTGACATAACCAGAATCACAAGAGGGTCAGGCTTCAGTCAGAGACAGCAAGGGCAGGTATCACTACAGATAACCAGATGGCAAGGGGCAAGGGTAAGAACATAAGCAACAGAAACCAAGGCTACTTGGCATCATCAGTTCTCCCACTAGATCAAGTTCTGAATACCCAATCACACCAGAAAAGTAAGCGTCAGATTTAAAATCACATATCATGATGATGACAGAGGACTTTAAGAAGGACATAAAAATCCCCTTAAAGAAATACAGGAGAACCGAGGTAAGCAGGTAGAAGCCCTTACAGAGGATACACAAAAATCCCTTAAAGAATTACTGGAAAACAACGAGACAGGTGAAGGAATTGGACAAAACCATCCAGGATCTAAAAATGGAAATAGAAACAATAAAGAAATCACAAAAGGAGACAACTTGGGAGTTTGAAAACCTAGGAAAGAGATCAGGAGCCATAGATGCAAGCATCACAAACAGAACACAACAGATAGAAGAGAGAATCTCAGGTGCAGAAGATACCATACAAAACATTGACACAACAGTCAAAAAATGCAAAAATGAAAAAAAAAAAATCCTAACCCAAAACATCCAGGAAATCCAGGACACAATGAGAAGACCAAACCTAAGGATAATATGTATAGAAGAGAGCAAAGATTCCCAAATTAAAGGGCCAGTAAACATCTTCAACAAAATTATAGAAGAAAATTTCCCTAACCTAACGAAAGAGATGTCCACGAACATATAAGAAGCCTACAGAATTCCAAATAGAATGGACCAGAAAAGAAATTCCTCCCATCACATACTAATCAAAATACCTAGTGGAAGAAAGAAAATTAAAAGCAGTAAGGGAAAAATGTCAAGTAACATATAAAGGTAGACCTATCAGAATTACACCAGACTTCTCACCAGAGACTATAAAAGCCAGAAGATCCTGGGAAAATGTCATACTGACCCTAAGAGAACACAAATGCCAGCCCAGACCAGCAAACTCTCAATTAACATAGATAGAGAAAACACAATATTCCTTGACAAAACCAAATTTAGACAATATCTTTCCAAAAATCCAGCCCTACAAAGGATAATACATGGAAATTGACAACACAAGGAAGGAAATTACACCCTAGAAAAAGCAAGGAAGTAATTTTCTTTCAACAAACCCAAAAGAAGATAGCTACAAAGCCATAATTCCACCTCTAATAACAAAGTGACAGGAAGCATCAATCACTTTCCCTTGAAATCTCTTAATATTCATGGACTTAATTACCCAATAAAAAGACATAGACCAACAGACTGGATATGTAAACAGGACCCAGCATTTTGCTACATACAGGAAACACACCTCAGTGACAAAAACAGACACTACTTCAGAGTAAAAGGATGGGAAAAACATTTCAAAGCAAATGGAACCAAGAAACAAGCTGTAGTAGCCATTCTAATATCGAATAAAATCAACTTTCAACCAAAAGTTATAAAAATAAATAAGGAAGGACACTTCATACTCATCAAAGTAAAAATCTACCAAGATTAACTCTTGATTCTAAACATCTATATTCCAAATGCAAGGGCACTTACATTCATAAAAGAAACTTCACTAAAGCTCAAAGCACACATTGTACCTCACACAATAATAGTGGGAGACTTCAATATCCCAATCGCAGCAATGGAAACATCATGGAAACATAACCTAAACAGAGATGCAGTGAAGTCAACAGAAGTTATGAACCAAATGGATTTATGAGATATCTACAGAATATTTTATCCTAAAACAAAGGAATATACCTTCTTCTCAGTACCTCATGGTACCTTCTCCAAATTTAACAATATAATTGGTCACAAAAGAGGCATCAACAGATACAAGAAGATTAAAATAATCCCATGCATCCTATCATATCACCACAGACTAAGGCTGGTCTTCAATAATAAACAACAAAAAGCCTACATACACATGGAAGCTGAACAATGCCCTACTCAATGATAACTTGAAAGAAATAAAGAAAGAAATGAAAGACTTTTCAGAATTTAATGAAAATGAAGATACAACATACCAAACTTATGGGACACAATGAAAGCAGTGCTAAGAGGAAAACTCATAGCTCTAAGTGCCTTGAAAAAGAAACTGGAGAGAGCATACACTAGCAGCTTGACAGCACACCTGAAAGCTCTAGAACAAAAAGAAGCAAATACACCCAAGAGGAGTAGATGGTAGGAAATAATCAAACTCATGTCTGAAATCAATCAAGTAGAAACAAAAAGAACTATAAGAAGAATCAACAAAACCAGGAGGTGGTTCTTTGAGAAAATCAACAAGATAGATAAACCCTTAGCCAGACTAACTAGAGGGCACAGAGACACTATGCAAATTAACAAAAGCAGAAATGAAAAGGGATACAAAATAGAAACTGAGAATATTCAAAAAATCATCAGCTCATACTATCAAAGCCTATACTCAACAAAACTGGAAAATATGGATGAAATGGACAATTTTCTAGACAGATAACAGGTGCCAAAGTTAAAGCAGGATCAGATAAACCATCTAAACAGTCCCATAATCCCCCCCCCGCAAAAAACAAAAAAAGCCCGAGACCAGATGGCTTTAGTGCAGAATTCTATCAGACCTTGAAAGAAGACCTAATACCAATACTCTTCAAATTGTTCCACAAAATAGAAACAGAAGGAACACTACCCAATTCTTTCTATGAAGCCATAAATATACCTAAACCACACAAAGCCACAACAAAGAAAAAGACTTTCAGAGCAATTTCCTTTATGAATATCAATGCAAAAATACTCAACAAAATTCTTGCAAACCGAATCCAAGAACACATCAAAACAATTATCCACCCTGATCAAGTAGGCTTCATCCCAGGGATGTGCAGATGGTTCAATATACAGATTTCCATCAACACAATCCACTATATAAACAAACTCAAAGATAAAAAACCACATGATCATCTCATTAGATGCTGAGAAAGCATTTGACAAAATTCAATATCCCTTCATGATAAAAGTCTTGGAAAGGTCAGAAATTCAAGGCCCATACATAAACATAGTAAAAGAAATATACAGCAAACCAATAGCCAACATCAAACTAAGTGGAGAGAAACCTGAAGCAATCCCATTAAAATCAGGGACTATACAAGACCCCACCTCTCCCTACTTATTCAATATAGTACTTGAAGTCCTAGCCAGAGCAATTAGACAACAAAAGGAGGTCAAAGGGATACAAATTGGAAAGGAAGAAGTCAAACTATCACTATTTGCAGATGATAGGATAACACAGTTTAGTGACCCCAGAAATTCCACCAGAGAACTCCTAATCCTGATAAACAATTTCAGCAAATTGGTTGGATATAAAATTAACTCGAACAAATTAGCAGCCTTCCTCTACTCAAAGGATAAACAGCTTGAGAAATAAATTAAGCAAAAGACACCCTTCAAAATAGTCAAAAATAACATAAAATAGCTTGATGTGACTCTAACCAAAGCAGTGAAAGATCTGTATGACAAGAACTTTGAATCTCTAAAGAAAGAAATTGAAGATGTCAGAAGATGGAAAGATCTCCCATGCTCATGGATTGGTAGGATAAACATAGTAAAAATGGTCATTTTGCTGAAAGCAATCTACAGATTCAATGCAATCCTCATCAAAATTCCAACTCAGTTCTTCATAGACTTAGAAATAGCAATTTGCAAATTCATTTGGAATAACATAAAACCCAGGATAACGAAAACTATTCTCAACCACAAAAGAACTTCTGGGGAAATCACCATTCCTGACATCAATCTGTATTACAGAGCAATAGTTATAAAAACTGCATGGAACTGGTACAGAGACGGGCAGGTAGATCAATGGATTAGAATTGAAGACACAGAATTTTCCCACACACCTATGGTCACTTGATCTTTGACAAAGGAGCTAAAACTATCCAGTTCCCACAAATGGTGTTGGTTCAACTGGCAGTCAACATGTAGAAGAATGCAAATTGATCCATTTCTATCTCCTTGTACAAAGCTCAAGTACAAGTGGATCAAGGACCTCCATATAAAACCAGATACACTGAAACTAATAGAAGAGAAAGTGGAGAAGAGCCTCAAACACATGGGCACAGTGGAAAATTTCTGAACAGAACACCAATGGCTTATGCTCTAAGATCAAGAGTTGACAAATGGGACCTCATGCAGTTGCAAAACTTCGGTAAGGCAAAGAACACTGTCAATAGGACAAAATAGCAACCAACAGATTGGGAAAAGATCTTTACCAATCCTACATCTGATAGAGGGCTAATATCCAATATATACAAAGAACTCAAGAAGTTAGATGCCAGAGAATCAAATAACTCTATAAAAAATGGGGTAAAGAGCTAAACAAAGAATGCTCAACTGAGGAATATAGAATGACCAAGAAGCATGTAAAGAAATGTTCAACATCATTAGTCATCAGGAAAATGCAAATCAAACAACTCTGAGATTCCACCTCACACCAGTCAGAATGGCTAAGATAAAAAAACTCAGGTGACAGCAGATGCTGGTGAAGATGTGGAGAAAGATGAACATTCCTCCATTGTTGGTGGGATTGCGAGCCGGTACAAGCACTCTGGAAATCAGTCTGGGAGTTCATCAGAAAATTGGACTTATTATTACCTGAGGACCCAGCTATGCCACTCCTGGGCATATACCCAAAAGATTCTCCAACATATCACAAGGACACATGCTTCACTATGTTCATAGCAGCCTTATTTATAATAACCGGAAACTGGAAACAACCCAGATGTCCTTCAACAGAGAAATGGACACAGAAAATGTGGTACATTTACACAATGAAATACTACTTGGCTATTAAAAACAATGACTTCATGAAATTCTTAGGAAAATAGATAGAACTAGAAAATATCATCCTGAGTGCGGTAATCTAGTCACAAAAGAACACACATGGTATGTCCTCACTGATAAGTGGATATTAGCCCAAGAGCTTGGAATACACAAGATACTATTCACAGACCACATGAATCTTAAGAAGAAGGAACACCAAAGGGTGGATGCTTCAGTCTTTCTTAGAAGGGGGAACAAAATATTAATGGGAAGAAATAAGGAGACATATTGTGGAACAGAGACTATAGGAAAGGCCACCCAGAGACTGCCCCACGTGGGGATCCTTCCCATATAGTACTAAACCCAGACACTGAGGATGCAAAGAAATGCTTGCTGACAGGAGCCTGATATAGCTGTCTCCCTAGAGGCTCTGCCAGAGCCTGACAAATACAGAGGTGGATGCTCATAGCCAACCATTGGACTGAGCATGGGGTCCCTAATGGAAGAGTTAGGGGAAGGACTGAAGGAGCTGAATGGTGTTTGCAACCCCATAGGAAGAACAATGTCAACCAACCAGACCCCCAGAGCTCCCAGGGACTACACTACCAACCAAAGAGTTCATACGGAGGGACCCATGGGTCCAGCATATGTAGCAGAGGATGGCCTTGTCAGGCATCAGTGGGAGGAGAGGTTCTTATTCCTGTGAAAGGTCGATGCTCCAGTGTAGGGGAATGCCGGGGAGGGGAGGCAGGATTGGGTGTGTGGGTGGGGGTGCACCCTCAGAGAAGCAGGGGGAGGGATGATGGAATAGGCAGTTTCCAGAGGGGAAACTGGGAAAGGGGATAACATTTGAAATGTAAATAAAAACAATATCTAATCAAAGTGAAAAAAATGGTATGTTTCCACTTCATTTTCCTGGTACCACATTTCCTCCTGACAGCTGACATGACAGTGGCTGACACAATTTATATTCAGCTAAGGAAAGATAAAAGTGAGGCTTTGTTGCTAGAATTTCCAACCCCAATGAGCCCATATAAAAGACACATAATCCAGTTATTATAATTATAAGCTATATGCCTAGATTGAGCAGATTTAACAATATCCTCACTTATTCCCCAGGTATAAGACCCCTTGATACTTTACATTCTCTTCATATGGTTATGGTCCATTGTGGCTTCCTCCTCTTCCTCTATCCTCTCTTCCTCTCTCATCCTCTTCCCTCTGTACCTGTCTCACTCTCAAACCTCCTGTCCCTCCTTTACCCTCCACTGCCCAATCATAGGCTCTAGCCTTTATTGACCAGTTAAAAAGGGGTGAAGGTTCACATGAGATCACCTGAGTATGTGATGGACTGCTCATCAGGGGCAACCCATCTTTAGGAAGCAGAATTAATATTAGAACACAAACAGCATCAGACCAACGCAAGGCTTCAGAATGTAACTCATAGACTCCCTTCCATAGGCATCCATCTTTAGCCATCCTGGTATGTAACTTGCCTTTAGGAACATTCCATTATCCATATGCTGATATATATGGTATGATGGTTAACATTGATTATGAACTTGACAGAGTCTATAATTAATTACCTAAGAGACAAGTGAGGAGTTTTCTAGATTAGGTTGAGATCAGAAAATGAGTCTGAATGTGTGTGTAGCCTCACTCCTTGTGCTGCTCCTACACTGCAAAAAAGCAATAAAGCCATCTGAACATGAGTATAAGTTTGTCTCTCTCTGCTTCACAACTGTGAGGGCAACAAACCAGCTGCCAGAAGTTCATGCCACCATGACCACTGCACCATGATGGATTATACCTTCAAAACGTGAGCTGAAATATATCCTTTCTTTCATCCCTTGGCTTTTATCAAGTATTTTATTGCAGTATTGATGCAAGTAATTAAAGTACCTGATGGGAACTAGACATACCGTGCCATGAACATGTGGTGGGATTGTGGAATCATCATAAAAATATGAGCATATGATTAGACTGTTGCTGTCTAAATGAAACAAAAGTTTCCAGACTGGAGAGATGGCTCAACAGTTAAGAGCACTGGCTTCTCTTCCAGAGAACCTGGTTTTAGTTCACAGCACCCATATGGCAATTCACAATTCCTGCAGTTCCAGGAGGTCTGATGCCCTCTGCTGGCCTCTCAAGCACCAGACACAAAAGTGATGCCAAATTTACATGCAAAGTACCCACACACAGAAAATAAAATAGAAATAAAAATTAAAATGGGAGTTTCTTTCAGGAATATACAATATTCTGTAAAATATAAAAATTGTCACATGTAATAAGTACAATTTATAGAAAACCCCTTCAAAGGGGAATAAGAATGATTGTTTTCTTAGAAAAATGCATAGCAGCATAAGCTGAGGTCTCTGTATACAGCCATGTTTTATACATCAGAACCACAAAGGATTTTTTAAAAAAACTGACAAACTGTTCTGGAAGGCTGAACACTCTTGTGCTACTTAGATCAAATACTATAAAATAAAATTATTTTCCTATGAATATATGATTACAGAGCATGTCACTGATGGGAAAAGAAAATGTCCTGAGACACATCAATCAGTCAGTTGATGAAATTGGCATGCTGTTTATTTTGTTTTGGGGTGTTTGTGCTGTGTGCCAACATTTAATAAATTAACTTAGAGGAATTTATTTTCCCCTAAGTTAACATTCTCCTCTATATTAAATTTCAATGTATAGTTTTGCAATCTTTTTTCTCGAGAATACTTAAACTATTGTTTACATTTTTGGCTCTGAAATCCATTCTCTAACTCTGGAACCTTTCTATCTTCTGCCCCTCCTCTCCTGGCTGTGCTTCCTGTTGGAGTTAATGCAGCTGTGTGTTGGTGGATCCCAGAAGAGAAACTTGAAGAAGACAACCACCTGACCAATGCCACCACTAAAACATAGAATGGGGCAGGTGAAGGACAGCAAATGGTGAAGAGACAAAAGACAGTCACTAGTCCAGCCTCTCAACTGTCTGCCCCAACAGAAACGTTCTGCCTGTCTCTGACTTGGCCTCTTCCAGAACTTCCTACAAACTTGCTTAAATTTCTACCCAGGACACAAGATCAATTTCTGGTCACGTTCAGGGTGAGTACTTCATTAATATCTTTTGACAGAGTCTAAAAGAAAGTTCCAAGGAAATGATCCAGAAGGCAGCTGGTGGGTTGGCCTTTGCACTTCATCTTGAGGCATCATGTGGCTACATCAGACTGAGCAGACTGTCTAAATCTCCACTGAGTCATAATGACCCTTAGTTACAAAGTAATAGTTGCATTATCTGAGCTCAAAAGAATTTAATTTCCCAAAATGAGGTTATTAAACTCCAGTTCCTCTTACTGAGCACATTAGAAATGTCTTCCACTTGGTAAAAGTCTCTTCAGGACAAAGTAAACAGAAGTGGCTATTCTGTTAATTTTATTGTTCTTCAGTGTGTTTAGAGAAGCTAAGAATATATGTTGGCCTAATTTACTTTTTTATTCTTCATATTAAGTGATTGTCAGAAAAATGAGTGGAAAAAGATAATATGTTTCTGCCAAAGAACCCATATTATCTGTGTTGAACTTACCACTTAAATTATCATTGGCTCCAAACAACTTTGTGGCAAGAATTTATTGCAAAATAACATTGGTATCTTGAGCTGAAATTAGAGTTTTTTCAAATATACATCATTGTTTCATGAATGAATATGATTAATACCATAAGTAAAATTCAAGATTCTGATGCTATATTTAAACGTGTTATGTTCCTATTTTTAACATAGGAATTTGAAAGATTTTAAATGTGGGCAGCAAAGGAAGAGTGTAACCAATATTTTAGGTGTAAGTTTAGATGGTGTCCCTCTATGTTGTCCAGGATAACATGGAGTTCCTAAACTCCAGTAATTCCCCTGCCTCAGCCTCCAGAGTAACAGTAACCACTGGAATTACCATTTTGATTTCACAAGGATTTCAAACACATACAATACTAAGATGTAGAATGGATGCATTTGTCTTGTATTTAAAAGTGTCTTGTTTTTAGGAGTAACACCCACAATGTGCAAGATATCAGTAAGGATTTTATAAGATACCATCACTGTTACCTGTTTTATTTTAGAATCAGTAAAATGAAATCATTAAGAATCCTTTAGTCTCTGCAGGTCACTAAACTATTAAGCAATCAACTTGCCCCACATCCCCAATAGGAAATGTTTTCCCATATCTACTCTTGATCTTTAGGTTGAGGAACCATTAAATTTGTGCTGTAGATGCATCGATTGATCCTGTTTTTAAAATCATATCTTTTTAATTCACTAAAGTGCTGCAGATGAAGTTAGTAGAGTACTCAGTCATCTTTGTCAGGGACTGTGAGTTAGTGGGCACGCAAGTCCTATGAGACTTCACTAGAAACATGAGAGGCCTAGTGTGTTCTGTGCTTGTCAGCATCTGGAATGTCACTTCACTTTTTAAATTTAATTACTGCAGACCCCGTCCTCTAAGCACTTGCATCAGTATTTTTCTAGAACATAGACAAATAAGAAATGTAGAAAATAAATTCAAAAATGAGTAAAAAGAAATCTCTAAAGAAAATATGGCAGTATGAGTCACAGGATCCATCTGTTACGTACCCCCAAACCCCGAGTAATTTAAATAAAAATAGAAGTAATGAATGAGCTCAGTACCATTACGTGGAAAAGTAACATTCAAAACTAAAGAATTTTATATGAATACAAATAAAATAAATAAAATCAAAGATCTTTTGACAGACTCCAGCTACCAAAAACTTGAGTTCTCATAATGAGATCCCAAAATCCAAGATGTTTCCCACAGTTCCATCATTTTCCCAGGTGTGCTGCAGACGTCACAGGCAACTCTCCTGGTTGCTACCTCTGGTTGGGTTGGACCAGCTAGGCTGAACAAGAGCTGAGGAACACAGCAAGGGAGATACGTAGGAGAGGAGCTCTAGCTATCATAATCTTAAGTTCAAGGATCCCAAGCCTGAGTTACAGTCATCCAGGCAACAATATTCTAACATGCTTACCACATAGGAACTGGAGGAAGCCAGTACAGCAAGCACACTAAAGGCAGATACTACCATTTTGTCTGCCAGTTTGTCTGTTTTCATGGAATAGCAAGAAGAGGGAAGATCTTACCAGTCATTTTGTTGATGTCAGTGTTAAATGTCAACATCATATTTATAACTGATTTGCAAACACTGAGTTACCTTTATTCCCCTGGCCTTACATTAGGTTTCCTCTTATGACCAAATTATCATCTTGTTAGAAAGACATAGGAACTAAGGCTCCTGTCAAGGAAGCTACAATAAAGCCTTAAAATACAGATCAATGGTTTATTTCACATTTTACATATGCAGAAGAGTCACTACTTATCAGAGCCATTTGGAAAGAAAGAGTTGTTAGCCAAGCTTCAATTCACATCTTGAATGCTACAAGAATTTTACAATATTATAAAGCTGTCCACCTCAATTGGAAACCATTTGTTATTAGATATTTTAAGAGTTTTATACCTAAAAATTTGTGATTTAAAAGGGATGAACTTAATTTGAGGATCTCAGACTCCCTCCAGGATTATAAAAAAACCTTTCCTTAGGAAAAATGTGTGCCATATTTTATTAATCTAATATAATCTCAATTGAAAATGAAAGGTTCAGAAAATGCTTTATGGGTCTCTAAAATTTGTACTTTGGGACCATTTTAACCTATTTAATATAAAGATCATTCTCCTTATTGGCCATAACTCTTTGGAAAGGAGAGTGCTAATCTAGTCCCCATACAAAATTATTTTATCTACAGTTATTGAAGAAGGAGAAAAAAAAAAACAGTTACTGAAATCTAGCTAGAAGTAAGCTACTAACCATCAGGGATTAAGTTTTCTGATATTTGTGTAGGTAGTTAGCTGTCTTGCTTTCCTAAACAGGATTGAAGACAAGCATGTTTTACAAAATGTATTTTATAAAAGATGTGTCCAAATATTTCTAACAACCCTCTAAAAGGTGTCTGGTCAAATAAAATGCAATAATTCAGCACAACAATGTTATAAAGAGACATTTAAAAATGCAGCTGGAGCAGACTTCACCTTTGACAGGGCAGATCTGCTTGTCTGCCCTCTCCCTAACCCACAACCTGTAGGTCTCCCAGGAGAACTACAGTAACCAGGAACAAAAGTGAGACCCCTGCCCAAATAACCACCCCAACTGGGAAGCCCATGGTGCCCAGTAAATTTGAGACCCATCGCTTCTGTTCAACCTCCATCTCCCTTCCTGTTTACACCTCACGCAGGGTCTTATTGGCATGCCTGCTTCTTCCTCACATCCCATAGAGAGCCTGTCTCTCAGGAGATCTGCCATAACCAGGGACACAGGAGGACTGATCTAACAAGAGATACAGGAGCCTTCCTCAAACCAGGGACACAGGAGTCCCTCAACCCCCAACATGAGACAGCACTGGCTGCCCTCCAGGATACCTGTTCTAATGCAGGTCACAGAGCTCTAAGCAGGGCAGTTAAGACCAGAGATAACCAGATGTCCAGAGGCAAACTCAAGAATATAAGCAACAGAAGCAAATGTATTGTGGCACCATCAAAACCCAGTTCTCTCACCACAGCAAGCCCTGGATAAACTAAAACACCTGAAAAGCATGATGCTGACCTAAAATCCCATATCATGAAGATAATACAGGACTTTAAGGGGAATATAAATAACTCACTTAAAGAAATACAGGAAAACACAATCAAACAAGTGAAGGAATTGAGCAACATGGTCCAAGACCTAAAACTGGAAATAGGAACCACAAAGAAATCACAAATAGAGGCAACCCTGGAAACGGAAAACCTAGGAAAGAGATCAGGAGCTACAGATGCCAGCATCAACAACAGAATACAAGAAATAGAAGTGAGAATCTCAGGCAGAAAAGATACTGTAGAAGATATTGACAAAAAGGTCAAAGAAAAACAAAGCATAGAAAGCTCCCAACACAAAACAACCAGGAAATTCAGAACACATTGAGAAGACCAACCTAAGAACAAGGTAATAGAAGAGAGAGAAGATTCCCAACTCAGAAGGTCAGAAAACATCTTCAACAAAATTATGGAAGAAAACTTCCCTAAACTAAAGAAAGAGATGGCCATAAACATATAAGAAGCCCACAGAACACCAAATGGATTGGGCCAGAAAAGAAAATTGTCCCATCACATAATAATCAAAACACTAAATGCATAGAACAAAGAAAGAATATTAAAAGCAATAAGGGGAAAAGGCCAAGTAATATATAAAGGCAGACCTATTAGCATATCTATGAACCAATCCAGCCTGACAGAGGATTCTAGAAAGAAAACTCCAACACAAGGAGGATATCTACACCCAAGAAAACACAAGAAATTAATCATCTCAAACAAACCCAAAAGAAGGGAATCACAAACACATACCACCTACAACAACAAAAATAACAGGAACCAACAATCACTGGTCTTTAATATCTCTCAACATCAATGGGCTCAATTCCTCAATAAAGAGACATAGACTAACAGACTAGATATGTAAACAGACCCAGCATTCTGCTACATACAAGAAACACAGCTCAGTGACAAAGACAGACACTACCACTGACTAAAAAGTTGGAAAAAGTTTTCCAAGCAAATGGTCCCTCCCAAAAAAGGCAGAATAGCCATTCTAATATCCAATAGGCTTTCAACCAAAAGTTATCAAAAGAGATGGGGAAAGACACTTCATGCTCATCAAAGGGAAAATCCACTAAGATGAAATTGCAATTCTGAACATCTATGCCCCAAATGCAAGGACACCCACATTCAGAAAAGAAAACTTACTAAAGCTCAAAACATATATTGAGCCTCACACACTAATAGTGGGAGACTTCAATACTCTATTCTCACCAATGGACAAATCATTGAAACAGAAACTAAACAGAACACAGTGAAACTAACCAAAGTTATGAACCAAATGGATTTAAAAGATATATAGAGAACATTTCACCCTAAAACAAAAGAATATACCTTCTTCTCAGCACCTCAGGGTATCTTCTCCACAATTGACCATATAATTGGTCACAGAACAAGCCTCAACAGATAGAAGACAATTGTAATAATCCTATGCATCCTATTAGATCATGAAAGACTTGGGCTAGAATTCAATTCTCTACTCAGTGATAACTTGGTCAGGGAAAAAAAGAAAGAAAGAAATTAAAGACTTTCTAGAATTCAATGAAAATGAAGACACAGAATATCCAAACTTATGGGTCACAGAGAAAGTAATGCTAAGAGGAAAATTCATCACACTAAGTGCCCTTGTAAAGAAATTGTAGAGATCCTATACTACCAACTAAACAGAACACCTGAAATTTCTAGAACAAAAAGAAACAAACATACCCAAGAGGAGTAGAGGCCAGTAAATAACCTAACTCAGGGTGGAAATCAATCAATTAGAAACAAAGAGAATAATATAAAGAATCAACAAAACAAAGAGCTGGTTCTTTGAGAAAAATCAACATGAGTGATAAACTCTTAGCCGAACTAACAAGAAAAAGAAGGAACACTATCAAATTCATCCAATGAAATCAGTTACTCTGATACCTAAACCACACAAAGATCCAACAATGAAAGAAAACCAATTTCTGTTGTAACATTAGTGCAAAAATACTCAATAAAAATCTCACAAACCTAATCCAAGAACACATCAAAACCATCATTCACCATGATCAAGTAGCCTTCATCCCAGGGATGCAGGGATGGTTCAATATACAAAAATGCATCAACGTAACCCACTATGTAAACAAACTCAAAAAAACATTATATGATCATCTCATTAGATGCTGAAAATACCTTTGACAAAATCCAACACCCCTCATGTTAAAGTCTTAGAGATATCAGGAATTCAAGGCCCATACCTAAACATAATTAAAGCAATATATACAACAAATGAACTGCCAATATGAAATTAAATCGAGAGAAATTTGAGGCAATCCCACTAATACCAGGGACAAGACAAGGCTACCCACTCTCCTGTTACCTATTCATTATAGTACTCAAAGTTCTAGTTAGAGCAATAAGACAACAAAAGGAGATCAAGGGGATACAAATGAGAAAGGAAAAAAATCAAGGTACCACTATTTGCAGATGATATGATAGTATATGTAAGCAGCCCCCCAAATTCTACCAGAGAACTACTACAATTGATAAACAACTTCAGTAAAATGGAAGGATATAAAATTAACTCAAAAAAAGTTAGTAGCCTTCTTGTATACAAATGATAAACAGACTGAGAAAGAAATTAGGGAAACAACAACCTTCACAATAGCCACAAATAGTATAAAATATCTTGGTGTAACTCTTACCAAGCAAGTGAAAGGTCTGTATGACAGGAAGTTCAAGTCACTGAATAAAGAAATCAAAGAA
Source organism: Uromys caudimaculatus (assembly GCA_028551405.1). Classification (NCBI taxonomy): domain Eukaryota; kingdom Metazoa; phylum Chordata; class Mammalia; order Rodentia; family Muridae; genus Uromys; species Uromys caudimaculatus. The sequence continues at coordinate 28,769,547 of CM052706.1, forward strand.
GACCTCAGATTATGAAAAGATCTTCCACGTTCACGGATTGGTAGGATTAATGCAGTGAAAATGACCATTTTACCAAAAGCAATTTACAGATTCAATGCAATCCTGATCAAAAACTCCAACACAATTCTTCACAGACATGGAAAGGGCAATTCTCAACTTTATATGGAAAAACAAAAAACCCAGGATAGCCAAAATAATTCTCAATAATAAAAGAAGTTCTGGGGGAATCACCATCTGTGGTCTCAAGCTATATTACAAAGCAACAGTGATTAAAAACTACATGTTATTGGTACAGAGACAAACAGGTCAATCAATGGAATAGAATCAGACTCAGAATAAACCCATACAGCTTTGGACACTTGATCTTTGACAAAAAAGCCAAAAACATACAGTGGAAAAAAGAAAGTATTTTCAGTAAATGATGCTGGTGTAACTGGCAGTCTGTATGTAGGAGAATGAAAATAGATCCATATTTATCACCTTGCACAAAGCTCAAGTTCAAGAGGATCAAGCACCTCCACGTAAAACCAGATACATTTTATTTAATAGAAAAGAAAGAGGGAAAGAGCCATGAACTCATTAGCACAGGGGGAATTTTCCTGAACATTACACCAATGCCTCAGGCTCTAAGATCAGCAATTAATAAGTGGGACTGTGTGAAAATTAAAAATTAAAAATTGAGGTACAGAGCTAATCAGAGAATTCACAACAGAGGAGCACTTAAAGAAATGTTCAAAGTCCTTAGTCATCAGAGAAATGCAAACCACAGAAGTCAGAATGGCTAGCATCAAAAACTCAGGTGACAGCACATGCTGGCAAGGGTGTGGAGACATAGGAATACTCCTCCATTTCTGGTGGAATTGCAAACTGGTACTACCACTCTTGTAATCTCTCTGGAGGTTCCTCAGAAAATTGGAAATAGTTCTACCTGAAGACCCAGCTATACCACTCTTGGGCACATACCCAAAAGACATCCCACCATACCACAAGGACATATGCTCCATCATGTTCGTAGCAGCCTTATTTGTAATTGCTAGAAGCTTGAAACAACCCAGATGTCCCTCATCTGAAATTGTAGTTCGTTTACACAACGGAATACTATTCAGCTATTAAAAATGAGGACATCATGAAGTTTTCAGGCAAATGGATGGATCTAGAAAACATTATCCTGAGTGAGGTAACCCATACCCAAAAGGACATGCATGGTTTATACTCACTGAGAAGTGGGTATTAGTCAAAAGTACAGAATATCTAGGATAAAACTTACAGACCATAAGTAGTGCAACAAGCAGAAATGCCCAAGTGAAGAGGCGTCAATCTCACTTAGATGGGGGAAGGGAATAATCATGGGAGGCAGAGAGAGGGAGGGATCTGGATGGGAGCTGGAAGAGGGAGTGGGAAAGGTGAACAGGATCAGATAAGAGGGGCAGGATAGAGGCCCAGAGGGCCAAGAGAATGAATGGAAAGAAGTAGCCTCTTGGGGTAGGAGGTGGGGTGACCCTTAAAAAGTACCAGAGACCTGGAAGGTGAGAGACTCTCAAGACTCACTGGGTGTGACCTTAGCCAAAATGCCCAACACTGGGGAGAGGGAACTTGAATAGTCTACTTCCAGTAGACAGGCAGGGCCTCAACCAGAGGGACATGGTTACTAACCCACAATCAAAATTTATGACCCAGAATTGTTTCTGTCTAAAAGAACTCCAGAGAGAGAAATGGAGAAGAGACTGAAGGAGAGGTGGTCGAATGACCAGTCCAACTTTGGATCCATCTTATAGGGGTAGGGGACACCAAGGCCTGACACTATTACTGATGCTGGGGATGTACTTACGGACAGGAGCCTAGCCCGGCTGTCCTCTGAGAGGCCTACCAAGCAGCTGACTGAGACAGATGCAGACACTTACACCCAACCATTGGACTGAAGTCAGGGACCACTGTAGTTGAATTAGAAGAATAAAGAAGCTAAAAGGGAGAGTGACCCTATAGGAAGACCTGGAGTCTCAGACTCCAGGGAGCTCCCGGAGAGTGAGCCACCAATCAGCAGCATACATGATCCAGTCTGAGCCCTCTGGCACATATATTGTAGAGGTCTGCCTAGTCTGCCCTCAGTGGGAGAAAATGAGTTTAATCCTAGAGAGACTTGAGTCCCCAGGGAAGGGTGTGCCTGTTTGTGGGGGAGCACTCTCTGAGAGGCAAGAGAGAGGAGGAATGGGATGAGGAACTGTGCAAGGGGGGAATCAAGGGGGGGGAAACACCTGGAATATAAGTAAATAAAGTAACAAAAATAACGAACATAAAAAAAGGAGGAGGAGAAGGAGGAGAAGAAGGAGAAGAGTTTATGTTTCACACAATGAAAGTTAAAGTTGCAGACTCTTACAGGAGCACACATAGTAGAAGCGAGCCTTATTAAGTATGATTAGAGAAAAGTGAGCAGTTTCTAAGAAGTGAGAGAAATTCTTGATGTAGGACATATTTCTGATATGAAAAAGCTATTGAATTTCCTTGGTGTGGGGGTTTTATGGAACAATGGAAAAACTATACAAAGGTTAAGGTAATCTTGCTTAAACTTGGTGATCATGGGTCAATCTGGAAGAGAGGCCAGGGGCTCTATGCATATTCCTTTATTCCAAACAAGGTGATCATGGCTGTTCATTTGCTGCCACTCTACATATGAGCAACTTGCAGTTGTCATTACAAGCCCTTCCTTTCTCTGCGAGTTTATGACTGCATCAGTGTTCAAAGAACTGTCTTTTACTTCTCATTACTTAAAAGAGTCATGGTGCTGGTAACTCAGATAGGCCAAAGATAAACTGTTAACTGAAAAAGTGAACACTGTTGAATTAACAGTGAAAAAAATTCATGTTGAGGCCAATAGGTGCATTCTTAGTTAATATTAAAAGGACATTGCAGTACAGAGATCTGCATCATATTTAGTTTTAGCTTCCATCTAGTGCCTTAGAATTGTCTCCTCAGCAAGGTAGGTTAGTGCACATATTTTATTCTAATAAAAATATACTTGTAAACAGTAAATCTTACTGAATTATGCATGAGACTCTATTATACAGGAAGATATTTTTTTTCTACACAGCTCTTCAGGTCATTGCTATGTTAGGGCTCCAGTGACTGTATTATTCCAAACTTAAAAATGCTAAACCTGTGACATCTTGGAAGGTCAGTCACATTGTTGAAACTGGATCTCACAGAGAAAGAGACTGGTGGAGAGGTAAAAGGGATGCTGTCACAGGCACATGGGATGGACAGTGCTGACTAATAATCTAGGCTCTTGACAGGCGTTCATTCCCTAACCCTTCCACCTAGACATTTCATGTTTCTTTAAACATGAAATACAGGAGGCGAATGATCTCTTTTTGTTGCCTCTGAAAATATATTCTCAAGATAGAGCTGAGCATCTTCAGATCCATGACACAATCATCAGGCTACAGCAAGCACTGACTTGGTAAAAATCAACTTAGCATCGCAGTATTCCCATACAGAGACTTTAACAGGGAAAGTGACATTTCTCAGACATCTTACCCTATACTTGGGGCATACGGCAGGCTGCTGAATAAAAAGTACATATCTAAAACCTTTTCACTTCCAGAGCTAGTCTGTGAATCATAAGATCAATTCTAAACCCTAAAGTTGTTGGAGTTTCTGTTGTTGTTTAGTCAAAAGTAGAAACTTTATTTTTTCAAAATTCTACTCACTATTATGTATTTTAGGCAATGAAAACTTCATTCAAGGATAATTTAAAACTATTCCTTGAATAAGGTTATATTGAAAATAAATCAAAACAAGGCACTTACACCATACCTCACAGTGGTCAAAATGACTACACATTTCTCTTTTTCCTTTTAGCTGTAGAACAACATATGTTTCCAGTTAATAGAAACCTGGTTAAGTTTCTACCTGAGGAAGTACATTTTGGTGATGCATACTTTCTGAAGCTTTCAATTCATTACTTCTGAATAAATATGACTCCTGGCTACTTAGTAGCTGGCATCTAGTCCTTTTCACCCAGATTTATATTCTGAGTCTGTTTCAACTTCATGGTTTCTTTTGTATGAGGTGAGATTTTGGCTTTAGTCTTCTCGTGACTTTGATCTTGCATTCTTCCTATTTAAAAAAGGTCTAGTCCACTTGGAATTTAAAAGTTTCAAAGACTCTGGATTTCTATAAATACCTGTCTTTTGACTTCAACTTCAGATTTTGAAAAAAGTTCAATACATGGGATTAAGATTTTAAACTTATTTTTTTATTATTTTTGGATATTTACTTTATATATATTTCAAATGTTTTCCCCTTTGGAAACCCACTATCCCATTCCCCTCCCTCTGCCTCTATGAGGCTGCTCCCCCACCCACCCACTCCCCTCTTCCCTCCCTAGCATTCTCCTACACTAGGGCATCTAACATCCTCAGGCCCAAGGGTCTCTCCTTCCACTGATGGCCAACAAGGCCCTCCTCTGCCATATATGTGGCCAGAACCATGGGTCCTTCAATGTGTATTTTTTGGTTGGTGGTCCAGACTCCAGGAGCTCCCTCCATGGGGCTGCAAACCCCCTCAGTTCCTTCAGTCCCTTCTCCAATTCCTCCATCCAGGACCCCACACTCAGTCCAATGGTTGGCTGTGAGCATCTGCCTCTGTATTTGTCAGGCTCTGCCTGAGCCTCTCTGGAGACAGCTTATCATGCTTCTATCAGCAAGCACTTCCCAGCATCCACAAGAATGTCCGGTTTGGGTGGCTATATATGGCATGTATCTCCAGGTGGGGCAGTCTCTGGATGGCCTGTTCTTGAGTCTCTGCTCCACACTTTGTCTCAATATTTCCCCCTGTGAGTATTTTGTTCACCCTTCTAAAAAACACTGAAGCATCCACATTTTGGTCTTCCTTCTTCTTACACTTCATATTGTCTGTGAATTGAATCTTGGTTATTCCGAACTTTTGGGCTAATATCCACTTATCAAACACATACCATGTTTGTTCTTTTATGACTGAGTTACCTCACTCAGGATATTTTCAAGTTTCTTCCATTTGTCTGCAGATTCCATGAAATCATTGTTCTTAATAGCTGAGTAGTACTCCATTGTATAAATGTACCATATTTTCTGTATCCATTCCTCTGTTAAGGGACATCTGGGTTGTTTCCAGTTTCTGGCTATTATAAATATAAAGAAATCATATCTTTCCTGGAAGTTAGTCTTATTAAAGAATTTACTTTTCTGTCTTGATAGCTCAAAACTTACAGAGCAATAATCAGAATAGAAATACTTGAATTGCTACAAAATTAATACTGCTGAATTTTATATTATTGGGTCCAGTTCTTCATAGCAGTAGGCCCAATAGAATGTACATAGTATTTTACTGAATGCATGTTCTGCTTGAGTATAATGGTGATCTGAAGGGATTTATTAAATTGGCTGGATAGTCTCCCATGTAAACATTTAAGTTAGAAAGCTGGGGATAGCCAGGCCATTTAGTCTAAGAATCCAGAAGTCTCATGACAAGAGGCCAATGATGTAGCATCAGTGAGAGGCTGAAGGAGAAACAGCCACTGAAGAGTGGGTGGTCTGTGTTCAAAGGCTAAAGAATCTGGAGTTTGATGGCCAGGAATAATGACTTCAGAAACTGTCCTGGCTAAGAGGGCAGACACGATTCCCCCTCACTGTCATTTCTGTTTCTTCTGAGTTCTCAGCCTATTGGATATATGGGCCCATAGTCAGGGTGGCTTTCCTCCTCTGTGCTAACCCACATGACTTCTCTTGAAGGATCTCACAGATCAGCCAAAAGTGTTTACCAATGTTATAGGTATCTCTCCATGGAATCAAGTTAACAACAGTGATTAACCATCATGTGAGGGGTGAGGTTGAAATACAGAATATAAAATAATGTAGAAATTACAAAATTTAGCAGAGTAGAAAGGTCTATATTGAAAATATGACATTGCATTAAAATTATGTATTATTTGTTTGAATCATCTCCTAGTCTAATGAATTTTTAAAAATTATCTTCTGGTCACAATATTCTTCCATAGTAATTTAAGTTTTAGTGATGACATTTTTAACATGCTCTGGAAAACTCTTTTACTTAGGAAACTAAAATTTGCCAAGAGAATCTAAGCCACAGTCAACATTGTCACCCTGGAGGCAACTTATAAAAATGTACCATAAATAGACTTTGAATTTACTAGGTTGGGATGGTCCTTAGCTCCTTCCACTGAGCCTGCATTAGTTGACATTTATTAAGGTGAACTACATCTTTCTGAGTTTCCCAATAACTTTTACCTTTCAGGTATGTGCTTGGTCTGTTTGACCTCTAGGAGATCACTGAAGCATGTCAGCCTATTTGCATTCTCCTGAATAGTATGCTTTGGGCAGCTCATTACATTAGTGATGTTCAGCTATGGTTAAAATCTGACCATTCTTTTTGGTTCCTGCCTCTCAATCTGTGGAATCTCTTTACCTATAGAAAACTTAACTGCCATACCAAGATGGTAACCGTAGAATTATTTCCTTAGCCACATACATGTATCATTGTGAGTAGTTGATTCATAATTAAGAATTAAATGCTTCAGATGTAGTCACGTTCAATGTGTAAATTGTTCAAGGACAATTTTTTCCTTCACAGAAACATCCACATTTATGGTCAACTCCAAAAGCAACTCTTAGATATTTTGAAATATCTTAATAAACAGAAGTTGGAGATCTGCATTTGACATGACTGTTCTTTTCTGTTGGCACTACAGACTGTTCAAGCTTAGGTTATTTACTAAATAAATAAATGTTTATTTGGCTCAAGGTCCTAGAGGCCAAGAAGGCAGACATCACCAACTGCCATCCCTCTGATTTAAGATATTTCAGACTCCAAGGCTTTATAATACAACCTCATGTCCCCCAGATCTCAGAACTTCATTCCTGGACTGCAATTGCACACTTTCTCCCTGGTTCTGAATTATATTACTGAAACCCTCTTGGGTTTCCCATGGAACAAGAGACACTTGGGTATGTAGGTGAGAAATCTGAAGCTTTTATCAGGTCACTTTTCAAATATGATGAATCATCAATGGAGAAACCTGAGAGACAAAATCAGAAAAGTAACTGGGAAACAAATTCTACTCACTTAACATACAACTCCACTTCTTGAAATAACTTTAACAAGTTTCAGACTTTTATTTCAGAGTTCTTGTTATATATTAAACAAATATTTTCTACTAAAATTATTATAAGATGCAACACTGATTTAATAATACACTGACAAAAATGATTCCTTGAAAACGTATAGAAATTGAAGAGGGTAAGGATGGACGATAATTTGCATTAATCTTGTTTCATTAATGTTAAATCACCACAGTCCTAACTTTACATACTGTCCTGTACTTGGGGTTCATTGCAGTTACCTAACCTTCCTCACTGCTGGCTAGTAGCTGGATATAATTAAAATGAACTCTGAGTTGATATGCATACAGAAAGTCTTTTTAAATTATTTTATTTTAGACCATTCTCTTCAAAAACATTTGGAAGTGGAAAATTAGGTTGAAGAGTAGGAAAATACTTATGACATTTGTTGTTCATTGCCATGTGGTTTCCTAGAAGAACTTGTAAGAGTTTATGACAAAAATCTAAAAGAGGTATTGTTTTCCAAGCCAATTCATCTCCCAAAATGTTTAGATATCTTATGAGCAAATCATGGCATGCTGAGGCTATCCCTTTTGTGTTCAAAATGCATAAACTGAGGTCAATGTTATGCCTTATGTTTGCCGTGTACCTAAAATTGAACATCAGTTTACTATTCTTAAGATAGAAATAATTTCTACTTTTCTGCTGTGTTCATAGCATGTAGTATTAACCAAACACTAAAAAGGATTTTGGAAAACATAAAATACTGCAATCATTATTAATTTCATTAGAATAAAACAAAAGAAGAAATTTATACTATTTTTAAGCCCTGTGAATTGGGAGTTATGTATATTAGATTTGTGTAATTGGATATTTGAATTATAGCAGGAGAAAACTGATCTATGCTCTCTCAGAATTTTGAACTGATTCAATTTTCTTGCACACAGCAGTGCTTGCTCATTTTTTATCTATCATTTTCTATTATTTTAGCAACTTCACTATGTCAGGACAGCTTAGGTTTGTACTGAGGATTCTATTGGTGTAATGCTTTGAAAGAGGGGGACTATAAACTTATCTAGCTACCAGAAAGTTTTTATTTTTTGATTAAGAAGGGGAATAAAGTAAATGTCTATAAAATTCAGCATAAACTAAGTGTATTGATTAAAGAAGCAAGCATGATGTTTATCAAAAAGATTCTTCTTTTCCTATAATAGTGAAAAGAATATTAGCAGAGTCTTGTTAATTGAGCATTCTGTTTGTTTAGAAAAAAAACCCATTTCTTCCATTATTGATGTTAAATAAATAATTATGGGAATGCTGCATATGATGCAGAACAGAATAGCAAATGGGAGGCTGGATCTTTTATGACTGAGGTTAGTGGGGATGACTATTCATCTGAAACGGATGAAGAGATGAGATAAAGGGCTCCAGAGCTGTGTGCTGCAAGGAGTAATAAGCCAGCCTAGAAGATGATATGGGGAAAGCCTCAAGCATAATAGAAGGGTGGCCGTGCTGCAGGGAAGACAGTATGCTAAATCTCTAAGTCCTGCCCTGAGCTCACAGGGGAAGGACATGGAAAGAGAATCAAGGGCTATGGCTGGATTGGTAGGAGATGATTCACCAAGCTAGCCTAGCAGATTCATAAAGAGTAGAACTTAAGCAGAGCAACCAAAAACAATAGAACAGAGAAAATACAAAATCCAAACTGGAAACAAAATAAGAAAATATGATTTGAAATGTTTAGAGTGACATAAAATCAGTGTAAGAACTCGAAAAACTAGACATTTTATTGTTAGACTTGGAGGGAAAAAATAGATTGTTTCTATGTAATACAAGCAAAGGAATTGGTGAGTAAATGCAAAGAAGAAAATTTATTTTTGTGTGTAGATATAGTTTCTGTGATCATGTATTTATATTCAAGGTAAGGGCTCAGTAGAAGGTAGGTAAAAGTTTTGCCAATATGTTCTGTGAATATTTAAAGGATATATCCCACCAATGGTAGAAGAAATGTGGAAGGTGGAATCAGAAGATAGATTTATGAGTTTATATGTCACTCTAGGGGAATGTAGAGGTGTATTTCTCAATGAAAAGAGATCAAAGAAGTGAGAGATCTGCTGTCACCTGAGTTTTTGATCTTAGCCATTCTGACTGGTGTGAGGTGGAATCTCAGACTTGTTTTAATTTGCATTTCCCTGATGACTAAGGATGTTGAGCATTTCTTTAGGTGCTTCTCAGCCCTGTGAATTTCCTCAATTGAGAATTCTCTGTTTAGCTCTGTTCCCCATTTTTTGATGGGGTTATTTGTTTTTTTGGAGTCTAACTTCTTGAGTTCTTTGTGTATGTTGGATATTAGCCCTCTATCGGACATAGGATTGGTAAAGATCTGTTGGTTGCCATTTTGTCCTATTGAAGTGTCCTTTGCCTTACAGAAGCTTTGCCATTTCATGAGGTCCCATTTGTCGATTCTTGATCTTAGAGCATAAGCCATTGGTGTTCTGTTCAGGAACTTTTCCCCTGTACCCATGTGTTCTAGGCTTTTCCCCACTTTCTCTTCTATTAGATTCTGGTTTTATGTGGAGGTCCTTGATCCACTTGGACTTGAGCTTTGTACAGGGAGATAGGAATGGATCAATTTGCATTCTTCTGCATGTAGACCGCCAATTGAACCAACACCATTTGTTGAAAATGCTGTCTTTTTTCCACTGGATGGTTTTGGCTCC
>CM052706.1:28779478-28791483 GCA_028551405.1 Uromys caudimaculatus
TTGCTCTTTCTAAGTCTATAAAGAATTGAGTTGGAATTTTGATGGGGATTGCATTGAATTTTTAGATTGCTTTTGGCAGGATGGCCATTTTTACTCTATTAATCCTTCCAATCCATGAGCATGGCAGATCTTTCCACCTTCTGAGGTCTTCGTCGATTTCTCTCTTCAGAGACTTGAAGTTCTTGTCATAGACCTTCTACATTTTCACATCTTATAGTTCACAGTGCCCAAGTCCTAGTAATTGAGAAGTGTGAATAAATTTAGGGGCACTTTTTTTTTCTTCAGCTTAATTTAAATATTTCTTTTCTTAGTTAATCTTTTTAAAACAGGCTTGATTTAAATTTATTTATAGAAATTCATATTTTGCTCTGAAAAATTTACAACTTTAATAAAACTTTTTCCCACAGCTGTCTCTCCAGCCACAAGAAAAAATAAATAAATAAATAAATAAACAAACAAACAAACTTTTTTAAAATCTTCAACACATCTTTTTAGGCATTTTTGACATTCCTAAAAGACAGTCTTATGCAAACTCCCTGATTCTCTGAATCTTAGAATCTTTCCTCCCCTTCTCCTATAATGTCCCCTGAGCCTTAGATACGGGATATATTTCTTGAGACTGGGCTCCACAACTCTGCATTTTTATTGGTTGTGGTTTTGGCCATGGTCTCTAGTGCAAAGAGAAGTTTCCTTGATGAAGGCTATACTTATCTGTGGGTATAAGGAAGAACTGGCCTACTTTTTAATCATCTCCATATGCTTTAGTTTAAAGGAATTACTCTCAGTGATATTTGATTTAGGATGATTTTCAATTTTAGCAGTAGATCTTATGTTTGCTTATCTCTATCAGTGTTGAAAGTTTAGTAGAAGAGCTGAGAAAGGCTTTCTTTTGCACTGTGCTAGCTATAAAGTTATTCTGAAATGGAAGTTATGAAAAACAGTGATATAAACTAGACACACTGCAGCACAATGGGAAATGGTGGTTAACACTGAAAGAAAGAGGTTATAAATTGAGAGAGTGGGGGGTGAGGTTACATGGGAGGAGTTAAAGGGAGAAATGATGTAATTTTATTTTAACTTCAAAAATGTATGTACAATAACCAGACAAGGTGAGAATATGCAGATTTATGAATTTGGAAACATACATTATGGAAATTTCATGAGTCTGCAGATATAAGTCTGCACAACTATAATATAACTAATGAAGAACTAATAACTAAAATAAGAAAGAAAATACAAAGGCTGTATAAAATACATAGTCTTTTCCATGGAGAAGACTAAATTCTGATCTAGTCATATTGTGTTTGAGCTTATCTTGAAAGTGTGATGTGAAGAATTAAAAAAAAATCTAGCTGGATCTACTATTCATAATATTAGTCTTAAAAGAGTAATGCTTTAAAATAAAAAAAGCATGAAAAAAAGTAAAAAGTATTGTCCTTGTAATGCATGAGGATTTTAAATTTGTAATAAACAATACTTTGTACAAATAGGCAAACTCATCTTCATCTATGTTGATAAGTGGTCAGTGTAATTAGATACTAGAAATGTTTAAAAGTAGGCATAACTCATTGAAATGACCATGGAAGTCTTCTATTACAAAATAAACAGAAATCTGAAAGAAATTAAAATACAATTTGATGACTATTTTGACTTTTATAGTAAATATGTAATTTTCAAGATGCACTAACTTTTGTATTCACATTTTGCCAAATAATCTATTACTTGTTAAAATTACACCCACCAATTTAAATACAGGTCACAAAATAGGTACACACTTAAAATATGTGTTTTCAGTCTGGACAGTAGACATTTTAAGTAATTTTATGTTTAATAACAAAGATATGTATCTCATATTTGCTCCATTTATTAGTAGAAAATAATATTATTAATTGAACCAAGAATGTATCTTAATTGCCACCATTACCACTATCATCAGACCATGTGGTTTAGTTTGTAATAACACAAATTCTAAAGTCTTTTATTCTCTGACTCCCAATGTCATCTCTCTGTTTTCACAAACTTGAAAAGTTTATCCAACCTCTAGGCAAACATAGCTCACATTCATCAGAAGGCTCAAAACAAATTTACACAAATATTTGCAGGAATGTGTGAAAAAGTCTTAGAATTGATGCCCTGGTATATATTGTTAGAATCCTGTAGCAGATCAAATTCAGATTAAGAGTCAGGCCATATGAGCTGATAAGGGACTTATAATTTGACTCAATGACCACCACCACAAAAGAAGGTTCCATAATCTTGAACAAAGCAGAGTTTTAGTACCACAAAACAAGAATTCCAAGTTTCAGATTCATAAGAACTGAAGCATCTCCTAAAGAATCAAAGTTTTAATTAAAAGTAAATGATTGGTGACTATATAAAATATAAAATGTGAAATGAAGTTAGCTGAATAAATTTAAATTAGTTCAAACCTAATTAAATAGCTGAGGTTTCTGATAGATTTACATATAATTTTGAGTAAAAAACTCCCAACAAAACAGCATCATTTGCATGGTTCTATTTATATCAAGTTCAAAACTAAGAATTGAGAATTATGTCAACAGAAGTTAAAAGAAAGATGACAGCTCAAGTGGACAATGGATCGGGTGGGGCATTAGGAAGCCTTCTGGTAAAGCCCTCCTAACTGATGTCAAAAGAAGTTACTGGATACATGTAGATGTCAAACTTAATTCAGCCATATCCTAAGTTTCATGAACTTTATTGAATGCTATCAGACTTCAACTAAAATAATTTCAAAATTCTAGATTTAAGAAGTCGAGATTCTGACTGGACAGACCATAATGCCAATCTTCTATAACTCCACCGGTCCTACTTTTCTCTTGACTGGTATCCTTGGATTGGAATGGGCTCATCCCTGGATCTCCATCCCCTTCTGCTGCCTCTATTTAACTGCACTATCTGGAAATTCTTTGATCCTGTTCCTAGTCCTTACTGAGCCAACTCTCCAAGAGCCCATGTACTATTTCCTCTCTATGTTGTCCACCACTGACATTGGTCTCTGCATCTCTACAATCATGACAGTGCTGGGAATATTCTGGCTCAATGCCCGGGAGATCAGTTTCAGTGCTTGCTTGTCACAGATGTTCTTCATTCATCTCTTCACATTCATGGAATCATCAGTACTCCTGGCTATGGCCTTTGATCGTTTTGTAGCCATCTCAAACCCCTTGAGATATGCTGCCATTCTAACTCATGCAAGGATTGCACAAATTGGTCTGGCAGTCATTACTAGAGCGACTGTCATTTTGACCCCACTAGTTCTGCTCCTTAAGCGACTATCATTCTGCCGTAGCCATGTGCTCCATCACTCCTATTGCTTCCACCCTGATGTGATGAAGCTCTCATGCTCAGACACAAAGATCAACAGTGCATTTGGACTAACTGCAGTTATCTCTACTGCTGGAGTGGACTCTGTCTTTATCCTGCTCTCCTATGTCCTGATCATTCGCTCAGTTCTCAGCATCGCATCCCCTGGGGAAAGGAAGAAGGCTTTCAGCACCTGCATTTCTCATATCACGACTGTGGCCATCTTCTACATCCCCTTGATCAGCCTATCCTTTGTCCACAGGTTTGGAAAACACGCCCCACCCTATGTGCCCAATCTCATTGCAAATGTGTACCTGCTCATCCCTCCTGTGATGAACCCTGTCATCTACAGTGTGAAGACAAAGCAAATCCAGAGAGCTATTCTCAGACGCATATATTATAAAGGGCCTCATGTTTGACAATCTGTAATCACAAAAAAACTTATTTTAAGATGAGAAACAATTATCATACATTAAAGGTTAAAGTTATATGGATCTAGTTATAATGCAATCAAACACATTCAAAATAATATTTCCTAATGAATTTTTCTTTTTTTAACCGCTAGAACACTTATGTGGATTCTATCTCTCATTATTTTACATTTTATTTTCTAACTTATATCTTATTACTAATTTAAATTTTCCTGTGCCATATATTTTGATCATTTCCCCTTTCTCAACTCTTCTCAGATTCCCACCTCCCTATCTACTCAACTTCATGTTATCTCTCTATTTCTCACTCTAAAAAACAGCAAAAAGTACTAAAATCAAGTGAATAATGAATAAGGCAAAAAATATTAAAACAAAATGAAGCAACATCCCACCCCCAAAAAATGAGTCTGTTTTGTGCTGGCCAAGTGCTCCTAGGCATGGGGCCTACCCTGGAGTGAGGTTAATATACCCAGTGACACCCCATTGCCAAAATCTGACATCCCCTGCCCAGAGAGTATCAGTTGCAGATGTTTTAAATTAATTTTCCAAGAACTCAGCTGAAAAGAAATTTTAAAAGAGAAAAAAATATCTCTCTTGGGTTTGTTTCCCCTATAAACTGAATGAAGTAATAACTTTTATACTCTAGCTTCAACTTTCTCTTAGTTTTAACACGTCTCAAGTCTCAAGACTTGAAAGTCTAACTATGCCTTTAGATGTCTGCAACCATTCCTGGTGGTGACCTTTACCATCCACTCTACTTCAGCCTTTCACCCACTTTGCACCGAGAAAGTTTACAGTTCTAGGATTCATCTTTAAATACCCTCATTGAGTTTTTCATAATGTCTTCAGAGATATTCAATACTGTCTTCCCGTCATCTGCCTTTCCTAATGTTTTGCCTTTATCTGTCCACCGTGAGCATTGGTATGTCTGTATGCTAGCCATGCAAGTTCTCATGAGGATATTAATTAATTACATAGATAAAAATTGCCTTGATTTGTACAGTCTTTACAATATCTAGCCAAATACAATCTATATAATAGACACTAGTTGCTAGTTATTGAATTATACTATTTCTAGTAGTCTTTCATATATATTATTAGAACAATTCTAATGTAACCAATTCCATTCCATGTGTGATATGTATAACCTAAGAAATTGCTATTATAATTGGTGGCAAGCTTTCGGTCTATATCATCTAATAATTTACCTTAGTTCTGACATAGCTAAAGAAAAAAAAACTACTTGAGAAACTGAGGCTTTCATAACCGATTTCAGTTTAAATAATATGAACTCTATGAAAGACTTAAACTATGTTTTCTAGTAAATAAGTTTCTCCATTGGCTTTTTAACTTTCTGATCTTCTCTAACTCCCTAGGTGCTAGAAAGCTAACAAACTACCCTCACCGCTTGTTCCCATATACACTGGCTTCCTATCTGTTCTAATATTAAATTTCCTCTTTAACTTTGTCCCTCAACAAAATGATGGCTTTCTCTATAGGTCTCCAACTTTGTCACTTTTCTTTTGTTTATTATAAAATAATCATAAAAATTCTTTTAAGGGTCTTTTAGATAAACTTTAATTACAAAAGAATTGATAAATGTGCTGTCATTAATAAAATATAATACAAAAAGGATAAGGTTCTCCCTGTTACAACAGAATATTTTTGATTTTTATCCTTCCTTCTATGCTGAATTTACACACATGGATATGCAAAATATATTTGGAAGAGTAACCTTTAAAGCAAAATTTTATCATTTATAAATTAGAATATTAATAAACCTCCTAGGAACACCTTATCTACATTTGCAATATCTATTTTTATGGGTTTGGGCTAAGAATGATGTTCCACATAGAACTAGAAACATATGAATGTCTACCAGTAAGAATTTCTTCCCAGATTCCATTGGCACCAACCCTTGGTTCCCAAATGCCCTACTACAGTTAGTCCAGAACACTGACAGATTAACACCTTAGCAAAATCTGAGTCAGATCCTTGGGTCTCTCATGGAGGAACTGACTCTAGCAAGTTATCTTCTAACTACTCCAAAAGGCAAACATGTGTGCATGCACACACACACACACACACACACACACACACACACACACACAACTAAATAAAAATTAGTTCTATACTCCTCTCCTCCAAAAAAAGGATGTTCCAGTCTGATTTACCCTATATTACTTTACACACTAATATTTCTATGATAACAGGAAAATAGCATATTTTACCGATTGGGAAGATAATGACAGGACAAACACAAACTGATATCCGTAGTAAGTAATATAACTGGTAAAGGTAGTATTTCATTGAAGTATTCCTTATAAATGCATCTACTTTCATGAAAATATAATAATGAGAACAAATACTGTGTAAATCAAGCTAGAAAAAAACAGTAAATAGTAACTCTGCACAGTACTTCAACCACAGCATGACATAATAATCTACTTAACATTTAAGTAAACATCAAAAACCCAAACAAAAATAATGGAAGCCACATAAGATAAAGTTTAATAATGCTCATGCACCTATTATTATAAGTACTAATGATATTCAAAGGGAAGATACATCCACAAAATAAAAATTTAACTGACATTTAACATTGGCGATAGCATCTTTTCTCTGTAAAATGTTGGGATGTATGTAGAATAATCATGTACAAGGCTGAACACTGTGATTGATGCGGGTCTTATTAAATATCAAACCACCAATTCTAAGCACAGTCATACCATGGAATATATTTTAGCACTAAAATCAACTTTCAAACTATGACAAGACACTAAGGAGATTTCATTATTTATTCCTAAGCGAAGAATGACATTATGAAAAGGCTCTATACTACTATATATACTATATAATAAAAACTATATGCCACTCTGGAAGAGAAAAATCCATTATGAGATGGTCCCAAGGAGCATGGTGTGAGAGAGATGAGTAAGGGTGGTGCAAGGCATAATTTTAACATTGGGAAAGCACGTTGCCTGTTACTCCACAGAGATACTCGTCACTATGCCACTTTAGTGGGTGATGTTGATGATGGAAGGTGCTGGCAAGAGATCGTTATGCATGGACTAGGGTGGGGTGGGAGACTCTTCGTTTTGTACTTCATGCAACTGTTTATCAGTATAAAGACCTCAGCTCTCACCTCAGATGAAGTAAGAGATAGTCTATTCTGGAACCAAATATAAATGACTATGACCTGGAAACACAGCTTTGTTTTCCAACACAGTAACATAAAAGTTTCATCATATATATATGACACATATACATACATGAAAGTCATAAATCAAAGCACATATTCAAATACAATGGTAAGTACCTCCGGTATGTGTGTTACAGCAGATTGGGAGAACTCTTGGTGTAGGTCTCAAATGTTATCTGATTACATTCTTAGCTTTTGTGTTGGAACTATGTAACTGTTTATACAGTCCAAAAGAACTTATCTTCCAGCAACAGGACGCTACTTCACACACAAAGGTGAACAGTGCATGGTTATTAAAGGGCTAAGACAGCCAGGGAACTTCCTGGTATTTAGACGGACTGAGGTAGGCACTTTGGAGGTTGCAGTGGCAAAAGGTGTGATTGCTCACACAAAAGTAGCTTACCTTTGGTAAATTTTTTTCTTTCTTTAACTCTTGGCTACTTTAAGGCCTAAAGCCATTGGTTTCTGGATATAAACTCCTGCTGGTAGCAGTCGGGGATTAAGAAGAAAAAAGACTTAATTGCTAGGGTTCTTTTCTCTCTGGCTCAGGGACCACTCACTGGTCATGCAAGAGGCTTGGAACTCGTTAACTCTTCAGGAACTAGGCAGAAAAGAAAGAAAATCATTGACACAGACAACATCCACAGACACAAACACACTCATATACAAACATACTGTGGTCAGGCCCTACCACCTGTGTCATCAACTGCACGTGTTCATGCATACTTACATACATACACATATACCAACACATGTTTGTATATGCATAATATAGACATATACATATATACATTTGGTAGATCGGATTGAACCTCAGAGTGACCCGCCAAGCCATCATTTTGTTTCTTCTTTCTAGCCTTTTTACCCTTTCTCAGACAAAAGTCTTTTATAAAATTACCTCATGGATAAAATATTACACAAAAGGGGAGTTATAGAAAGACGTCAACACTGAGCTCAAAGCAGTGTTTCATTCTATAAACTCAGTAATAAGTTCAAGCAACAGTTTCATATGGCCTTACTTTATCGTAGTACCTACCTGTGCCTTCATCCTTGGACCTGATCTAGAATCAATGCTTTTGATCACAAATTCATCCCAAACCTATTTCTCTTCATAAGTATAATTGTGAAGGTTCATTGTATTTTTTAGTATGCAGCCTTTACTTACTATTCTGTGAGGGGGAGGCACATTCTATTCTTGATTCTAACTTTATTACATCTTTCTGGCAAAATGACTAAACCATCTCCCTAACTTTTCTTCTTAAAATTATTTAAATCAAATCAGTAATTCAATGAGGTCATTAATTCATCTAAACAGCACTAATTCATGAAAGTTCGTCTTCATGTTGATCCGTAGGGAATTTTCCCAATAGGGTGAAATGATGCCCAGGAATCATTAGGCTATGCAATAGTGACAGGAAAGGCATATCAGCAGCAAGAAGTAATACTGAGATGAAGTCTCTAAGGACTTTGCATCTCACAGCACACCCATCATAGCTTTGCAAAACAGTGGGCCAGCTCCAGAAAACTCACTTGCATGATCTTAGCATTTTCTAGATGGCTTTTGATATAAGATAAGACAGGATAACTTAGTTCTGGACCTTTCACCATTAGAAGCTCTACATAGTCATTGTAGTCTAATGAACTAATCTACATTTGTAGAATGGTCAATGTAGGTGTGACTTCTTTTTATTTTTATTGTTATTATTATTATTTTTTATTTTTGATTATTTATATTTTAAATGTTTCCCCCTTTCCATATCTCCCCTTGGAACCTCCTAACGCCTCCCTCTTCTGCTGCCTCTACGACAGTATTCACCCACACACCCACTCTCCTCTTCCCTCCTTGGCATTCCCCTATAATGAGGCATCTAACACCCTCAAGCACAAGGGCCTCTCCTCCCCCTGACGGCTAACAAGATCTTCCTCTGCCACATAATGTGATCAGTACCATGGGTCCCTCCATGTGTATTCTTTGGTTGGTGATCCAGTCTCTGAGAGCATCAGGAGGTCAGGCCAGTTGACACTGTTGCTCCCTCCATGGGGCTGCACACTCCCTCAGCTCCATTAGTCCCTTCTCCAACTCCTCCATCTAGGACCTCACCCACAGCCCAACGGTTTCTGTGAAGTGAATCTTGCATATTCCGAATTTTTGGGCTAATAACCACTTATCAGTGAGTACATACCATGTTCATGCTTTTGGGTCTGAGTTACTTCACTCAGGATATTTTCAAGTTCCATCCATTTGGCTGCGAATTTCATGAAGTCATTGTTTTTAATAGCTGAGTAGTACTCCACTGTGTAAATGTACCACGTTTTCTGTATCCGTTCCTCTGCTGAGGGACATCTGGGTTGTTTCCAGATTCTGGCTATTATAAATATGGCTGCTATGAACATAATGGAGCATGTGTCTTTATTACATGTTGGAGCGTCTTCTGGGTATATGCCCAGGAGTGCAATAGCTGGGTCCTCAGGTAGTATTATCTTCATTTTTCTGAGGGTCCATCAAACTGATTTCCAGAGAGGTTGTATCAGCTTCTAATCCCACCAGCAATGGAGGGGATTTCTCCACATCCTTGCCAGCATCTGCTGTCACCTGAGTTTTTGATCTTAGCCATTCTGACTGGTGTGAGGTGGAATCTTAGAGTTGCTTTGATTTGCATTTCCATGATGACTAAGGATGTTGAACATTTCTTTAGGTGCTTCTTAGCCCTACAAGTTTCCTCAGTTGAGAATTCTCTGTTTAGCTCTGTTCCCCATATTTTGATAGGGTTATTTGGATCTCTGGAGTCTAACTTCTTGAGTTCATTGTATATATTGGATATTAGCCCTCTATAGGACATAGGATTGGTAAAGATCTTTTCCCAATCTGTTGGTTGCCGTTTTGTCTTATTGACAGTGTCCTTTGCCTTACAGAAGCTTTGGAATTTCATGAGGTCCCATTTCTCGATTCTTGATCTTAGAGCATAAGCCATTGGTGTTCTGTTCAGGAACTTTTCCCCTGTGCCCATGTGTTCCAGACTTTTCCCTACTTTCTCTTCTATTAGATTCAGTGTATCTGGTTTTATGTGAAGGTCCTTGATCCACTTTGACTTGAGCTTTGTACAGGGAGATAGGAGTAGATCAATTTGCATTCTTCTACATGTAGACTGCCAGTTGAACCAGCACCTTTTCTTGAAAATGCTGTCTTTTTTCCACTGGATGGTTTAAGCTCCTTTGTCAAAGATCAAGTGTCCATAAGTGTGTGGTTTCATTTCTGGGTCTTCAATTCTATTCCATTGATCTACCTGCCTGTGGCTTACCAATACCATTCAGTTTTTATCACTTCTGCTCTGTAGTACAGCTTGAGATCAGGGATGTTGATTCCCCCAGAAGTCCTTTTATTGTTGAGAATAGTTTTTGCTATCCTCGGTTTTTTGTTATTCCATATGCATTTGAGAATTGCTCTTTCTAAGTCTATGAAGAATTGAGTTGGGATTTTGATGGGGATTGCACTGAATCTGTAGATTGCCTTCAACAGGATGGCCATTTTAACTATATTAATCCTGCCAATCCACGAGCATGGGAGATCTTTCCACCTTCTGAGGTCTTCTTCGATTTCTTTCTTCAGAGACTTGAAGTTCTTGTCGTACAAATCTTTCACTTGTTTGGCTAGAGTCACACCAAGATACTTTATATTGTTTGTGACAATTGTGAAGGGTGTGATTTCCCTAATTTCTTTCTCAGCCTGTTTATCCTTCGAGTATAGGAAGGCTACTGATTTGTTTGAGTTAATTTTATATCCGGCCACTTTGCTAAACTTGTTTATCAGCTGTAGCAGTTCTCTAGTGGAGTTTTTCGGGTCACTTAAGTATGCCATCATCTCTTCTGCAAATAGTGATATTTTGATTTCTTCCTTTCCAATTTGTATCGCTTTGCCCTCCTTTTGTTGTCTGATTGCTCTAGCTAGAACATCAAGTACTATATCGAATAGATACGGAGAGAGAGGGCAGCCTTGTCTAGACCCTGATTTTAGTGGGATTGCTTCGAGTGTCTCTCCATTTAGTTTGATGTTGGCTACTGGTTTGCTGTATATTGCTTTTACTATATTTAGGTATGGTCCTTCAATTCCCGATCTTCCAAGACTTTGTCATGAAGGGATGTTGAATTTTGTCAAATGCTTTTTCAGCATCTAATGAAATGACCATGTGGGTTTTTTTTTCTTTGAGTTTGTTTATGTTGTGGATTACATTGGTGGATTTCCGGGTATTGAACCATCCCTGCATACCTGGGATGAAGCCTACTTGATCATGGTGAATGATCATTTTGATGTGTTCTTGGATCCAGTTTGCAAGAATTTTATTGAGTATTTTTGTATTGATATTCATAAGGTAAATTGGTCTGAAGTTCATTTATTGTTGTGTCTTTGTGAGGTTTTGGTATCAGTGTAACTGTGGCCTCATAGAAGGAATTGGGTTGTGTTCCTTCTGTTTCTATTTTGTGGAATAGATTGAACAGTATTAGTATTAGGTCTTGTTTGATGGTCTGATAAAATTCTGCAGTGAACCCATCTGGTCCTGGGCTTTTTTTGGTTGGGAGACTTTTAATGACTGCTTCTATTTCTGTAGGCATTATGGCACTGTTTAGATGGTTTATCTGATCTTGACTTAACTTTGGTATTTGATATCTGTCTAGAAACTTGTCCATTTCATCCATATTTTCCAATTTTGTTGAGTATAGGCTTTTGTAGTAGGATCTGATGATTTTTTAATTTCCTCAGAATCTGTTGTTATATCTTCTTTTTCATTTTAATTTTGTTAATTTGGATACTGTCTCTGTGCCCTCTGGTTAGCCTGGCTAAGGGTTTATCTGTCTTGTTGATTTTCTCAAAGAACCAACTCCTGGTTTTGTTGATTCTTTTTATAGTTCTTTTACTTTCTACTTGGTTGATTTCAGCCCTTAATTTGATTATATCCTGCCTTCTACTCCTCTTGGGTGGATTAGCCTCTTTTCGTTCTAGAGCTTTCAGGTGTGCTATTAAGCTGCTAGTATATGCTCTCTCCAGTTTCTTT
>CM052706.1:28791983-28838418 GCA_028551405.1 Uromys caudimaculatus
AGTTTTTATCACTACTGCTCTGTAGTACAGCTTGAGATCAGGGATGCTGATTCCCCCAGAAGTTCTTTTGTTGTTAAGGATAGCTTTTGCTATCCTGGGTTTTTTGTTGTTCTAAATGAATTTGAGAATTGCTCTTTCTAAGTCTATGAAGAATTGAGTTGGAATTTTGATGGGGATTGCATTGAATTTGTACATTGCTTTTGGTAGGATGGCCATTTTTACTATATTAATCCTTCCAATCCATGAGCATGGCAGATCTTTGCACCTTCTGAGGTCTTCTTCGATTTCTTTCTTCAGAGACTTGAAGTTCTTGTCATACAGATCTTTCACTTGCTTGGTTAGAGTCACACTAAGACACTTTATATTGTTTGTGACAATTGTGAAGAGTGTCATTTCCCTGATAGATTTTTATATACTGAACCACCCCTGCATTCCTGGGATGAAGCTTATTTGATCATGTTGGATGATGTTTTTTTATGTGTTCTTGGATTCAGTTTGCAAGTGTTTTATTGAATATTTTTATATCAGTGTTCATAAGGGAAATTGATCTGAAGTTCTCTTTCTTTATTGAGTCTTTGTATGGTTTAGGTATCAGGTTAACTATGGCCTCATAGAAGGACTCTGGCAATGTTCCTTTTGTTTCTATTTGGTGAAATAGTTTGAAGTATTGGTATTAGTTCTTCTTTGAAAGTCTGGTAGAATTCTGCACTTAAACCATCTGACTTTTTGTTGTTGTTGTTGTTGTTTTGGAGACTTTTAATGACTACTTCTATTTCCTTAGGGGTTATGGACTATTTAAATAGTTTACCTGATCTTGATTTAACTTTGGTAAGTGGTATCTATCTAGAAAATTGTCCATAACATTTAGATTTTTCCAATTTTGTCCAGAACAGGTTTTTAAAGTAAGACATAATAATTCTTAGAATTTCCTCAGTTTCTGTTGTTATGTCTCCCTTTTCATTTCTGATTTTGTTAATTTGGATACGATCTCTCTGCTTTTTAACTAGTTTGGTTAAGGGCTTTTCTATCTTGTGGATTTTCTCAAAGAACTAGCTCCTGGATTGATTGATTCTTTGTATTGTCCTATTTGTTTCTAATTAATTGATTTGAGCCCTGAATTTGATTATGGTCTGCCATCTACCCCTATTGAATGTGTTTGCTTCTTTTTGTTATAAAGTTGTCAGGTGTACTTTTAAATTGCTAGTATGAGAAA
Organism: Uromys caudimaculatus; assembly: GCA_028551405.1. Taxonomy (NCBI): domain Eukaryota; kingdom Metazoa; phylum Chordata; class Mammalia; order Rodentia; family Muridae; genus Uromys; species Uromys caudimaculatus. Next base: position 28,793,197 of record CM052706.1, read on the forward strand.
TCTCCAATTATTTTATGACGGCACTTAGTGAAATGAACTTTCTTCTTAGCACTGCTTTCATTGTGGTCCATAAGTTGTATAAAGTATGTTATACCTCAATTTTCATAGAATTATAAAAAGTCTTTAATTTTTTCTTTATTTATTCTCTTACCCAGTGATCATTGCTTAGAGTATTGCTTAGTTTCTATGAGTCTATAGACTCTCTATTGTTTCTTTTGTTGGTGAAGTTCACCATTAATCCATAATGGTGTGTTAAAATCAAGGAGTTATTCCAATTTTTTTGTATCTATTGAAACTTGCTTTGTGACCAACTACATAGTAAATTTGGTAGGTTCCATAGACTGCTGAGAAGAAGGTATATTCTTTTGAGTTTAGGGAAAAATGTTGATATCTGTAAGGCCCATTTGAATCATAACCTCTGTTAGTTTCATTATTTCTGTATTTAGTTTCTGTCTTAATAATCTGACAATTGGTGAGAGTGGAGTGTTGAAGTCTTCTACTACTATTGTGTGGGGTTCAATGTGTGGTTTAAACTTTAGTAATGTTTCTTTTAGGAATGCCATCGCCATTGCATTTGGGCATAGATATTCAGAACTGAAATGTTCTCTTGTTGGATTTTCCCTTTGATGAGTATGAAATGTCCTTCCCCAACTCTTTTGATTAAGTATGCTTCAAAATCTACTTTATTAGACATTAGAATGGCCATTCCAGCTTGTGTCTTTGGTCCATTGCTTGGAAGTAATTTTTTCAGACCTTTACTCTGAGATAATGTCTATCTTTGAACACTCCCCAAGTGTGTTTCTTGTATGCAGCAGAATTGTGTACCTTGTTTTCACATACATTCTGTTAGCCCGTGTCTTTTTTATTGAGGAAGCGGCCCATTGATTTTTGAGAGATGTAATGACCAGTGGTTGTTAATTCCTGTCATTTTGATGTTGGTGACATGAGTGTGTGTGTGTGTGTGTGTGTGTGTGTGTGTGTGTGTGTGCACATGCACATGTGCTTTCCTTTTGTTTTTGGTGGTGTGGAATTATCTGTTTCCTTTGTTTTCTTGGGAACCTCCTAAGGTTGAAGTTTTCCTTCTAGTCTATTTTGTAAGGCTATATTTATGGATAAATATTGATTAAATTTGGTTTTGTCTTGGATATCTTGTTTTTTCCATTTGTTGTGATTGACAGTTCCCCTGGGTGGAGTAGTCTAGGTTTGCATCTGTGGTCTTTTAGAGGCTGCGAGACCTCTGTCTTGGCTCTTCTAGCTTTTAAAGTCTTTGTTGAGAAGTAAGGTATAATTCTTATAGGTCTGACTTTGTATATTACTTAGCTTTTTTTCCTGGTAGCTTTTAATAATCTGTTGTTGTTATTGTTGTTGTTGTTATTGTTGTTGCTGTTGTTGTTTATTTAGTGTTTTGATTGTTATGAAGTGGGAGGATTTTCATTTCTGGTCCAATCTAATTGGTGTTATGTAAGCTCCTGGTATGTTTATAAGCATCTCTTTTATTTTAGACTGGAGAGATTTTCTTTTATGACTTTGTTGAAAATATTTTCTGAGCACTGGATCACTTTCTTCTATTCCTATTATTCTTAGGTTTGGTCTTTTTATAGTATCCCAAATATCCTGGATGTTTTATGTTAGGAATCTTTTAGATTTAATATTTTCTTTGACTGATTTATTGATTTTTTCTATTGTATCTTCTACACCTTGGATTCTTGCTTCAATCTTTTGTATTCTGTTGGTGCTCCTTGTGTCTGTATTCCTGTTCTCTTACCTGGGTTTTCCATTTCTAGTTTTCCCTCAGTTTGTTTTCTTTATTGCTTCTATTTCCATTTTCAGATCTTTAACAGTTTTATTCATCTGTTTGATTGTATTCTGCATTTCTCTAGGGGATTCATTCATTTTCTCTTTAAAGTCCTCTATTGTTTTTCTAAGATCGGTTTTCAGGTCATCTTCCTGTGCTTTGGCTGCATTAGTATATCCAGGACTGGCTCTAGTAGGGTAGCTGGGTTCTGGTTATTGCCCTGGCTATTGTCGATTGTGTTCATATGCTGGCCTTTAGCCATCTGTTTGTCCCTGGATGTTCCTGGTGTAGCAGTTCTCCAGGGAGGTAAGCCTATCTTGGATGTTTTTGGTGTAGCAGGCCTGGTGAAGGTGGGTGAGTGGTGGCTGGGAAACGGAGCTGGGGGAACAGCATGCATCTCAGGGTAGCTCTGAATGCTGCCCTAGAGGACCAGGTGTGCAGGAGGATTGGGATGGTTGGGGTCGAACTTGGATGTTCCTGATGTACCAGGCCTTCTGGATCTTACCAATAACTTAGAGTCACTGATATGCCCATAAGTAACTGTTCACCCATACTCCTATAAGTATCCTTAATAAACTTACTGGTTTTCTAAACTGCACTTGTATGGAGTAACTTCTTCATTATTTTACTGATGACCTATCTAAGGTGAACAGATGCTTATCCAAGTTTTACTATGAAAAGTTACACAACTCATGGGTGTTCACAAAGTACTGTGGTGCTGGCCACAGAGGTTGATGGGTACAGAACCAGCAACATTATCTGTACTGTGTTGAAGTATGTTCACGTGAAGGCCATCTGTTCTGGATCTTGTTAAATACAAATAAAAGCTAAGAGGCTTAATTCTTCCTGCTGGAAATTAGAGAAGAGCTGTTCTATATGTGGAACAACACGGTTTCTGGCACTAACATGGACCTTCCACCCCAGCTCTTCTGTAGTCAGAACACTAACATCTGTTAAGATTCCTTCAATTCTTTTTCATGGTAAATAAAAATGTTATGGGCATTGGCTTATCCTCTTTCCTAAATTTTTAAAAATTTCTTGAAAGTGTAGAAATGCCCATTCCTTTTTGCTAAGTAGAGGAATATCAGAAAGCGAAAGTAAATTCTGGAAAGAGTAATGTCCTAGCATCATTCCTTCCAAAGTATTCTTTGTTTGTCCTAGACAAAACATGAAGTTATTCTCAGGAAAAATATGAAGAAGAAAATTGTGTATGTATAGCTCATATTGCAATATGTCACCAAGTGTTATAAGAATTGTCAGAAGTGGGTTATAGAGGCCATTATTCATACGAATAAGTATATGCTATCCCAGCTTAGCAATTTGTTTCAATGCTTACTTTGAGAGTATACAATAAGATCAGTTTTAATTTTTATTTGAAAAGTCACTAACCTACTTAGTGGTTGATATTCTTCACAAATATTTGTTCCCTCAGAAGTACATCCTTTTAATTCTACAGGAGGTTTCATTTAGTCTAGTTTCATTGTATTCTGCTTTGCCTTTACCAAGAAATTAACAAAGAGGTTCTACAAAAGGGGGACTTGTTTATATATTAACAAGAAATTTATGTGTTTAGAAACTTTGGAAATAAAATTTTTCTGTTCTGATGCATATTATAAAGAGCTAAAATTTATATCTCATAAAAGAAAGGGGTCTCTGTGAGGTTAGTCTGAAAAGCTTGAAATGAGCTTAGTTAGGAATATATAAATTTAAGTTTCTAAATAAATAAAAGTACTAAATTATGAAAAGGCAAAGGGCAGTGTTTTAGGGTAGATTTACATTGTGTCCAGGTCCAAATAACTATCAATTAGAAAAGAAAGTCTGTTTTGAAGTAAAATGGTAAAATAGCAATGAAAATTTAGCTTTCTGGGTTGTATATGAAAAAAAAAAAAAAAGAAAAAGATGGGTTCTCCCATCATTAATAGAGAGCAAATGGGGGTGTGGATGAAGGGACAGGCAAGACAATGAGACTCTAAGAAGAGGGTAAGTTTGCAGGGATGGTGGAACCTACACACACACCTGCAGATATGGAACCCAGGAATGAGGCTTAGTGAGAAAAAAGTTGGGGAATTATTTTTTTTTGAGAAATGATATAAATATATCTAAATATTAGGTGATGTGGGAGTTATGAGAACAGTAAGGTGTCCGTTAAAATTTGACTTTAGGTTGAAATACTTAATTTGAAATGCATACTGCTATTCCAAACTATGATTGAAATAGAAAGAAAATGAATAGCTGGTAAGAAAATATGTAAAAAACCAGAAAGCAACTAGATACAGTCAGTGACTTCATTCATCACCAGCACAACTCTGCAGCCTATGCTGGATAAAGTCAAAATTCAGAGCAACTGACTTCTTGGAAGTCCTTAAGTTAGTGACTCAAATTCCTTCTATATGAAATGTGCACATTGCCTTCAGGTTGTAACCAGCATCCCCTCACACATAACTGATTAGTCCTACATCCCCTCAAACACTTTAGCTTTCCTAGTTACGCCCTCCACTCCTGCTTTGACATACAGAAGCCTTGTTGTCTTGTTTATTTACCTTTTTTCTTTCCTATATAACCTCCAAATCACTCTGCTCATATATGTGATCTCAGTGTATTTTATGGTATGCATAACACTTATTCTTCTTTGTCCCAAGAAATACATATATAACTCTTATTCTAATGTCATGATTACAATTTCTGACAGTCTAAAAGAAAAAGAAATTGGTTAGGGCCAATCTGACTAGTATTCTTTAAATTTTTTCTGACAGGGATAATGAGGAAGCATGCTTAAATAGGAAGATAAATGAGAGCATAAACTAGAGAAAGGGATAAGGGTGATATATTGAAGACTAAGGATGGTGGAAAGAGCCATATGAGAATCTACTATTTTGCATTTATATATAAATATATAAATTTATATATTTATAAAGAGTTTAATTTAAATACTCTTCTAGAAGCCATATGTTGCCAAAAGAAAGAAACAAAAAAAAAATTCTATGTGTAGGATACCTCCTCTCAAGTTGTTGGTCATATATGTAATAGAGACCCACAAAACAATACAGGCTATTATTATTGGTATTGATTGCTTACTAGAACTCAGTGGTGGATCATTGATGAAGACATCACATATATTGGTCAAAGACATGTAGAAAGGAACTTGGTGCTAACCAGAAAACTTTCTCATTGCTAGGTATCTTTCATAGTAATAAAAGGTGCTATACCAGAAGCTGGGAATGGGGGTGTCAACAGGCTTACCCATATGTGAAGCTTGTAAACTGCAGGAATGACTGATATGAGAAGAGATGCAATAGTGGCATGAGTGTGATAAGGGTAACTGACATGTTAATATTTTAATGTCCATGCCACAGGAGAAAACACACGTCTAATACTGTAAATATGGTTAAGAATCAATGGACAAGAAACTCATAGGCCCCAGTGGTAAATCTACTACTATTATCCTGTTAAATGTATATAGAGACAAACTGCCTTTCAAATTTTCATCTCTATGGTTCAGTACAGTTCTCAGTCTTCATTAGAGAACTTTGTTCAGTGGACAATGTCTAATGTAGAAATCCATAGTTAGTCAGATTGAGAGAATAAGTGCCAATGGAATATACCAACAGGGAGACATTTATATGCCTACCTCCCAAGGCTTAGTTATCACCATAGATGTGGGAAGAAAAAGACTATAAGACCTAGAGGTTGAAGAAGAGCATAAAGAAATAACATCTTCCAGATATGACAGGACTGATGCACTAATGAGCTCATAGAACCTTTGCTTGCTTGTACCAGATCAGGCTGGTCAACATTTTATCATGAAGATGAATTCACAAGTTTCAAATACTAACTGAGGGACTTTCGACAGTTGATGACTTCTGTGGGTGGAAGAGTCAGGTAGGCCACAGTAGATGAACCACACTCCATTGAATGGTGTAAGCCATATGAGATCAACCACACTCTATTAGATGCCCTATACCCAAAAATATATGGGCAGCACTAATTTGACCCAATGAGTCCTATAAAATGAGGAAGATATGAAGTTGGAGGACTATATGTAGTTGGGCATGGGATTCAGTAGGATTTAGTTGGAAAGAACTAGAGAAATAAATATCAAAGTACAATGTATAATATTCTTAAAATTTATAAAAATTATATTAAAATGTACTGATAATGTTCTCACAAAAAGATCAGACTATCTAACATGCCCCTCATCCAGTACCAGACACAAAAACAGCCATTGGAGTTATTGGAGTGGGGAGTCCAAATGCCTGCTCCCAAAGTATAGGTTATTCATATTGCCCTTGGTCCCCTCTCAGAAGTTAGAGGCAAGTACCTATTACTTAAGACACCCTAAGCTTTGGACAAGGGCTCAAAAGATTTAAGCTGAGTTTAACTTGAATACCAACAGACAGGCTAACATAGAAGGGAAAAATTTCATGGGTTTTGATGGATAGACAAATAACTACCATCAACTAATGACCCCCAAGAGATGAGAATTCACTTGAACACCAAAGACATGCTAACATAGAAGGGAGAAATCGCACGGGTTCCCATGACTAGACAAAAAACTACAGACAACTAAAGATTTTCACAGAGGGAGAACTACTCTTTCTCAGGGATGAACATTCTAATTAGTTATTCAATACAAGTGCTCTACTCTGAAAACATATACACAAGCAACACTAAATGGATGTAGTAGGTTGAGTGTGTGTATGTGTGTGTATGTGTGTGTGTGTGTGTGTGTGTGTGTGTGTGTGTGTGTGTGTGTGTGTATGTAAAAATAACATCAATGAAAAGGAGGCCATCAATTTGAGAGGAAGTAATGGAAAAGGATATGGGAGGGATGGGAAGGACAAAAGAGAAGAGGGACATGATGTAATTATATTTTAATTTTAAAAAATTTAATTTGTTTTAAAAAGATATTGAAGACAATTTTTAAAAATGTACTCTGATTATGGTCAATTAAATATTAATGTTGCTTAATTATAAAATTATATAATTTTAGAAAAACTATTTAACAACAAAAGAAAAAGAAAGGAAACTTAGTAAGTCTTCTAGGGACAACTATGCTTTTTTGTGGATGTTTTCTTTAGTGTCACATGGACGTGTTTGCCTTCTAATCATTTTTTTCTATGTTGACATTATTGCTGGGAATGACTGAGGACAAGTGTTTTAGTCCTACTTCAATGTTTTACATGAAACATCTTGCTTAAATCTTAAAATAAACTAATGTATGAATATTTATCAGTATTTTTTTTTATTTTGCAGAAAGGAAATTGAGACTGTGAAATTGGGGAATTTATGCAGAGACAAAGAGCTTTAGGAGAAATGGCTGTAAACATGGGCAATATGAATTTGAAAGCGTGCTCTAGATGACATATTACCTGTTATTTAAAATACAAAAAGTTACATCAGAGAGAAGCATATTTCATTCTTTGTTACATTTATGTCATTTTAGTTTCAAACAAAACTTAGTTCTTGTATCTTTCAGATAGAAGTTGTGGTGAGGTTGGCTTGGAAGATACTTTGGGCTGTTTTTACCCCATAATTAGAGTAGGGGGTAACTCTATCCATCCATCTTTTGAAAATTTATGGTTTAGTTAATCATATGTCTATGTCTACCACAAGGCAATGGTATAATTGTGTAATTCGTAACTACATCTAGTCATATAGTATTTTTAGAATCACTATGTCCTGAATTGAGTTATTACATAAGCAATATTTCCTACGGATACAACACACCAAGGAGGAAAAGGCAACTTTCAGACAGTGCTATACAAATCAAGTTGGCGGTGGCAGACATATTGATGTGTTGTTCACAATTAAATCAATGCAATACACTGCAGCCCTTGAATTAGTGAACTTCATATCGCCTCTTCCACTCCCTCTGGTATTACTGTTCTCAGCTTTAGCAGATAAAAATATAGAATATTAAGTTCCATTTGACTCTCAGGTAAATAGCAATGTATTTTAAGATAAGTGTATTCTAAAAGCTGCATGAGACAAGCTTATGTGAAAAAATAATCATTGTCCCTCTGGCATTTAAAATCATTTGGGCAGCTAGTGTTTTACCTGCCAACACAGCTGGTGAATCTTCTGACAAAACTATAGAATTTTCCTTTTGACAAAAATAATGTAAATTTCTCAATTTATCTACAGCTTAAATTACTTTTCACAGTGTTAGTGATTGAAAAGCCCTGCCCCTCTGAATTGCAGCTCCATTCTGTATTGTCAAATCTTATAAAAATGGGGCTGGGAAGATGTATTCTTTGCTCTAACTTGTTTTCTTAATGCCTCAAATGACCACCTTGGAGGTACAATGCAATTTTCCTTACTATCAACCCAGTTACCCCTTTCAAAGTGCTCCATAATATGACATTTAAGGAGACAGTGTTAAGGGCCACACATCATCTTTTATGAAGACTGCATTGTATCCTGCTCAGTGAAGAAGTTGGAGCATGATAATGAGACTGAATATATGCACTGATTTTTTTAAAGCCTATATTCATTTATCTTTAATATTTCACTCATTCCTGTCCTTTTAGAACTGTTCATTGAATTTGCCCCTGTGGAAGCAATATCCTTACCTGAAAATTCACTCTAAAGTTTTGATTATATTCAATACTTTCAGCCAAGAATCCAGCATCATGGGACTTTATCTCATGAAACAGAATCTCAGAAGGTACACAGAACCAGATTTAGGAAATATTGATTTATGGTCTTCTATTCTGCAACCCTGTTGCCATGTTGTAGGAAGCTCAAACCCCTCAGAAATGCAATATCATCTCTACATCTAGTTATATAGTAACAATCCCACAGCCAGTGCAGGGAGGTGATGAGGCAAGCATAGCTCTCCCATCTCAAGTCCTCTGTTCCAACCATAAATTTAGACGGCAGATCCTTAGCATGAACCTTAAGACTAAGTTCAGACAATCTGGGGCAATGCAATAATCTGTTGCTATTTTGAAGGAATGTACTGTTTTGACACATTTGTAAAATTTAGTTGGCCTTAGCTGTGTAGATCTGTTTCTGGGACTCCTATTCTGTTCCATTGGTCTTGAGTTTTCATGAATGTGGCCTGCTAAATTGAGCTGTAATAGCCCAAGGAGAAAAATCCTGCTTCATAACCTGTTCATCAGAGAATGTCACTAGCTCTGGGTTTATTTAATATCAGGTCCAGTGGATGGGAAATAATTAAATCTCCCATTTGAAGCTTGTTTTCAAGTTGCTTTTCATGGAGTCAACTTTTTCCGTACTAAAGGTCTCATGGGAGTCCTGGCCCTACGTCCTGTCCTGCCTGACAAATGTTTTCATGATGTTGACATTAATAAACACATCTCTCAAAATTTGGAAAGTCAATATCAAAGTGTTGTTAGAGGACACTGATAATTATAGTAACACTTAAAGACAAGAAAATTACTATAGTTAAGACTTCAGTTTTAAGCCAGGGTAAAAATATTATGAAACAAAAATAAAAGAAAGTATACTAATTACAAGGAATGTGAGTCTGGTCAGCATAGAACTCATTTTGGCTTTCAAACGATTCCCTAGCACTGGAAAAAAAAAACCCCACAAAGGCACAAAAGTTCTCAGATCCTCAAAGAGAGTCTCAAACAGACAAGTAAGAGACTATAACCATACATATAAACCTATTACAAAGGTTGACACCAGCCACTGGGGATTACTCAAATTTTATACACATCACAACACAGAATACAGGCAACTCCCTATGTGACCCACCACTTTGCATTATCACATGGTCCTTCAGCAAAATACATTGAACAGCTTCACAAAGAAGAACCAGACAGAAGGAAAACAAATGGTCAAATGAGCACCCATTGAAAATGCCTCAGAGGAGGCAAACACTGAAGGCACCAGAGGCCTGTGGGATTCCCCTGCTCAATGACTTTGGCAGTCAGAATGGCTCATTCAGAAACTGTTTATCCAGGAGGAATCAAGTATATTAGCATGGGTGAGAAGTCATAGACAATTTTTTTTCTCAGTTTCCAAGCACTGTCCAACCCAATCCTGCTTACCCCAAGTCTTCTCATCATGAAGGATTCTTAACTGCCTGGAACCATAGATCATATAAACTCTTCCTTCTGTAAGTCTCTTTGGATCATGGTGTTTTACCACAGAAAAAAAAGAAAAGTAATTAATATACCAGGTGATCTAGTAAGTTATTTTTCAGTAAAAGCAAAAAGAGGACCCTTTTTCAAGGATCACAAGATTCAGCTAGTTCTGATAATTTTATAAATCCCACATGTAATATACAGTGAAATTCAATCAGATCTAATAAGAAATAAGAGATCTCAATAAAAATATAACAAAGTATCCAACAACAGAAACAGATTATCTACCTAGCAGCCAAGCATAAGCACTAAAACATTACATTTTGATAACTAAGAGAAAATGTTATAATTTCTATTAATTAAAAAAATAGGAGTGGTTGACTGGGAAGATGGCTCAGTCAATAAAGTGCTTGCTCAGCAAGTATCATGGCTTGAGTTTGATCTGCAGGACCAATATGAGAGTTGTGTGTGATGACATGTGCTTACAATCCCAGTTTTGGAGAGCTAGCCTGCTTGTCAAATTCCAGGCTAGTGAGAGACCTGTCTTTAAACAAAACAAAACAAACAAAACAAACAAACTGAGAAACTAGATAAATGGTACCTTAAGAATGATACCTAAGGTTGGTTGTACTTTGACCTTCATGTGTATGAACACATACAAGCTCTTGCATCTGCATACACATGCGCACGCACACACACACACACACACACACACACACACACACACGGGGTGGAGGAACAAATATACTCTTAAAATAGCCTGTAATTTTAAGATAATACACATAAAACATATTTAAAAAGTCAAATGAAAAGAGGGCAAGAAGGGACAAAGTATCAAGTAAATGAAATGAAATCAACAGTGGAAAAATGTATCTAAAAATAAAATGAATCTGAAATTAATGACTATCAATGAATATGGTCTCCATTTAAAACGCAAAGCTTGTCAAAATGAGTAGATGCCAAAATGGTACTTTATTTTTTTTATTTAATACTTTATTTACATTTCAAATGTTTTCCCCTTTCCAGGTGTCCCCTTTGGAAATCCCCTATACCATCCCCACTCCCCCTGCCTCTATAGGGGTATTCCCCTACCCACCCACCCATCTTCCCTCCCTGGCATTCCCCTATACTGGGGCATCTAATACTCTCAGACCAAAGGGCCTCTCCTCCCACTGATTGTCAACAAGGCCCTCCTTAGTCAGATATGTGGCCAGCACCATGGGTCCCTCCATAGGCATTCTTTGGTTGGTGGTCCAGTCTCTGGGAGCACAGGGGCGCCTGTCCAGTTGACCCTGTTGCTCCCTCCCCATGGTGCTGCAAACTCCTTCAGTTCCTTCAGTCCCTTCTTCAACTCCTCCATCTGGGACCCCACACTCAGTCCAACAGTTGCTGTGAATTGAATCATGAGTGTTCCAAACTTTTGGGCTAATATCCGCTTATCAGTGAGTACATACCATGTTTGTTCTTTTGTGACTGAGTTACCTTACTCACGATGATATTTTCAAGTTCCATCCATTTGCCTGTGAATTTCATAAAGTCATTGTATTTGATAGCTGGGTAGTATTCCATTGTGTAAATGTACCACATTTTCTGTATCCATTCCTCTGATGAGGGACATCTGGGTTGTTTCCAGCTTCTGGCTATTATAAATATGGCTGCTATGAACATAGTGTAGCGTGTATCCTTATTAGACGTTAGAGCATCTTCTGAGTATATGCCCAGGAGGAGTATAGCTGGGTCCTCAGGAAGTACTATGTCCAATTTTCTGAGGGTCCACCAAACTGATTTCCAGAGTGGTTGTACCAGCTTGCAATCCCACCAGCAATGGAGGAGTGTTCCTCTTTCTCCACATCCTCACCAGCATCTGCTGTCACCTGAGTTTTTGATCTTAGCCATTCTGACTGGTGTGAGGTGGAATCTCAGACTTGTTTTGATTTGTATTTCCCTGATGACTAAGGATGTTGAGCATTTCTTTAGGTGCTTCTCAGCCCTGTGAATTTCCTCAGTTGAGAATTCTCTGTTTAGCTCTGTTCCCCATTTTTTGATGGGATTATTTGGTTTTCTGGAGTCTAACTCCTTGAGTTCTTTGTATATGTTGGATATTAGCCCACTATTGGATGTAGGATTGGTAAAGATCTTTTCCCAATCTGTTGGTTGCCCTTTTGTCCTATTAACAGTGTCCTTTGCTTTACATTAGCTTTGCAATTTTGTGAGATCCCATTTGTCGATTCTTGATCTTAAAGCATAAGCCATTGGTGTTCTGTTCAGGAATTTTCCCCCTGTGCCCATGTGTTCAAGACTTTTTTCCTCTTCCTTTTCTATTAGATTCAGTGTATCTGGTTTTATGTGGAGGTCCTTGATGCACTTGGACTTGAGCTTTGTACAGGGAGATAGAAATGGATCAATTTCCATTCTTCTACATGTTGACCACCACTTGAGCCAGCACCATTTATTGAAAATGCTATGTTTCCACTGGGTGGTTTTAGCTCCTTTGTCAAAGATCAAGTGACCATAGCTGTGTGCGTTCATTTCTGGGCCTTCAATTCTATTCCATTGATCTACCTGCCTGTCACTCTACCACTACCATGCAGTTTTTATCATTACTGTTCTGTATTACAGCTTGAGGTCAGGGATGCTGATTCTCCCAGAAGTTCTTTTATTGTTGAGAATAGTTTTTACTAACCTGGGTTTTTTGTTATTCCAAATGAATTTGAGGATTGCTCTTTCTAAGTCTATGAAGAATTGAGTTGGAATTTTGATGAGGATTGCACTGAATCTGTAGAATGCTTTTGGCAGGATGGCCATTTTTACTATATTAATCCTACCAATCCATGAGCAAGGGAGGTATTTCCATCTTCTTAGGTCGTCTTCGATTTCTTTCTTCAGAGACTTGAAGTTCTTGTCATACAGACCTTTCACTTGTTTGGTTAGAGTCACACCAAGATACTTTATATTGTTTGTGACTATTGTGAAGGGTGTCATTTCCCTGATTTCTTTCTCAGCCTGTTTATCCTTTGAGTATAGGAAAGCTACTAATTTGTTTGAGTTAATTTTATATCCAGCCACTTTGCTGAAGTTGTTTATCAGCTGTAGCAGTTCTCTGGTGGAGTTTTTCAGGTCACTTAAGTATATGATCATATCATCTGCAAAGAGTGATATTTTGATTTCTTCCTTTCCAATTTGTATCCCTTTGACCTCTTTTTGTTGTCTAATTGTTCTAGCTAGAACTTCAAGTACTATATTGAATAGATAGGGAAAGAAAGTACAGCCTTGTCTAGTCCCTGGTTTTAGTGGGAATGCTTCTAGTTTCTGCCCATTCAGTTTGATGTTGGCTACTGGTTTGCTGCATATTGCTTTTACTATGTTTAGGTATGGGCCTTGAATTCCTGATCTTTCCAAGACTTTTATCATGAAAGGATGTTGAATTTTGTCAAAAGCTTTTTCAGCATCTAATGAAATGACCATGTGTTTTTTTTCTTTTAGTTTGTTTATGTAGTGGATTACATTGATAGATTTCCAGGTATTGAACCATCCCTGCATCCCTGGGATGAAGCCTACTTGATCAAGATGAATGGTCATTTTGATGTGTTCTTAGATTCGGTTTGAGAGAATTTTATGGAGTATTTTTGCATTGAAATTCATAAGGGAAATTGGTCTTAAAGTTTTCTTTCTTTGTTGGGTCTTTGTGAGGTTTTGGTATCAGTGTAACTGTGGCCTCGTAGAATGAATTAGGTAGTGTTCCTTCTGTTTCTATTTTGTGTAATAGTTTGAAGAGTATTGGTATTAGGTCTTCTTTGAAGGTCCAGTAGAATTCTGTACTAAACCCATCTGGTCCCGGGCTTTTTTTGGTTGGGAGACTTTTAATGACTGCTTATATTCCTTTAGGGGTTATGGGACTGTTTAGATGGTTTATCTGATCCTGACTTAATTTTGGTATTTGATATCTGTCTAGAAAATTGTCCATTTAATCCAGATTTTCCAATTTTGTTGAGTACAGGCTATTGTAGTAGGATCTGATGATTTTTTTTGAATTTCCTCAGATTCTGTAGTTATATATCCCTTTTCATTTCTGATTTGTTAATTTGAATACTGTCTCTGTGCCCTCTGCTTAGTCTGGCTAAGGTTTATCTATCTTGTTGATTTTCTCAAAGAACCAGCTCCTGGTTTTGTTGATTCTTTGTATAGTTCTTTTTGTTTCTACTTGGTTGATTTCAGCCCTGAGTTTGATTATTTCTTATCTTCTACTCTTCTTTGTTGTATTAGCTTCTTTTTGTTCTAGAGCTTTCAGGTGTGCTGCTAAGCTGCTAGTGTATGCTCTCTCCAGTTTCTTTTTGGAGGCACTCAGAGTTATGAATTTTCCTCTTAACACTGCTTTCATTGTGTCCCATAAGTTTGGGTATGTTGTACTTTCATTTCCATTAAATTCTAGGAAGTCTTTGATTTCTTTCTTTATTTCTTCCTTGACCAAGTTATCATTGAGTAGAGCATTGTTCAGCTTCCATGTATATGTGGGCTTTCTGTTCTTTTTGTTGCCATTGAGGACCAGCCTTAATCCGTAGTGATCTGATAGGAGGCATGGGATTATTTCAATCTTCTTATATCTGTTGAGATTTGTTTTGTGACCAATTATATGGTCAATTTTGGAGAAGGTACCATGAGGTGCTGAGAAGAAGGTATATTCTTTTGATTTAGGATGAAATGTTCTATAGACATCTGTTAAATCCACTTGGTCCATAACTTCTGTTAGTTTCACTGTGTCTCTGTTTGGTTTGTGTCTCCAAGATCTGTCCATTGATGAGAGTGGGGTGTTGAAGTCTCCCACTATTAATGTGTGAGGTGCAATGTGTGCTTTGAGATTTAGTAAAGTTTCTTTTATGAATGTGGGCGCTCTTGCATTTGGAGCACATATGTTCAGAATTGAGAGTTCATCTTGGCAGATTTTTCCTTTGATGAGGATGAAATGTCCTTCCTTATCTTTTTTGATGACTTTTGTTGAAAGTTAATTTTATCCAATATTAGAATGGTTACTCCTGCCTGTTTCTTGGGACCATTTGCCTGGAAAATTGTTTTCCAGCCCTTTACTCTGAGGTAGTGTTCGTCTTTAACATGGAGGTGCGTTTCCTGTATGGAGCAAAATGCTGGGTTCTGTTTATGTATCCAGTTTGTTAGTCTATATCTTTTTATTGGGGAATTGAGTCCAATGAATTTAAGAGATATTAAGGAATAGTGATTGTTGCTTCCTGTTATTTTTGATATTATTTTATGTTTGTGTGTCTATCTTCTTTTGGGTTTGTTGAAAGATTACTTTCTTGCTTTTTCTAGGGTGTAGTTTCCCTCCTTGTGTTGGAGTTTTTTCCATCTACTATCCTTTGTAAGCCTGGGTTTGTGGAAAGATATTGTGCAAATTTGGTTTTGTCATGGAATATCTTGGTTTCACCATCTATGGTAATTGAGAATTTTGCCTGGACTGGCTCTTATGTTCTCTTAGGGTCTGTATCATATCTGTCTAGGATCTTTTAGTTTTCTTAGTCTCTGGTGAGAAGTCTGGTGTAATTCTGATAGGTCTGCCTTAATATGTTACTTGACCTTTTTCCCTTACTGCTTTTAATATGCTTTCCGTGGTTTGTGCATTTGTTGTTTTGACTATTATGTGATGGGAGGAATTTCTTTTCTGATCTCATTTCTTTGGGGTTCTGTAGGTTTCTTGAATGTTTATGGACATCTCTTTCTTTAGGTTAGGGAAGTTTTCTTCTAATATTTTGTTGAAGATATTTACTGGCCCTTTAAGTTGGGAATCTTCACTCTCTTTTATACCTATTATCCTTAGGTTTGGTGTTCTCATTGTGTCCTGGATTTCCTGGATGTTTTGGGTTAGTAGCTTTTTGCATTTTGCATTTTCTTTGACTGTTGTCAATGTTTTCTCTGGTATCTTCTGCACCTGATATTTTCTCTTCTATCTCTTGTATTCTGTTGGTGATGCTTGCATCTATGACTCCTGATCTCTTTCCTAGGATTTCTATCTCCAGGATTGTCTCCCTTTGTGATTTCTTTATTGTTTCTATTTCCAATTTTAGATCCTGGATGGTTTTGTTCATTTCCTTTGCCTGATTTTTTGTGTTTTTCTGTATTTCCTCTTTAAGGGCTTCTCGCTGTTTACCTGTGTTCTCTTGTATTTCTTTAAGGAAGTAATTTATTTCCTTCTTAAAGTCTTCTATCATCATTATGAGAAGTGATTTTAAATCTGAGTCTTCCTTTTTCTGGTGTGTTGGGGTATCCATGCCTCACTCTGGTGGGAGAACTGGGTTCTGATAATGCCAAGTTGCCTTGGTTTCTGTTCCTTATATTCTTGCCCTTGCCTTTTGCCATCTGGTTATCTCTCATGTTAGCTGGTCTTACTCTCTCTGACTGTGGCTTGTCCCTCCTGCAAGCCTTTTTGTCAATACTCCTTGGAGACCAGCTCTCTCTGAATTTGGGTTTGGAGAGCTATGGTACAGGGTCAGCTCTGAGGTGCAGACAGAAACCAGAAGGATCCTGTTCCCAGCTGTTCCTTGGTTCCTGTGTCCTGATAACTTTGTGAGGGTCCCTCTTGATTGATAAATTTGAACAGAAGTGGTAGTCTTCCTGTGCTCAAAGGTGTGTAGGCACACCTGGGAGACCAGTTCTCTCCTGGTACTGAGTATGGAGCCCTGTGTCACGGGATCAGCTCCCCACCTCAGAAGGAAACCAGAAGGTTACTCCTTAGTCCCTGTGTCCTGAGCATTCTGGACAGGTCTCTCTGAGCAGAGGTGCTGACCTTATCCCTGATCAGAGGCTTGTCCACACTTCTGGGAGGGTAGCTCTTTCCCTGTGCTATATGGGTGTGGAGCCACGTGGCACAGACCTCAGGCGTAAACCGGAAGGCTCCTGTCCCAGGTTGTTCCTCTGTCCCAGTGTTCTGCAGATTCAGTGCAGGTCCCGCTGAGCAGTGGCATTTGTCTTACCTCTACTCAAGGGCTTGTCCACACTCCCTGGATGCTAGCATTCTCCCTGCGCTATTTGGTTATGGAGCTCTGTGGCACAGAATGGGGTCCTCAGATGCAGTGAAGAGGGAATCTTTGATCTCTCTGGTACGTTATTTACACAGAACTGAAATGTAGAGCAGAATTCTCAGGGTCAAACACAAGCATTAGCTGGTACTGGTTGTCCTATCCTACAAATTCCACTGCGTGGAAGGTGGAGATGGGACCATCAGGAGTTCAGGATCATCCTTGAACTAAGAAATTTGAAGCCAGACTGAGCTGTGTGAGATCCAGTCTCAAAACCCCACAAGCAATGATGTCTGCTTTTGATTGTTTTATTACCGCCTTTTTGCTTTTATGAGATGTGTACATCATGCTGGTCTGGAGCTCATTATGTAGCAAAGGTTGCTCTTAAAACTGCTTTCCTGCTTCCTCAGCCTCCCAAATGCCTGGACAAGTACAGGCTTGCACTCCAGTACCTAGCGTTTGTGACTTACTTATTGATAGGCTTGGCATCTGGTAAAAGTTACGGTTTCTTATTCTCTCTTTCTGAGATGCAAACTGTAATTATAATATTTAACCTGTATGTCCAGAGACAGTCAGCAGTGTGATCATCCAGATAGCTTCCCACTATTACCCTTCCCTTCCTCTTAAGATAAATGTATTAGGAAAGAGTAGAGTTGGTTACACACAGATTGCTCACATGAGCTGCAGCTTTATTTGAATATAGCTTAATGGATGGATAATAGAACTATCATGATCTACTAATTGAGACAGTGATGTACCCTGCATGAAATCTATAGAACAGCCAACATAGCTATGTCCTAATGCTAGTGCATGTTTACTAATGTTTAGTGCTATTGTTTACAGCATACAGGCAGTGCATTTTGGCAGCTTTCTGGATCAGGTTTCATTATGTAAACATCTCAATTTTAATCAGGCAGTTATGATGGTAATGTATTCCATTAGCACTGGATATTTATTCTCTGCATCTAATCCAAAATTCTGAAATCTAATTTAGATAGATCTTTTAATAGCAAATCTGTGAAAACTGTGTACATTCATTAAATTAAGGATCACTTTGCATGCCAGCACAACCAAATTGTGTTTTGAAATGATAGAGGATAAACAACAGATGTGCCCAATATATATTTTTTCTTCAGTTGCTAAGGCAATGTTGTTCGGTCCTAACAGAGTTGGGGGACACAAAAATCAAATAACATCCAAGAAATAATTCCTTTGTGCCTATGTGGCCAGTGTGGATCTGAAACATGATAATAGCACATTATTTATCTACATTTCATAAGCTATATTGTTTGTAATTATTGTTAAGATCCTATTCACTCCATGTGCTTTTGATCAGTTTTCTACCTGAGTCTGTCCGTTAGAATATATTCAACTCCCTTTAGGTCATCTGACATTGGTATCAGGCTTTCTCAAGCTGAGAATGAAATTCTAAGTGTGAGCAGAACATTTTTTTTTTTTTAAGACTGAAACTGTCTTTTTAATTTTTAATTATCCAGACGAACTCATTTGGTAACAAGTCTCCTATTTCCTCCCCCCACCTTCAGCAGACCCCGTTCCATTCCTAAATAACCAGACCACACCCAACCTGGTCTCTTTCAGGTACTGTGTCTAAGGTCTGTTTGTGGTTTGTTTTTACTGCTCTTGAACACAAGCTTTACACATACTCTCTATACAGAGATAGAAAATACCATTTGGTTAATATTTTTATTTTTGTTGGTATGGTGGGATTAGTATGAAACACAGGGCCACTTCAGAGAACTTAGAAAGAAGGTTTCTGAGACCAGTGGGGATTCAGTTCTCCGACAGAGAATAACTGAACATTCCACAGTCATTTCTGGGAGTAAAGTACATGCTTTAACACAGCACCCGCTACAGAGCTGGATAACATCAGCCAATAGGGAAGCAGAGTGTGGGGGGCAGAGAAGCCATTGGTGTGTTGTATGTCTAGGTTCCTGGAGGTTTATTTGTTTTTGCTTGGTTGGTTTTTGTTTGCTTTGTTGGTAGGTTGATTGATTGGTTGGTTGGTTGGTTTGGAGGTAGGATTGGTTTGTTTTGGATTTTTTAGTGTGTTGGCTGACATGTAGAAAAAGGATACATGAGAAGTACAGTGCAAAATTTAAAGGCTCTAAGAGTCAACTTAAAAACAACCCAGAGTTGCCAGCTCACCAGACTTGAATAGAGGAACCCTTTTATGTTAGAGATATTGAGATTCTATTTTGAAAAAATAGATTATTCAATTACTTTTAAAATCATTTTTAGTTCATTGTATTAATACCACTTGGGGGTAAAGTCAATAGTTTCAGTATTCTCTTTTAGTATGTTTTCCATTTTTAATCATAGAGAACCCTATGTTAATTTATAGA
The DNA here is from genome assembly GCA_028551405.1 of Uromys caudimaculatus. NCBI lineage: Eukaryota > Metazoa > Chordata > Mammalia > Rodentia > Muridae > Uromys > Uromys caudimaculatus. Next base: position 28,812,437 of record CM052706.1, read on the forward strand.
TTTTCATCAATAATAAGAACAGAAAACTCACAATGACCTGGTTATTGTGTTAGCAGTCACTTGGTTGGGATCCCTTGCTTTACATGGAAGGAATGGTAGGGAGGTGGGAGGAAGCTCTTTCAGTTCAGGTGCCTGGCAGTTCTGTAACCTTCCATTTGAGGCAGTAGCGAGCATCAGTAGCCACAACCTCAAGCAGTAGCATGCAGCCTACTCTATTGTACAGTACTTGTCCAGGTCTCTGGAATCAGGAATCTTAACTCCAATCTGAAAAGGATTGCAATCTCTTATGGAGGTTAAAAAAAGTGAGGTACTGTTGTATGATATTATACTTGGTGAGACACAAACATCTACCCACTCCCTCCACATAGGAAAGAAGTAAGAAATGACAGATCCATGTAAAAATACCACCAAATTCCAACTTGGGAAACCAGTACATTTTATTGGGGTTATTTACAGGAAATGATGTACCAAAATGTATGTATTCATTACTTCTCTATTGTTATGATGAAACACCATGGGTAAAGCAATAAAAAATTATTTGGGTTTATCGTTTCAGAGGGATAAGGGTATGTCATGAGTCAGAAACATGGCCACAAGCTGCAGACATGGCAGCAGGAACAGCTGAAAGCTCACACCCTGAATCAGAATCAGAGAGCAATCTGGGAATGGTACATGGCTTTGAAGCCTCAAAGTCCTTCTCTAGTTACATACTTCCTCCAATAAGCCCACACTCCCAAACTTACCCAAAGAGCGCCACAGCATGGAACTAAGTAGTGAAATACCTGAGCCTATGGGAGACATTCTCCTTCAAACCACCACAGCGAGTGACAAAACTGCTACACAGCATGGTTTTCCAGCTTTTGATGGTGGCTAGTGTTATAGTTCTCATAGCTAGGGTGTCCGAGACCTTTAATGAGTAAGTTTATCAGCTCTCTGGCAACTTTTCCAGTTAAGGTCTTTAGGTTTTCGTCTTCTGCTCTTCACAGCCCTACCTGTATCATCCCTTCCGCCCTCCACTATTTGTCCATCAGCTGCTCTTTGAAACTATTCAGCTGACTTCTTACCTCAAAGTAAGGGAATTTGCACTAACCATGAAGGATTTCATACATATAAAGGACAGTGTTTGAACCAATCAAGGCAACAGTTCCTTCTGCAAATGTGAAGCTGTGCTCATACCAAATACTTTCACTCCTAAAATGAAGGACTGTCTTTGGACAGGATCAGGCCTTCTGTTGGACTCCTGGTAGACATGTTCTAAGTAGAACATTCTACAGAGGTTTTTTTTTAGAAGCTTTTTGAGGTTGTCATTACTGGAACAGTACGTTCAGGAACTAGAGTCATGCTTTGGCAGCAAGCAACTATGACTATGTTCTTCAAGGCACGCATAACTGTTTAAAATGACCAACACACATTGCCAGTAAGGCAGTGGTCTGGCTTGCCACTTGGTTGGTAGACTTTCCTCAAGACATTGAAAACTCCACGGAAGTGCCTAATAACTGTCGATTACAAAGCAAGCAAGCACACATGGCCCTCAATACTTTACCTCATTTAAGGTAAAAATAAGCATCGAAATTGATGTTTGCAGTAAAATCTTAACATTGACAGAGGTTTAGCAGTATTTAACAATGTTTAAATATACTCCTTCCTTGTCTAGTGTGCCAGGAAAAGGCAACTTCTTTTAATCCACAGTGGATACTTTACCTAAAATAATCTGAAAAACATCTAAATGTGCATTTATAGATTCATAAGGTAAATTAATGTAAACATGGCCAAAAGCTACTACACAGCTAATGAAACTTTATGTATCAGTTTTGAGAATATTATACTGATGTGATAATTACAGGCAGTATGCAGGCTGTGAATTCATAAAAAAAAATAAATATTCTCTGTGGTCATTCTCTAATACATAATTATACAATACACATAATGTTAATTTTTTAAAGGAGAGAACGGCAGAAAATTAATAGCTGCATTTGAAGGAAGATTCTTGACAGACATGGAAGTGGGAAACTGATGTTTATGTTTGCACTTCCCATCTGCTCTGCTGTGAAGAAAATGTTCTCACCAATCATATGTAATATTTTTAATTGTAATATGTTTTTTCTTCGGGAGAGGTAGAAACAGCAAGTTTCCAATAAGTTATTTAGTAAAGTTTAAAGCATTGATGTTAATCTGGTTCTTTAAAACAGATAATGATGCTCACAAGCAGGGCATGCTCTATCATCAGGACCATGAGCTAGAAACTACGTCCTTTGAGTATGGATCATAGCCACACACAGTGTAATTTAAGTTTCTTTAAAAAGAGCGAAGGATTCCAGGAAGGAGCATTTAACACAGTGTTCTTTCTTTATTTTAAGGTTTTTATTGATATGGATGGATGTGTCTATCTATGTGAGTATATGACACACATATATATATAGGTCCCACAGAAGACAGTAGAGGGATCCCCTGGAACTGTAGTTACAGGTGAGGGTGAGACACCATGCGAGTGCAGGAAATTGAATCCAGGTGCTCCAAAAGGGCAAGCAGTGAATTCACCCACGTGACTTTTATTTTGTAAAATTTGACTCTTAAACTGCCTTCCTGTTACATAGATATATTATGTTGGTGTCATTTTCCTTGCAAGTTAACTTGAACAGCCTTGATTTACTTTGCAATGTAAAATTTGCCTGGCATAGTTACCAAATAAAAGTCAGACCATGGCTTGCTAGAATTTACAGCCTTTTATATGTTTTGCTAAGATTCTTTGTTTTAACTTTCTTTTATTAATTCCTTGTGAACGTCACATCATGCACCCCAGTTCCACTTCTCTCCCTGCCCCTCCATATCTGCTTTCCACCCTTGGAACCTCCCTCCCTAAACAAAACAAAATTCTCATGTGGTAGTGGCAGTGTCTCATGGTGTGTAACACAGTATACCCTTTTGTCCAAATAGCTTCGCTTGCAAATGTTCACCGCAATGAGTCATTGGTCTGGTTCAAGGCCTCTGAACTTCTGGCATACTTTCAATACTGGATCATCACCAGAACTTCTCTTGGATATTCTGTTGTTATACAATATCTCTACATGTCATGGAGATCCTAAAGCGTTAGTTCTGCAGAACCAGCCCCCACCCCTCACACATCCAGGCAGATTGGGTAGATGCTGGGATGGGCTGACTTATGGCTCTGGGCCTGAGTGATAGCTGAGTTGGTTCATCAGGTCTCCTGAACTCAGCACACCAGGGCCAGCTCTCTTGCTTTGCCCAGGAGAGGGACAGGGCAAGCTCCTGTCTGTAGCAGCCCCAAGGAGTGGGGCTGGTTCTCCCTCATCCACACCATCAGGTGCCAAATCTCCCACACTTCCCCCAGAGAGTGCCACTACTAGTAAGGGGCAGGGCCAGCCTTCTCTTGCTCATGCCCTCCATCTCGGCCAGTTCTACCGTGCTGCCTAGGTGAAGTGTGGTGCAGGCTGCTCTCCTAAGTGCTGTAGCCAGTGAGGGGGGCAGGTCTCCAGCCATCATGTCCTCAGGGCTAGGTAAGGGGATGGACCATCTCTGCTCAGCCCAAGGGGCATGTACAAAGCCCAATTGGGGATATCTGCATGGTCTTTGGTGGTAACATGGGCTATGGGTATGGACACAGACTTGTGATGTTGCAAGACCACAGACTTAGATATGGCCCTCAGTGGCAGCACAGACTAGGACTTACACACAGGCTCAGGTGGCAGTGCAGGCTACTCACATTAGGATATTTCTCACCACCCTGATGTCTGCTGTTCAGCCTCTCTTCATACCATACAAATCACTCATCTTCTCTTTTTCAGTCTCTTCACTACCTATTGCTCACTTCTTTCTCTGCCATCACTTCACCACCTACTTGTTCATTGCCCACCACACCTAGTCCCATGAGGGCTGGGCTTGGCCCACAGTGTTGTCTCAGCACTTCCAGGCAAATGGCTGGTGAGGGCCCAGGCATGTCCCCTTCCTAGGATTCTTAACTACATAGCACGTTAATAAAGTAATAATATCATTCATTCAAATATAAGGGGAGTTTACCTAATTTACCTCTTTTCAAGACAACATCAAAACAAAGTCCAGACTTTGCATTTCTTTCTGGATTTGCCATTCTCAGAAGTCATGGATCCTAATCAAGTTGTCTGGGAAATCCTCTCTACATCAGCCCCTTACACACACACACACACACACACACACACACACACACACACACACACACACACATACACATTCATTCATTCATTCACACCATGAGCACACAAAGCCGAGACCACCATCAATTCCTAAGACCAATATTTAACTAGAAACACTATGTGACTTTTCCAATATAAGGATTAAAGTTGAGTTATGCAGGATCTGACCCTTTCAGAACTGCAGGTACTCACTGTTATGTGACAAGACTTTTCCTGGGGAGACAAAATACACAATGTCTACTCTACATTTTGACATAAAAATTCTAATGAAATTCTTCAAAGAACTAGAAAAAAATCTAAAAATAAAAAAAATTCATAAGCATCTCCAAAAATCTCAAACAGCAAAAGTAATTCTCTAAGAAAAAGAAAATGCTGAAAGTATCACAATAACTGATCTCAAGTTTTACTACAGAGCCAGAAGGGGGAAAAGCAGCACAGTCCCGGCAGAAAACATAAAGAGAAATGGAGTACAAGAAATGACCCAGGAATAAACCCACATAACTATAGCGATCAATTTATGAGAGCCATATCAAAATTTACAATGGGGAAAAAACACTCTTTAAAAAGTAGTGATAAGACTTCTGAGAAAGGCAGCACACTAGGCACTGCCTATGGGGGACTGGTAAAGGAGAAGTGTCAGCATCAAAAAATAAACAGCCTATATTTTTGATAGAAGAGAATCCAATGAAATATATGAGAGGAGTGACAGGTGTCTGGAAACTCAGAGAGACAACAGGCAAAGCTATGAAAAGTCACAGCAAACAGCCACCCAGTTCCCTGGCCAGGTAAGGGGAACAGACAGCTTACACTAAAGGACCACCAGGCAGCCCTGATAAGAGAGACTGGCAGTCCTCTCCTCCCTCCACCCGTCAGAAGCAAGCCCACAGATGCCACAGTGCCTCATGTTTAGTTGCAGGTGTTACTGAGACTGAGTCCTCCAGGGAGATGAGGGAGCAGCAGAAAGCAGTTGTTATGATCATGGGGCTATGGCCAAAGGAAAGTTACTGGCTCAAAACCTGAGCTACCCTTGAAGCCTGGGGACAGAAGACAGTTTTAAGCCAGGAATCCAGAACTCAAACTGCTGTACCCTCCAGTGTGGGAGACAGCCCAGGAGATTAGTTGTGGATAACAGGAGAACTGGACAAGCTATAAAGTGCAGGTGGCAGGAGATTCAACCCAGGCAGTGAAGGACATATGGAGAGCTGGCAAAGCCTTCAGTGTTGGTGAGAAGACCAATCACTCAGAATACGGAGCATAAGGTCACTGATGTATAAACCCCTGAAGCCATTAATCTGTCCTGAGGTTCACTGCTAGAGTTCAAGAACATGAAGCTGCAGCAGAGTACTTGGCATGCACGGTTGCCTGTCTCTAGCCGAGAGATTAATGCTTAGTGGATATTGAACATGCCAAGCTAGGCTCTCTGCCTGTTCAGATCTCAGCGCTGTGCTTGCTCTCCCTCCCCAACACAAACCTCTTTAATGCACTTGGGAGACCCTCTCCAGCTGAATGCTACCAACTGGAAAGTCACATGGGAGGGTGAAAGGAACCACCTGGCAATAAACAACAAAGCTTAGTGCAAAAAGGCCTCTTTGTCTACAGAGGAAGCTGCAGGAGTGAAGAGTGCAGAGATCCACAAGTTCAGCTCCTCTTCCCCTGCACACTCCTGGCAGTCTCTAGTTTTCAAAATACTCCAGCACCGCTTTTCCTGGTTTTGTTTGTTTTATTATTGCTGTTTGCCTCACATTTACTCTTTTACTTTTTTCTTCATTTTAGTAATATTTTCATATATTAAAAATTCAGGTTTTTGTTTTTATAGCCAGTCCCTCATTAGTCTAATTTTCTGTTTGCATTATTTTTATTTCGAGGTAAGCTTCGTATTTCCTAATTTCTTTCTTTCTCCTGTTCCTTCCTTCCTTTTCTAACTTCCAGTTCATGATTTCTATATTTACTGTATTTTAGTAATATTTTGATCTTATAAATTTGACAATTGTAACTAAATATGAACAGAACATTGGTGTTCCTAGCTCTTTAAACAAACACACACACAAGGGGCCAGATTGTTTCTAATATGAGAATGATGCATGACTTCTATATCCATATTTCATATCAGAGGGGCGATCCAAACAAAAATCAACAAAGAATTCAGAGAGAAACTAGACCATAAATCAGATGAGCTTGACAAACATGTACAAAACATTTCATATAGCAGCTAAATAATGCACACTCTCCTCTGCAAACTGACAGCTCTAAAACAGACCATAGGCCAGACCAAATCTTAAACACTTAAAAACTTGAAATAATGCCTTTATCTTATCAGATTACAGTGTACCAAAACTGGAAATCACTGGACAGATAAACCACAGGCATTAGACAAATGCTGGAAGACCAAAGAAAGCACATCTGAGGGAATAGTGTGTCATTGTAGACATGAGGGAAACAAAAAATCTAAGAGTCAAATAAAGATGAAAGCACAACTTACCAGAGTCTCTGAGATGTAGCTGAGGTTCTACTAACGGGAAAGTTTATAGCTATGAGCGCTTACATTAAAAGCCAGGAGACATGTAAACTTACACCTCTACATGTTGCCTCTGCAGTGTAGTCACAAAAAATGGCAAAGGGCTATGAAGGTAGAAGTCATAGGTAAATATCCCATGGTGCTTCTCTAGCGAAAACGGTGAAAAACACTGAGACCAACCAGCATGCCAAGTACATTTACTCATTCTTGGCCAAAACCAAAATGAAAACACAAGCTGTGGCCACCTGGCACTATGGTTCTTGCATGTAAACAGTTGCTGGTGAGCCCTGGACCTATGTTACCACCTATGGTGCCACAGTCAAACTGGCCATCAGGAAACTAAAAACACTGACAGACAACTGGTTAAGACGTCCTGCAATAAAAGGATGAATTTATGAAAAAAAATAAAGTCAGAAGATCTCAAATACATGGCTTAGTGGTGTACTTCCAGGGGCAGGAATGTAAATTATTCTAACCATCAACATAAACATTCCTCAAACCCAAAACAGAATCACATATGACCCAGCTCTGCCACACTGGGTATGACCCTGAAACACCCAAGCCACCTGCTATCGAGATACCTACACAAACATGTTGACTGAGACACTATTAACATTAGTCAAGTGTTGGGGATTGCTTCTAGTGCTTTGTCTTAATTCACCTCATAAAATCCAGGCTTCCAAATGTTGAGAGTCCTTGCCCCCAGCTGGCTTTGACTGGTAATAAAGAATTGCCCAACAGCCAATGGTTGGGCAAGGAGATGGAGGCATCACTTTTAGGTTGCACGGGCAAGGGACCAAGGAGAAAGAAGAGCAGACAAGAATCACCATGGGGAGGAGGGGACAGAGAGATCAGACTTAAGGTCCCTCCCACGACATGTAAGAATCAGGGTAGGTGGCCAAAGGGGCCATTCCTTTGACTGGGTCTGAAGCAGCAAAGGTAATATATAGATCTAGAAAGTGTTAACTAAGGATTACTGGAGGGGAGTGTGTGCTAGCCGTGGGAGGTTCAGTCATTGAGCTAATTAGGCATATTAAAAATTAATATGGGCTGTGTGTGTGTGTGTATGCATGTGTGTCTTTCACTCGTGAATCCAGAGAGCTCTTGTAGATAGCTAGAAGCTCAATCACCCTACAGGACCTCTAAGAGGATTAACTATTTATCGCTACAGTCAAGTCATGGAAATATATATACATATATATATATATAGTTTTATATATATAGTTATGTATAATATATTAATAGTTATATGTATAACATACTATATTATATATAGTATGATATTGATAATTATGTATTATATATTATATATTACATTTTATTTTTTATATATTATATATTGTGTATTAAATATTATGCATTACACATAATGCATTACACAATACATATTACACATTATATATAATTATAATATAGTATAAAATATTATATAACATATAATAGTATATATATTTTTTTTTTTGATTTTTCGAAACAGGGTTTCTCTGTATAGCCCTGGCTGTCCTGGAACTCACTCTGTAGACCAGGCTGGCCTTGAACTCAGAAATCCGCCTGCCTCTGCCTCCAAAGTGCTGGAATTAAAGGCGTGTGCCACCACTGCCCAGCTATATTACTTTATTTTAAATTTATTTTTAACTATTATATACTATATGTTACGTTATATATAATATACTCTATACATACAATACTATATATTACATATATATTACAATATTATTCAGTCATTTAAAAAAAATACATGCCTTATGCTGGAAAATGGTGGAACTAGATACAGGCATTCCAAATAAATGATTCTCCAAAGAACAAATATCTCATTTTCTCTCACATGGGAAACATTTTTAAATGACTTGAAAAATGAAAAGAGATGATTTAAGAACTAAGAAAGAGACAAGTTGGGGGGGGGGAAGGAGGAAATAAGGGAAGCTATTGGGGGTAGAGTTAGTTCAGTCAAAGTGGCTTGCATGTGTGTTTGAAAATGCCATAATGAAACCCATTATTCACAGCATGGCTACTAACTACTCAAAATAACCTTAAATTATAGAGTGCCAACATTAGTGTATTCTAAACGTAATAGAGTTTATAGAATATCATGAGAGAGTAATAAGAATGCCATGAACAATATTTTTATAGAGTATGAAGGGCCAACATGATGTTCAGGAGGTAAGGTACTTACTTGTTGCAAAGTCTGATGACTTAAATTTACTCCCATGGGCTCACATGATGAAGGGGGAGAACCAATTCACCGGAGTTGTCCATTGGCCCTCATTCCTTTGGTCTGCATATTTAAGACAGTTTCTCTTTTCAAGCCAGACCAGGTTTTAAATCTTACATCAATAAACATGAAAACCACAGAAAACCTGAGGCTGAAAGCTGCCACAGTTAAGCCCTTGTAAACACACTTCCAAGGGCTCTGAGATGGATGCTGGGTCCTCTGCAAGTGTCTGCTGAGGCCAGTCTTCTCCATCAGGTGGAGCTCCTCATCCCCGCAGCTGGCAAGGCAGTCTTTGATGATTCTGTCCTCCATCAGGTTCCCTCCTCTTCCCAGAAGAAAGAGTGAGCATGCCACCAGCTGCTTCTTTAGTTCTCTTTTTGTTTTTGTTTTTGTACATGGTTGGCTTATAAAGGTAATCCAAACATTGTTAATAACTTCATGAATTTACATTTTTATCCAAGCTTCCAAAGAAATCTCTGCTTCTGTGTGATAGGTTTTAAGTTTTTAAGGAAGGATGATGCCTAGCACCTCTCTCCCACTCCATATCTTATCCAGGACTCTCAGGAGTTGCTCCTTCTCTTCTTGTGAGATCTCTGGCTCACATCACTCAATCCAGGCTGACTGTGAGCTTCTCTTTTCCACTGGACTCACAGTGATCCAACTTACTTCCCTCAACTCCCATTGAGTGATAGGCAGATGCTTTATTAAGTCCTTATATTTGCCCATAATTTCATATATTAGTTTCGTCTTTTCACCATATATGAATACACATGTCTTTTCCATTTAATGAACTACCATAAACATTAATTTTAAACCACAGATTGAATAATAAAAAATTAACAAATAATCTAGCAAATCTTAACATGTTTATTTATTACAGAACATAGTCTGTCTCTAAAAGGATCCAACCCAAAGTTAAAAAAAAAAAAGTGACGACAATTACACAAGAAAATAAAATCAGCCATGTTGAGACATTTAAGGGATGTACCTGTATTTATGCCTCCAGCGCAGGGTTGAAACATCATTAAGATCAGTGTTATATAGGGCCCAAGTTATCAGTAAGGTTCTAATGCAAAAATCCTTTTAAATAAGCTATTAGGCATTGGGAAATTTTGACTCATTAAATAATAGCAGTTAGATATGCTCCTGGTACTCTGGGTTCCTTGCTTGAAAAACTTTACTGGCTAGTTTTATGTCAATTCGACACAGGCTATAGTTATTTGGGGTGAGGGATCCTCAATTGAGAAAATGTGCCTACCAGGTTAACTGTGGGCAAATGTGTTCACTTTCCTGATTAATTGATGTGGGAGGACCAATCACTTTACGGGTGGGGTCACCTCTTGACTGGTGGTCCTGGGTGAAGACTGAGCAAGCCATGATGGAGTAAGCCAGAAAGCAGCAGTTCTCCATGGCCTCTGCATCAATTCTTACTTCCAGATTCTTGCTTTGTGTTCCTTCCCTGACTTACGTTGATGATGTAAAAATTGTTAAGATGAAATAAATCTCCTCTTCCCTACCCCAGAAAAAAAATGTTTTAAAAGCTACTTTTTTGTTAATTCTACTTTTCATTTTCTCTCAGGGTGGAATAAGAAAATGATAATGCAATGTTGTAGATTTTGAGACTCATACAAGTGTCACAGAAGATCAGCTTATCAAAGACAGGGAAGAGTCATTTCTCCCCATAATATATCCTCTACCCTGCCTCCAGTCACCTGTTCATTTAATGATCTAATATCCCCCGTGTCTCTTTATGACATTCTACTCTACTTCCCCTTCTTTGGAAGATCCACTACTCCTTCTTACTCTCTTACTAGCTACCTAACTTCTATGGATATTCTAAATGAAGCACACACATCTAAAGATAAAAACTAACATCTACATATAAAAGAAAGCATGCAGTGCTTTGTTCTGGGTCTGTTACCTCTCATTTGGAATGATCCTTTGTATCCCCATGCATTTACCTGTAAATTTCATTTTATTTTTCGTAACAGCTGAATAATTTTTCATTATCTAAATGTACCACATTTTCATTATCCATTCATTAGTTGATGAATGAGCATGAAAGCTGTTTCCAAATTTGGGCTATTGAGAATAGAGCAGCAATGAATATTGATAAGCAAATTCCTCTGTAGTAAGTTAAAGAGTCCTTTGGGTGTCTATTTAAGAGAGATGTTGCAAATCCTGTGATAGACATATTTTCAGCTTTTAGAGGCACGCCCACAGCGATTGCTATAGTGGAAGCACCAGTTTGCACCCACACCAGCAGGGAATATGTATCCCCTTTCCCTGAGTCCTTGCAGGCATTTGTTTCATTTGTTTTTTAACCTTGGCCATTTTGACTGGGCTAAGATGAAATCTCAAAGTTGTTTTACTTTGCATTCCTCTGACAGCTAAGAATAGACTAGAAGAAAACCTAGTATAATGTCCCCACTAAATGAATATGGCAATGAAATGACTCTTAATGAAATATTGCTATATCTACAGATAATTGCACTACTCAAGTTTCATCAGAGAAGCTTCTTCTTGCAGGAGATGGCAATTAACATAGATTTCCACAACAGGACAATGTGGAGAGAGTGAGAAATTTGGAGTACCCTACCCTAAGTGAGACATGTTTAACATACTTCTCCCCTCAAGGCTCATAGATCTACACTGAAGAGGAGGCAGATAGAATGTGAGAGCCTGAGGCCGTGGACAATACAAGGAAACAGCACTTTCCAGACACAATAGGACAGATGAACATAGGAAGACACAGAGCCCTTGACAGTAGACACACAACCTGCACAAGTTCAAGTCAGACAAAATCGCCTCACAAAAAAGAAGTGAACACTAAATACCATCTCTAGTCAAGAAGCTGTTTGCAACTGACACCCACTCAGAGAGATAAATATCAGTTGTCTTCAGTAGAGTTGACACTATATCAACCACACTTCAGGGCAGTCTTCATGGTCAGGAGTACAGAAATCTGACTCCCTCTCCCTCTCTCTCTCTCCCTCTCCCTCTCCCCCCCTTTCTCTCTCTCTGTGAACTGTTTTGTTTTCAAAATGAGAAAATGTATGAGCTTAGGTGAGTCAAGGATCAAGGAGCTTTAGGAAAAGAAAGAATATGATCAAAATATATGGTATGAAATTCTCAAAAAAAAGTAAAATCATGAAAAAGAGAGAGGGAATAGGCTGGAGAGAGAAGGGTCACACATGCTGCAAATAACAAATGGGGGACTAGAGCAGCAGCTGTTTGTCATCTTACTTTGGGGATAAATGACTGTTAGGGTTCCTGAGCTGACTGAAGAGCACTCAGTCTCACAGCTACCACTCGCATGGAAGACAACACACTGTGTAAACCATTAGACTACTATAGATTGTGGAATGTAAGCATTCATTAAATTTTGGTCCCCCAAGAAGTTTCTGTTTCTGTTAAAAATTTCAATTTAGTAAAACTTTATTCCTTCTATTTATAACTAAGTGAAGTTTCTTTACTTAGGTGAAGCCATATAGATATTAATCAAGTAAGAGCTCATGACAGCATAGCTAAGTTTTGTTTCATGGAAACTGGGTTTCCTAAGTTTCTGACAACTTGAATGCCAGTTTGTCCATTGGTCTCTAATCTTGTGAAAGATTGCACAAAGTTCCTAATACATTTTAGTGTGATTATGTTCTATTTTAATTTTCTTTATTCAGTCAGCTATAAAAATAACTGATCAGTGTCTGGCATGACACAGATATAAAAAATAAAGAGATTCATAAGTATAGTGTGGATATGAAAATATCTAGCAGTGGAATTAATGGAAATATAGTATATATACCTGTTATTTTCTTTTAAACAATAAATGTTTTGTGCATGAGGGTACCCTGTAAATAAAATGTGTGTATTCTTCCTAATCATATGAGAGAAAAAGCAAGAGGAAAAAAAATGGAGAACAACTCAAAAAGGGAAAAATTGATGAGTTTGGGCAGAGGTGAGGATAATTTTATAAACCAAATGATATATTTCCAGATAAGGTGCTTTCAGGCAATTTGCAAAGCTAACTAGAGATTTTCCTACATTTGATACAGTGTAGCAAAATGTTCCATCAAAATGCCTGCAGTTTTAGAGTTGTTTTTCTTTATACTGGGAAGCAAGCACATGTGTGAATTGTATTGACTAGGATTTCTTCATGTGATATGAAAACAACACCCAAGCTTTGTGAAATGAAATCATTCCTTCTAGGCATTTATCTTCTCTGGAACTCAGTTTCCTCATAGAAGCCATAATTAACTTATCAGATTATTATGAATACACACACACACACACACACACACACATACACACACACGGGTACAATCACAAATGTGAATCTGTGCTATTATTTAATTGGCTTTTCACATAAGCAAAAGGGTTATTTCTGATTTACTTAAAAAAGATTAGATCCATATGTATACACACCTACACACACAGCTGAGCTGAGGACTGCAGACAGGGTTTTAATATAGTACAGAACAAAGCTCCTGACAGCAGAAGCTCCTAGTCTCTCTGTAATGAGGTACCAAAGTCCTCCAGATTTGGGGACACGATGTCTAAGTGCACAAATGAAGAACAAGAGAGTACAGTGAGGGGTACAGAGAAGCAAAAGCTGTGTTCCTCTTAGAGATTATCAAGTTCCATTTTTAAGATATTGTGCTGGTAAACACATAATGTACTGCCTCCACCAGTGTGTGCTGACATATGGAGAAAAGATAATCAAAGGCTTAATACAGTAGATGACTAAATGCAATGGAATTTCAGTAAAGGACCTTGGGGTAAGTGGAGACATGCATAAGTCCAGGAATAAAAATGTTCCACTGAAGACAATGGACAGAGGGAAGAGAGAGGCACACACGGGCATGAGGTGAATGAAGTTTTGCTGAGGGCCATCTTTTCTTACCAAACTAAAAAAATGTTCAGGATGAAGATTTAGTATAGTGGAAAGATGGATCTAAAGAAGATAGAAAGATATAGTTTTAAACCATGAATAAATTGTACTAGGACATAGAATGACATCACACATACCTGGAGAAAGATTTTGGTCAGATAATTGTTATAATACGAACTCAACTAAATTTAAAAATATTATAATTAAGTAAATACAGAGGACACAAAATTACCGAATGAAACAAAAAGACCACAGAGTTCAGTGCAGTTTATTTCAACTAATAACACAGCACTAATTACCTTTCAAATATTGGCAAAATTGTAAACTATAGTGAAATGAAAATGAAAGGACCAGAGGAGCAAATTTTCTAGACATCCTGTGTTAACTACCACACCTTGGGGTTATGGCAATCCATACTGATATTTGTCATTAATATTTAAACTATAAGTCTTAAATCCTAGAGAGTTGGTAACTCAGGAGCACATTTCTCATTGGAGGCATGAAAAAATTTTGTTTGAAGAATGGTATTTGATTTGATTTCAAGAATACACCAGATCACATCTACAACATTAAATTTTATATTTCTGGTGGTCTAAGTAGGTGTACAAGCTCTCTGTATTCCAGTGTTTTACCAGCTCCCCATAGCTCTTGAGGCCTTCTTAATAAAGTTCGGTTAGTAAAAAGAAATTAATTTTCTTCACTGTTCAAGACATGAGAAGGTTGAAATGAAGGGACCAGCAGTGCCATACACTCTTTCAAAGTCTGACAGTGAAATTCTCCTTTACTTATAGGAAAGAATCTATCCAGTGTTTCCCTCAGGGTTTGGCTTTCCTTAGCCTTAGTTGTGGTTACATTACTCTAGTTTGCTCTAAACTGTTAGATGGAATCTTTTTCTCATTTCTGTGTCTTTGTGTGCCTTCCCATGGGCTTCTAATAGTACACTAGTCTTCAGAACTCTCTCTCTCTCTCTCTCTCTCTCTCTATATATATATATATATATATATATATATATATATATATATTTCATCTATTTCAAAGAAAGCAATTAATTAGGACTTTGCTTACAACTTCATAGGATTAATCCTTTATCATTGTAATTTCATAGATTAATCCATGACCATTGCGGTATTAAGTGCGGTAGCAGGCAGGCCACTGGAGCAGTTATCTGAGAGTTTACATCTCAATATACCAGCAGAACACACACACACACACACACACACACACATACACACACACACACACACACTGGGGGGGGGGAAGACATGACAAGAGTTTCTGAAGCCTCAAGCCCACCCCCAGTAACACAACCCCTCTCACAAGGCCATACCTCTTTACCCTACCTAAACTGTTCCACCAACTGAATAGCAAATGTTCAAATATATGAGCCTGTGGAGAACATTCTCATTCACATCATCAGAGTTCCTTCCCTGGGCCCCAAAGTCATGTAGCTATATCATAATGCAAAATGTTTTCAGTCCAACTTCAAAAGTCCCCATAGTTCTTCACAGTCTTAATACTGTTTAAAAGTCCAAAGGTTCTTCTGAGATTCAAGGAAATCTCTTAACTTTAACCCACTGTAAAATCAAAATCAAACCATATACTTCCAATATACAATGGCACAGATCATATACTACCATTCTAAATGGGAGAAAAGGGGGACAATATTGAGGAGGCAGTAGTAAGGAAGTATTGGGCCAAAGCCAAACTAAAACCCAGCAGGGCAAATTCCAAATCCTGACTTAAATGGCTCTTTGGATTTCCTGCTCCTTCTAGCTTTATAGACTGTGATTCATTCCTCACTTGTGGGTAGTTTCTGCACCTCATCTGCATCAATCCTCAATAGGAATCACATGACTCTGGAATCCCCAACATCTCTGAGACTTCAACATAATACAAGATTCACCTTCACAGCTTCACACAATGGCATCTCCAAGTCTCCATGCAGGGACTCCTCTACCACGATCCTGGCATCCATGGCTTCCCTTAGGCATGGGGAGGATTCCACAGCCTATATACTCCAATATACTTGGCTCCGAAGCCAAATTTTGTAGCTGAACCTGTCAAGTTCTTCTGCTTTCTTGGCTGAAACCTAGCCTTCTCCAGGAATATATTTGCATAAGCTTTGATTGACTTGTCGATGGCTATGCCATCAACTTATCTCTGAAACAGTGTCCAGAATGAGCTTTGCCTTTGCACAAGTTGGAAGCTTAGCTGATGTGTTGTCTAGATCTGAGAGCATCACTCCCTGTATTTCATTTTGAATCAAGTCTTTATTTAAACATTATTTCCTTGAAGAAAGGACTTAGCTCCAACATATATTTGTATATTCTCCTTTTCACCCCAAACTGTACATTTTATATTTGTCTTTGTCTTGCTTGCTCCTTTTCATTATAGATCTGCATAAGAATTATCACTAATAACCATGTGGTAGAGTCAACCATTAGGCTACCTTGAAATCTCCTCTGCTGATGACATTAGTTCAAAACTCTTCAATTTAATCTCTAACAAAAAAATTTTTTTGGACAGGGGCAGAAAGCAACCATATTCACTGCCAAAATATCACAAAAGTGGTCTCTAGTATTCTTCCCCTCTAAAAGCTTTTTGGCTGGGCTGTTATAGTCCATATTGCTCTCCACATTACTGCCTTCTAAGCTCCTAGTAGGACTGCCCATTAAGCCCTGCTTAGAGAGTTCAACCACACTTCTAACCAAAGTCCCAAAGTTGTTCATATTCCTTCCCCAACCCCAAACAGCATAGTCAGGCCTGACACAAAAATTCCTCAGTCCCTGGTATCAATTTCTGTCCTCCCAACTCTCTTAAATATAAATTATTATAAAATAAATATCAAGTTACATACTTCCAACATATAATGGCACAGACTAAATACTCTTACTCTAAAAAGGAGGAATCTGAGAATAGCAAGAGATTATTTGCTACAAGAAAAAACACAACCAAGCAAGGCAAATACCAAATCCTGCAGTAGCTCAACGTCCAGCATTTAGAGTACATAACATAACCAACTGGGCTCCTAAAGTCTTTGATAGCCCAATTCATTCAGCCCTGAAGCCTGTGATACACACAGCTTTCTCTTAGGTGGAACCATTCCCTAACCATAGCCTTCCTTGGTAGATGGCTCATGGTCCTGCCATCTCCAATATTCTCGGGCCTCCACTGCAAATTAGGCCCTACTTTCACACCTTCATGCAATGGGTTTTCAGGACCTCTTTGCAGAACCACCAATCTGGTCACACATTGCCTGTCCTTAGGAACTATGCAAGACTCCTTCAGTCTTGCATCCTGCATGCCTACTAAATCACTACTACACTGGCAATGGTGTCACATTCTGTTGCTTTTCTAAGATGTAGCTTTGTCCACTTGGGCCATAGCTGTGATGGTTTGCATATGCTTGGCCCAGAGAACGGCACTATTAGGAGGTGTGGCCCTTTTGAAGTAGGTGTGTCACTGTGGGCATGGACTTAAGACCCTATCCTAGCTGCCTGAAAGTCAGTCTTCCACTAACAGCCTTCAGATAAAAATGTAGAACTCTCAGTTCTGCCTGCACCATGCCTGCCTGGATACTGTCATGCTCCCACCTTGATGATAATGGATAGGACATCAGAACCTTTAAGCTAGCCCCAATTAAATGTTGTTATTTTGATGATAATGGATAGGACGTCAGAACCTTTAAGCTAGCCCCAATTAAATGTTATTTATAAGACTTGCCTTGGTCATGGTGTCTGCTCATAGCAGTAAAACCCTAACTAAAACAACAGACATATCAGCCTCTGTGTGCTGACCTGGGGAAATGTATTCCTAAGTAGTGGCTTCCAAGAAGCAGAGACTCCTTCAATATAGGGTTTCTTAAAAAAAAAAAAAAAAAAAAAACCTGAGTCTTCAGAAGATGAATCCTCTAAGCGGTAGGGATTTATTATGAGGACATTTTTCCTGTTTCCCCAGCATATCATATGAGACTAAAGTTGAACTGAGTCAGAGGACTTAGTCATTGCCCACTAGTAAACCATCAGTGTGAAGAGAAATAGCTCCATAATGGATTTTGTCTGAGTACCATGTAAGGATAGGGAAAGTTCCTTGTTTTTATTTTTCTAACAGCAATAAACCTAACATTGTCAGACCAAAGGATATTAAGGTCATTTTTCTTCATTTTAAATATATATAAGACCCAAGGCCATTAGAGTCATATCTCTTCATTTTTTGATATATTCAGAAGAAGTAGCCAACTCACATACTCAAGCCAAGTTGCATTGACCTCAAGGACAATCACATTTGGCAATCCTTATTTCATCCCCCCAAATATATATTTGAGTATTTCTTTATTAATATAGCCTGTATCATATCTTCTTCTCCACTCAACTACTACTGATACTTCCCCAACAAGTTTAATTTCCAACTATATTTTAAATACCTATCCTTAAACCCTCAGAAAAGTATAGCTCCTAAACCTCATCAAGGATAGGGAGTGGAGGCTGGAACCAGTGGATCAAACTTTGCCCCAACTAGACATCTCCCATTGCCAAATTAAGCTTCCAGTACTGGGAATGGGTCACATCTAAAGAAGTTGTTATTCAGATGGGTCCAATGGGAATCCCTAAACAACCTAGGCCATTGCAAAGGCGATTTGTTTCTTTCCACTCATGACAGTAAGGCCTTACTACTGAAGACAATACCTGCACAACTCATTGAAAACAGAGAAGACAAAATGGTCCGTATCTAAAGCCTTCACCCCCATGTAATAATATTCATGATACTGGAAGATATTCTGCACACTCCCAAAGAAGAAAAGTTAATGGCGACCTATCTACAAACCCTTTGATCTACAGTGGTGACCAGCCTGCAAGATACAATGGTGTATTCGTGGTATAAAGAAAACAAATAATGCAGATTAAAAATGGAGCATGGAATTATGCAGAGATTTCTCAAAAGATGAAATACAAATTGCTAAGAAATATGTTTAAACACCCAACATCAGTAAATAGAAATGCAAATTGAAATTACTTTGTGAGTTTATCTTACCCCAGTCAGAATGACCAAGATCAAATAATTAAATGGCAACTAATATTGGCATGTGTGGGGGAAAGAGGGAATGTTTATTCACTGCTGGTGAGAGTGCAAACTGGATCAGCCCCTGTGGAAATCAGTGTGAATGTTCATCTAAAATCTAGAGATTGACCTCTCACATAATCCACCTATACCACTTCTGGTCATATACCCAAGGGACTACTACCACAGAAATGCTAGTTCATCTCTGTTCACTGTTTCTCTATTCACAATAGCCAGGAAATACTTGTGGTGAAGGTATGGATGGCAAAGTTGCTATTTTTAATAAACCCAGTGGAACATTGCTGTCTCTGAGATAAGCAGAACAAGAAAAGGCAATTTTATAAAGATAATCTTTATTTACAAAGGCCCAAACACACATGGCCATCCTTCTGGGATAGGAGACTTTGTATGCAGTCCTGGACAGTGTCATCTTAGACCAGTACAATATGAGCATTACCTCCATTCAGGTTAGTGTCACCCTTCTATAGTAGCATAGAGGAGGCAGAAAAGAAAGAGAAAATAGGGTATTTTCCACATGTAATTGGAGTTGTTGATTATTGTATAATGAACTCTGCCTGATTTTCTGCCATCTGCAATTTCCAGCTCGAGCTGAAGTAAGACAGAAATCTGTCATTATAGAGAGTAAAATAATTTCCCTCAAAAGCACATGTGGATCAGTCATAGATGTAACAATAAATTGTTAACAAAGAACTTTCACTTTGTTGAAAAATAATTTTAATAGGATATAAAAAGTTGTCAGAATCTTTAAATGTTTCCATAAACATATTCATCATAGTTTCATTTTAATTACTTTATTGTAAAGCAAGTTGAGAGAATAAAATAACACGATTTTTGTGTTAAAGAAAAAGCAATCATAAAAATGTCAGATTTGGAGTAGCTGCTAAAAAAATACGGAGGTGTAAGGTGGAGAGAGTTCTAGAGACATTTTTCTGTTTGGAAACTTCTGCTAAGAAAAGAATTCAAAATGGAAGCAGGGCTACAAAAGAAAGAGATTATATCAGAGGAAAGAAAGAAGGAAGGAAGGAAGGAAGGAAGGAAGGAAGGAAGGAAGGAAGGAAGGAAGGAAGGAAGGAAGGAAGGAAGAGCGAGCCTTACTTATTAATAAGCTTCGAGGTGAGGGAACTCACACCCAGCAGAAAACTCTGAACCAATATAAACAAGGTAGCAATAATGTTGTGTGTAGAATTTAAATGCTGAACAAAAATAAAAGTGAAATGTAAAACATACTATTAGTTAGGACATCACTATGTGTGCACATTAATAAGTTACAATAGTAAAGAGACCATTTTCCAGAATAAAACTACAGGAATTTAAACTTTATCTCCATCCTTCTTCCTTTCCCTACCTATAATCTAGAGATAATAATAGCATTAAGTTCATGACTTTTTATGATGGCTAAAATAACACACATGTACACATACAATAGCATGGATCAAATTTGGCTTGCAAATAATAGATGAATGTTAATAATGTTTGATGACCTTAACAAGTATTATCTTTAAAAGAAAGTAAATATACCACATAATCTAAAACTAGTTTATATATTGTCAGCACAAAAAAATATTATATGGCCATTCAATTATCACCTTTTAAGAAAAAATGTACTCACGAAGTCAGTCGTCAGTATTACGTGATTGTAAACAATGGGAAAACTCTGTCACTTATAACTGTTTCCAGATGATTGAAGAGGAGTCTATGATGGTAACTGTCACCTTGACAGGATCAGGAATTAGCTAGGAGAGAGCTTCCAGGCACACCTGTGAGAGGGTTGTTTAGCTGCTGGGCTTTCCTATAAAAGATCATGTTTAGTTCACTGAAGAGGGAAGACCCAAACACAAAGCATGTGCCATCATTTGGGGTTTGGGGTCCTGAACTGTATCAGAAGAAGAAAGCTAACTGAGTCCAAGCACTCACTCATCTGTCTTCATCACCAAATGCTTCAGGGTCCTGCCTCCTTGACTTAGCTGCCTTCACAGGCTGGCCCTTGCACTGTGAGGTGAAATAATCTCTTCTCCCCTAAGCTGCTTTTTAAAAATTATAACAACAGGAAAATAGACAAGGATACAGCCAAAGAATTTGCAGTTGCTCATGAGAGTATATTGTTGCACTGGTAAGTGAAGAAATTGCTCATATATAATTCATCAGGAAGAGTAACGCAGCCCTCACCCCGCCCTTCAGCCACTGCAGGCCCCCCAGCCCGCAGTCCATGTCCAGGGTCAGGAGCCCCTGACTGCTTCCATGCTGGCTGCAGCGCCCCCCCCCCCCACCAGGAGCAGAAGCAGATGCTGGGGGAGCGTTTGTTCCCGCTTATCCAAACAATGCATTCAAACCTGGCTGGGAAGATCACAGGGATGCTGCTGGAGATTGACAACTCTGAGCTGCTGCACATGCTGGAGTCCCCCAGTCCCTCCACTCCAAGGTGGATGAGGCTGTGGCAGTCCTGCAGGCCCATCATGCCAAGAAAGAAGCTGCCCAGAAGGTGGGCACCGTTGCTGCTGCTACCTCTTAGACAAGAAAAACGAGTCAAAAGCCAAATAACTCTTCATGGCATTCAGCTAAGGTCTGAAGACTTCCTAGTTTGTCTGTGGACCTCCACACCAAGAACCAAGTTGCAAATTCAATAGGTCATTTTTGTATCAAAAGCTCAATTATGAAGCACCTAGAATTTTTCAATTATAATAATATATTCTCTGGGTTCTGTTGTGGCCCAGATGATAACTTTTTTTTTCTATTGTGGGTTCTGTTTTTTTCCCCCTCCCAGAAATTGGTTTTGATGTACCCAAGACTTAAGTTTCTCAGTAAAGGAAATAAAATCTTTATAAATCTGAAAAAAAAAAAAAAGAGTAACTCTTGGCAAACATGAACCTGAGATCTTTGCATAGCTATGGTTGACTGGAAGTGATAAAACAGAAAACTGGCTAATTCCAGGAAAGCAGAATTTGGACTTGTCAAGAGTTATGACCCCATGACACATCAGAGAAAGACAGAATGATTCACAGGCTTAAGCTTTCAAGAGTTATGTCCTATGTGACGAAGGTGTCACCAAATTAAATGTGAGCTCTAGGACAGTCAGCAAGATGGTGGTAGGTTTTTTAGGGGATGCTTCAATCATTAAGACAGAGAGAAGCGGGCAAGGTGCAGGAAGACTAGGATACCGAGGGCAAAGAAGGCTTAGAAGGGTCTTTTTGATTTTTCACTGAGGGTATAGAGAGAAATTCAATTAGCTACTCTTTATTTTCTTATGTCATTTTATCCTGTATGTTTCCTCAAATATATAACTATGAATAACAATTTGTGTTTTCTTTGCCTTAGAAAAATATAGACACTGTTATATGTGGTCTAGCCATCTACCTTTAGCTAACTATATATCATTTAATATTCATAAAGGTTATCAATGAAGACATTAACCTGAGTAAAAATGTTATAGACTCTCCATATAATGTCTTATGATTTGAAGAAAAATCTCCCATATGATCTGTCATCAGTATTAAAATACATTTAAGGTTACAAGTAGCCACTACATAATGATTGCTATGTGACACTGCTGATATAATGATGTATGCACCAGCCTGACTCCTGCATACAAATCTGGCCTACAATGATACGGCCTTCTGGGCAAGCACTGTTTACCGATTTGCTGTAGCAAGTGCCAACATTAGGCACCTCTGGACATCTTGTGAAACATCAGTTGTTTAGGCCACACCCAGCGCTAGTTGGAAGCAGTCTCTGGAGTAGGACCTGGATGTCTATACATATTTAAAGCCCACTAAGAAATTCCAATGTCTAACCAAGTAAGAGGACAATTCTCACATTTTCCAATCAAACATAATCTCACAGCTTTAAATTTTCTTCTTTGCATAAAATTGGAACAGATGATCTTCAGTTATCACAGTGTCCTATTTTATAAATAGAAAAATCTTTCACTGAAAATTGATATCCAGATTACTTCTTAGCATTCAAACTATGGCGTTCTCCTAGATAAGGTTAATCCAATGCATGATTCCTACTAGTATTTTTTTTCTTATTTGTGTGTGGATATACATATGATCAACAAATGGACATCAAATATCCTGGAGGTGGGTTTACAGTGGTCTATGAGCTAACTGATTTGGGTACTACAAACTGAACACATGTCCTGCGGAAGAACAGTAAGTGCTCTTAACCAATGAGCAGTCAGACCATTAGATAATTATGTTTACTTTATGAATCTATTGGTTGCTTTCTTGTTGTTGTGACTAAATACTAACTTTTTTTAAAAAGTAACTCAAGGGACACAGTGTTTATTCTGGTTTGTTGGAATAAGATCCATCACAATGTAAAAGACATGCAGCAGAAATGTGACACAGCTGGTCGCGTTCCTGCCAAAGTCAAAAAGCAGAGAGCAGATAGGAAGCAGAGTCAAGCTCTGAAGTATTGTTCCATCCCTGGTCATCTATGTCCTCTGGCAAGACCCACCTCCTAAAGGATTCATAGCTGTCGGAAGCAGCGCAGCAGCTGGAGACCAAGTGTTTAAACAAATGAGCCTTCGGAAAACATCTCACTTTTGAGCCACAACAATGGATTGAAATATTGCTGTCGTAAGTAAAGGTGCACTTCTCTGCTCCAGGGTGGTTGTGAAGTAGACATGTGGGCATAGCAATTGTGAATTTGAATGCCAGCTCCATTACCACCTTGGGAAACCTACTGTGTTTAAAATGGGTGAACTATATTACCAAAATCAGAACTCTGTGTCGGAATTCAGTTACATGTAAAGCCAAAAAATATCACCTGTCCCTATTGACTAGTGTTGGTTTGAATGTAACTGTAATGGGAATGGGCTTCAATTCTCATTAATAATGAATTAACAAGCTGATTACCTCTGGTTCATTCTCGCATAATGTGAAAGTCATTTTCATTAGAACTAAGCAATCCCCACTCTCTTCTCACCGCCAAACATCGTGCCGCATGCTCTTGTTACTTTTTCTTGCTGAAAATGAATTTGCCACTGAAAAGTGAGCCTGAGAACTGGTCCCGATCAATTGCCCTGCTCTGCAGTGAAAGTGATCCACCCGTTTGCCTTCTTCATGCATCCGTGCTCCAATTACTCTCTGTTCTTTGCAAGTGCAGCAGGAATGAAGACTTAAGTCTAAATGTGTGGGAGCTTAAGTCTCTCCACCTCCACCCTTTGGGAGGCCACCCACCAAGCTCAGAACTCCTCCAGGACCCAGGCCAACAAGCTTCCTTGCTTGCACATAAACAGAGTTGCTGGGCTGTGATAGATAGGTTTCCATCTTTGCACAGTCCTCATTCAACAGTACCTCAGCTCCCAGCTTCTCAGTAGCAGTCCTATCACACTTTAACAAGGGCTTTCAATTTAGTGGACACTGTAACACACACATTTGGCAGCTCCCCTCTAGATTTCTTTTTTCTGCTTTTCTTTTTCTCTATAGAACTCAGTTTAAAGGCTATAGACTTGACTTGACTGGCAGAATATTTTCCATACATTTTCTTATCTCTCGACTGCAGCACATTTTTGTTTAAGCCATCCATTTTCTTCATTTTGCCATGTCTTTCCAAGCGTGCTGCTCCATTTCACCTCTGAGAGGCACATCGTTCAAAGATGACTGAGGGCATTTACAAAGAGCATGGAAATTGAGTCTCAAAACAGGATTGATTGGCTGGCTCTACTTCAACAGAGGAGAAAAGAGAGTCACAGAGCACTGGTCAAGTTCTAGCAGCTGTCCTCACATCCTTGAACAGAAGTGAGCAAGTGAACCAGGGAATCCAGGGTTCTGTGGAAGGAAATGGAGAGCAAAGGATGACATTACTGCAGATAATTTCAGCCACCAAATCCCTGCCTCCTGTGTGTGTCTGCTGAAGGGTATCTGGTGTGCCAGCCTTTGCCCAGAAGGTCAGGGCTGAGGTAGCCTGGTGAGAGCTTCGGCAAACTGCACTTTCCTTGTTGCTCCAGCCAGAAGACTTTCCAAACCCAAGTGGAAGCAGAGATTCCTATTCTATGAAAGCTGACCTCTTGGCACTGGGTAAACTTTTTACACTTCATAAATATAGTGCCCAGGGGTAGACTTCACATTTGGGAAACACATCAGTCTTTATATGGAGAACAGTATATTAATAAGTCCTAGTGATATTCAACACTTCATGCAACTTCCACATTCCCTCATATGATACAGGGAGGAGCCTGAGTAGCTAACATGTTGGGTAGATATAGGAATCTCGTTCTATTCATGTGTGTAATCTCCCTTCCATTGGCTCATGTGCAGTTACCTACCTCTGAATTCTATAAAGCTGACAACTGGCACTTGGTCTTTGGAAGTACATACTTGTGCACTGTTATTAGGAAAGTCTTGCTCCTATTGTCACCAATCAGACATTTACCACCTCCTTTATGTCAGCCTTCCAAAGCCTTGGTCTGCATAACCAGACCCAGTCACTTTATATTTAAGCAAGTATAAGTGAGAGAGATTTATACCAGGACAGAGCTGAGATGTACCATGAAGCCCATGATTTTATAATCCAGGAAACTGACGGGAACATTCAAGCAACTTGGTGGTCTGAAAATATCCTGAGCCATGTGAACTTGGAACCTCAATTTCCAAAACTCTAAATGACTCACGAAGAAACATCTCCTTTTCAAGAAACTGTAAGGTTGAAATGACAGAAGTAAACGACCTTCCTAAACTGCAGCGAAATGCACAGTGGAGTCGGTGTGTTCATAGCCCTAGCCACATAACTAAGATAAATGTGTGATATTAATTTTGTCAAACAAAATTCAAGTCTAACTCTATTTGGCATAATCATTCTAAGATTTATATGGAGAGATCCTTTTTTAAAATTTTTGATACTTTATTTACATTTCCAATGTTTCCCCCTTTCTCCTTCCTCTTTGGAAACCCCCTATCCCCTCCCCCTCCCTGCCTCTATGAGGGTATTCCACCTCCCACCCACCCGCCCACCCACTCCCATATTCCCACCTTGACATTCCCCTTTACTGGGGCCTCTAACACCCTCAGGCCCAAGGGCCTCTCCTCCCCCTGATGGTCAACAAGGCCCTCCTCTGCCACATATGTGGTCTGAACCTTGGGTCCCTCAATGTGTGTTCTT
>CM052706.1:28838918-28869147 GCA_028551405.1 Uromys caudimaculatus
AAACCCAGGATAGCAAAAGCTATTCTCAACAACAAAAGAACTTATGGGGGAATCAGCATTCCTCAAGCTGTAATACAGAGTAGTAGTGATAAAAACTGCATGGTATTGGTACAGCGACCGGCAGGTAGATCAATGGAATAGAATTGAAGACCCAGAAATGAACCCACACACCTAGGGTCACTTGATTTTCGACAAAGGAGCCAAAACCATCCAGTGGAAAAAAGACAGCATTTTCAACAAATGGTGCTGGTTCAACTGGCGGTCTACATGCAGAAGAATGTGAATTGATCCATTCCTATCTCCCTGTACAAAGCTCACATCCAAGTAGATCAAGGACCTCCACATAAAACCAGATACACTGAATCTAATAGAAGAGAAACTGGGGAAAAGCCTCAAACACATGGGTACAGGGGAAAAGTTCCTGAACATAATACCAATGGCTTATGCTCTAAGATCAAGAATGGACAAATGGGACCTCATGAAATTGCAAAGCTTCTGTAAGGCAAAGGACACTGTCAATAGGACAAAAGGGCAAGTAACAGATTGGGAAAAGATCTTTACCAATCCTACGTCCAATAGAGGGCTAATATCCAATATATACAAAGTTACACTCCAGAGATCTAAATAACCCTGTCAAAAATGGGGAACAGAGCTAAACAGAGAATTCTCAACTGAGGAAACTGGTAGGGCTGAAAAGCACCTAAAGAAATATTCAACATCCTTAGTCATCAGGGAAATGCAAATCAAAACAACCCTGAGATTCCACCTCACACCAGTCAGAATGGCTAAGATCAAAACTCAGGTGACAGCAGATGCTGGTGAGGATGTGGAGAAAGAGGAACACTCCTTCATTGCTGGTGGGAATGTAAGCTGGTACCACCAGTCTCAAAATCAGTTTGGTAGACCCTCAGAAAAATGAACATAATACTACCTGAAAACCCAGCTTTTCCACTCCTGGGCATATACCCAGAAGATGCTCCAACATGTAATAAAGACACATACTCTACTATGTTCATAGTAGCCATATTTATAATAGCCAGAAGTTGGAAACAACCCTGATGTCCCTTAACAGTGGAATTGATACAGAAAATGTAGTACATTTACACAATGGAATACCACTCAGGTATTAAGAACAATGACTTCATGAAATTTGCAGGCAAATGGATGGAACTTGAAAATATCATCCTGAGTGATGTAACTCAGTCACAAAATTATGAACATGGTATGTACTCACTGATAAGTGGATATTATCCCAAAAGTTTGGAATACCCTAAATTCACTTCACAGCCACTGTTAGGCTGAGCATGAGGTCCCAGATGGAGGAGTTGGAAAAGGGACTGAAGGAGCTGAGGGAGTCTGCAGCCCCATGGAGGTAGCAACAGTGTCAACTGGCCTGATCCCCCAATGTTCCCGGGGACTGGATCACCAACCAAAGAATACACATGGAGGGACCCATGGTGTTGGCCACATATGTGGCAGATGAGGGTCTTGTTAGCCATCAGAGGGAGGAGAGGCCCTTGGGCCTGAGGGTGTTAGATGCCCCAGTATAGGGGAATTCCAATGAGGGAAGACAGGAGTAGGTCGGTGGGGGAATACCCTCATAGAGGCAGGGGAAGGGGTTAGGGGATAGGAGGTTCCAAAGGAGAGACCTGGAAAGATGGAAAAATTTGAAATGGAAATAAAATATCAAAAAAAAAAAAGAAAGAAAGAAAGAAAGAAAGACAAATGTCTTGTGGATGTTGGTTTTCAATCCTTAAATATGTGTGTTTTATTTAGAATAACTACAGAAGTCAAAAAATTAGTGAAGGGATGTTGTAGGAGGGTTTTCAAGGGAGAGTGATAAAACACAGTGCTGTAACGGCTGAAAGAGTAATGTAGCAGGAAGTGCTAAATCGTCATGGTAGATGAGAAGGCAGAGTGGAGAAGGGAATTTGGGAGAGACAACTATCATTAAATGTTTTTTGAAAAAAAGTCATATGGAAACCTACAGTAGTATAAATTATAAATACATATATGTATATGCAAATACATATATTTGAGGAGTAAAAATTAATAACATTAGGCTATATTATAGGTAACAACTACCCCAACTAGACAGTGTCAGAGATGGATTATCTCTTTTAGAGTTGTTGGGAAGTAAGGTCAACAGACCCTACATTAAAGGCTATTGACTGTAACTGAAACTGACTAAACTTCAGAACTTGATCAGAGAGACCATCGGTGAAAAAAACCATATACTCAAATCATAGAAACATCAAGATGATACTTACCTGGAAGCTTCAAACACACTGGCTAAAATTCATTTGCTGGAAGGTGCTGTGTTTGCTACCAGAGGAGAAAATTAATCACCAGTCTCACCAATCTGTGAACTTTGCGAACTATAATAATACCTTGCCTAATAAGATGTATACTAGTGTAGTAGTAGTGTGAAAGTTATGTGAATAATTGACCACTTTCTTATTATATCTGAGGCTTGATTCCATGATGGAACCCATATTCAGTACAGTTAATAAGGACTAGAATCTGTGACTATATAGATAATAGGCTCTATCTAAGTAGGGGAGATCATAATGCAATTTGTCTGATAAATGGACGTCATATTAAAATGACTCCTAATGACTTATTGCTACATTTATAGATTAGTACATTCCTCAACTCTCATATTGAAAAACTTCTTGTAGAATATGGCAATTAACCCAGAGAACTGTAAGTGGTCAATATACAGGGTATAAAAGACTATGGAGTTCTCAGTTCTAAATGGAACGTTTGCACTCCCATCCCAAGACTCTCTTTGGGTCAGAGGGAGAAGAAAGAGTGCAAGACCAAGAAGTGGTAGATAACTCCAAGGAAACAGCGCTTTTATGGACACAACAGGGAAATTGAACATACGAAGTCAGAGGTATTATGGCAGCACTTACAGACTTATGTAGGCCCAAACCAGAGAAAATTAAAACATGGGGGAAGAGTGGAGAGAGCCTATAGGAGCTGAGGAGCTATTGGCAATGATTGATAGAGAGGACAAATTGATTTTCTTTAAGGGTGTGCATCTGGAACGTGTTGAGGGAGAATGGCAAATATGATCAAAATACATTTCATAACATTTTCAATTGGTGACTTATATATTTTTAGAATTTTATTTTTATTCATTAATCTTTTTACAGTCCAGTTGTCATCCCTCTCCTGGTCCACCTTCTGACTGTTCCTTATTCCATACTTCCTCTTCCAGTCTCCAAGAGGATGTCCCCACCCCTCACCCCACCCCTACCAGACCTCCCCACTCCCTGGGGCCTTAAGTCTCTCGAGGGTTAGGTGCATCTTCTCTCACTGGTGCTAGACCAGGCAGTCCTCTGCTGTATATGTGTTGGGGGCCTCATATCAGCTGCTGTATGCTGTCTGGTTGGTGGCTCAATGTCTGAGAGAGGGTCCAGGTTAGTTGATACTGCTGGTCTGCCTATGGAGTCACTCTCCTCAGCTTCTTCTAGCTTTACCCTAAATTCACCACAGGGTCCCCAGCTTCTGTTTATTGGTTGGGTGTAAGTATGTGCATCTGACACTTCCAGCTACTTGTTGGGCCTCTCGGAGGGCAGCCATGTTAGGCTTCTATCTGTAAGTACACCATAGCTCCAGTAATAGGATCAGGCCTTGGGGCCTCCTCTTGAGCTGGATCAAAATTTGGGCCTGTCACTGGACTTCCTTTCCTTCAGGATCCTCTCCATTTTGTCCCTGAAGTTCTTTTAGACAGGAACAATTCTGGGTCAGAGTTTTTGACTGTGGGATAGCATGGGATGGCAACTCCCTCCCTCATTTGATGCCCTTTCTTCTTGCTGGAGGTGGGCTCTATGAGTTCCTTCTCTCTGTTGTTGGACATTTCATCTAAGTTCCCTTCTTTTGGGTCCTGAGAGTCTCTAACCTCCCAGGTCTCTGATACTTTCTAGAGGGTCCCTCTGACTTCTATCTCTCGAGGTTTCCTGCTTCCATTTCTTCTGCTGGCCCTCAGGGCTTTCGTCCTGTTTTCCCCCACCCCCAATACCTGATCATGTTCCCCTTTTCCCCTCCAACTCCTCTCTCCTATCTGGGTCCCTCCCTCCCTCTGCCCCCATGGTTGCCTTCTTCTCACTCCCAAGTGGGATTGAGGCATGCTCACTTGGGCCCTTCAGCTTGTTAACTTTCTTGAGTTCTGAAGACCTTATCCTGGGTATTCTGTACATTTTTGGCTAATATCCACTTATTAGTGAGTACATACCATGCATGTCCTTTTGGGTCTGAGTTATCTCACTCAAGATGATATTTTCTAAGATCAAAAGCTCTGGTGACAGCACATGTTTGTGAGGATGTGAAGACAGAGAAACACTCCACCATTGCTGGTGGGATTGCAAACTCATACAACCACTCTGGAAACCAACTGGAGGTTCCTCAAAAATTGGAAATCGACCTTGTATAGCTATACCACTCTTGGGTGTATACCCAAAAGATGCCCCACCATGCTACAGGGGCACATGTTTCACTATGTTTATAGTGGGCTTATTCATAATTCAGCCAGAAGCTGAAAATAACCCAGATACCCCACAACGAAAGAATGGATACAGAAAACATGGTTAATTTACCCAATGGAATACTAGTCAGCTGTTAAGAACGAGGACACCATGAGTTTTGAAGGCAACTGGATGGAACTAGAAACATTTTTAGAATTTATTCTGATGATTCTCTAAATTTCCTCAGTGTCTGTTTTAATATCTCTCCTTTTCTCCCAAATTTAATTAATTTGGAAAATCTCTCTCTTCTTTTGGACAGTTTGGCTAAAGTTTGTTAATATATTAAAAATTACAAAGAGCCAACTCTTAATTTAATTGTGAGTTGCTTGTTTTGTTTGCTTCTATTTCCTTAATTGCAGCCTTGATTTTGATTATCTTTCAATTGTTTCTACTGTTCCATACTGTTTTTATTGTTTGCAGAGTTTATTCTTGTTTTTAAAAGTTTTTAAGAGCATGTTTAAATTGTTATTTTGAGATCTCAATATTTTTGATGTAAGTGCTAGTCCATTCGTTTTCCTCTTGGGATACCTTTCATTGTGCTCTATAGATTTCAGTATATTGTATTTTCATTTTCATTTAATTCTAGACATTTTTAAATTTTCTTCTTTATTTCTTCCTGATTATTGTTCAATTTCCTGGTTGTTTATAACTTATTGTATATCGTACATTTATTGACTATATAATGTATTATTGTATATTTATTATCATATTTTTATAAATTATTGTATGATTTCCTGATTATTGTTCAGTAGTGTGCTATTTATTCCCATTAGTTTGTATACATTCTATAGTTTCTTTTGCTACTGCTATCCAGCTTTATCGTATTATTGTTAACTAGAATGCAGGCTTTTGTTTCAGTTTGCCTGTATTTGCTGAGACTTTCTGCAACTATTAGAATATTAATCCCCAGGAATAGGATTATATTAGCTGTTCTCAGAGGAAAAAAAGTAAACAAAACTTATGTTCTTTACTGCCAACAACAGTGAATTCTGTGATCTTCTCTTCATCTCTGTTGTTTAATGTACAAAGAATCCTTGGAGCTTTGAACACAGTGGTAATGAGGTATGTCTATGTGCACTAGGACCACACAATACGTGGAATGACCCAGTGTAAGGTGGGTCCACAACTAACATTCTTTGAGGTTTTTTTTTCGAGATGTAAACAAAATTTTTTTTGAAACGACTTTTAAAGGAAAATAATTTTCACAGGAACCATAACACAGTCTTTTAATATTCTCATATCAGAGAATAGAAAGGTAAGAAGATGTTTTATGAAATGGGTTAAGAAGAGGTAGATTTTGACTTCTTTCTACTTCTAAAGGACTCCACTTCTGAGTCTCTGAACCTCAGGACTATAAGATAACAAATGCTACACAGAAAACATTTAAGAATCAGGTATAACCAAATAGGATACTGCATCTAAAATCTACACAGGGTCTCAGCATAACGCCTTGCCTGATAACGTTGAACTCACTATGTAGACCAAAGTAGCCTTGACATCCCAGAGATTCATCTACCTCTGCCTCATGAGTGTTGGAATTAAAGGCATGTCCCACCACACTTGGCAAGTTTATTGAGTTTTATAAAAATACTGCATGTGTTGTTTACAAATCAACAAGCAAGACATTTTAGGAATAAGAAATGCACAAAACACTTCACAATGGGTATATTTAGAGTCTGTCTTCATCTGTTTGCATGATGATATGCTAATAAATCTGGTAACTTATTTGAAATATTTTTAACCATAAAAACAATGCCATCACATGAAAACATAAAGTTATCAATATACCTTTATTATGACATGATATTTGCTTATTTTGACAGTGGAAGTCAAAATAGAATTTGTCATATTGTGATCTACCTAAATATGCTATATTTTTTTTTGTCAACAAAGTATTTTTAGGTTGTGCTGTTTTCACACAATAACTTCAGATGTGGCAAATATTTAGAACTTATAAAATTGTACTGTGAATAATTATGTTTTGAAATATTCAACAAATACAATTGCTAATTATATGTGAAGGGCAGCAGTTAAACTTCAGGAAGTATTGTTTGTTATTTCCTTACAATCATTTTGCTTCGTTTATACAGCTTTAGAGAACTGAAACATGCAACTGAATCTTGATTAATCATTGAATTACAACTATTGAAAACTTGGAAACTTTTCTGGAGCCTTTGGAAGGAAACTCTGCTCCCTCTCATTTCCAGTGAGCTTCAGTCTCAGCATCTGCCTGCTCAAACACTTGGAAATTTTTCTAGAATTAGGACTGACTTTTGAAATGGCTGGATGATTTTCAAGTATTACATTTGCTACATTGCTGGACAGCTTGCGGAGGACTTTTATAAATTGTACTGAGGATGTTTCCTGCTTCGGTACATTATATGTAATGCTATTAATTGGTGAGATTTCTTTAAGCATTTGAGGTCAACTCAGGACAAGAGGCAACAAAAACAGATGTTTTAAGACTGTATTGACCTGGGATTTGAGACTCTGGGTCAACAGGACATTTCCATTTTTGCATGCAAAGAAAACACACACTGAGGCTCCTCTTCCATAATTTCTCTTCTGAACCACAGCATTTTCTGGTTTATAGTTTAGCATTTCCAGTCAAAGAACTTCACATTTATTTTGAACAGAGAAAAGGTCTTCAAGCTGTAGGAAAAAGAAAGCAATTCAAATAGGGACAGTTCCATAAAAATTTACCCCAAATTCTTCTTGACTGGAAAATATGACTATTGTACACAGTATCTTCAGCCATAAAATGTGTGTAATACTGGACAAGTAAGAATACTTTTGTTTCTGGATAGCAGCTTGAGTAGATACTCTATTGGGCAACTTCCTAACCATACAATAGAGCCTTTCACAGTATAAATTCTATAACTTTAGTACATATTAAAATCATCTTTAAAAAGGTTTAATCATATTAATGTCATCTGGATTACAATGTGTTCTATCTGTGTGCTGGTAACCTAAGTTGTAGGACAAAGCCAAGAATCCTTATCTGTGAACTCAGGGCAACAAAACTTCCTGTCAAAACTACTTCAAGTGAGGGGTGCAAGCCCAAGGAAGAAGCTCCCAGTGGCTGTTGTGTGGGAGCTACTGAGCCTCATTCCATCTATCCCTACTGTCTTCTTCCAAGACCAAACACATTTATTACCTTCCTGTTCTATGTCTCTGAGAAAACTTGGAACTGACATGAACCTACCAACTTAAAGCTAGACCGTGCTGTTTTTATACTCATGCTTCTTTGGAGTTGTGGGAATTTGGATAGACTCTGAACCTCTAAAGTGCAGCAAACCAACCATAATTAGCTTACATGATGAAAGGAAACAATTTGTGGTCATGATACATCCATTATGTAAATAATTTTATACACACTCACGTTTAACCAATATTCCTTTATATTAATGAATCAAATTTTTACTAACAAAAATAAATATGAGGTTTCACAGGCGAGGTCAACCTTCTGTGGCCTAGATGACCGAGTGTTACTGAATGGCAGTAATAAGCCACACCTGCAGAGCATGCACTCTGGGGATTGTTAAACAGCACTTTCTTAAGCATACTTAGTGCTTTTTCTACATTTGTAGACCTGTTTCCAAATTGCTCACAGATTGTGAAAGTGCTAATTGGCAATGCTCCTGCATTGGTTCAGTGACTCCCACATTCTCTGGCAGTTGGCTCAGTTAAAACATAAAACTACTAAAGGTGCTGTTTTAACTAAAGTAATTTAGATAGTGTTTTGCTTGCTAATTTGGGAAGCTATCTTATGCTCAAAACTTCAGTGACTCCTCAAATTAACTTGGCCAGGATTATGTTTACGTCAATCACCAAACTTAAAATTTGGAGTAGAAAGTTTATAGCTAGATAGAGAGGGTAAGGTGAAATTTCCAGATACTAAACAAAACATATTTTGGAATTTATTGCCTTTTCTTTGTTTATAAATACTTTGCACATATGCATAATTTCATAGGCATTTGGAATGTATAAGACTGTCCAAGTATCAGTGAGCAT
Organism: Uromys caudimaculatus; assembly: GCA_028551405.1. NCBI lineage: Eukaryota > Metazoa > Chordata > Mammalia > Rodentia > Muridae > Uromys > Uromys caudimaculatus. The sequence goes on from CM052706.1 coordinate 28,847,465, forward strand.
GCAGGATATAAAATTAGAAGTTAAATCCCTTTTGAATGTGTCCAGGAAGATACATCAATTCCATGTGAATAAATGGATATGGTACCCAATTCTTCTCTCGCCTCATCTCCCTCACCATGTTAGACAGAAGAGGGCCATTGGTAGATATAAAATGAACTAAGCATTCAGAGCAGGATGAATGCTACCTGCTCTGAATTCTTAGGAAGTCCTTCTAGATGTTTCTAAATCACTGGGCAGGCATCTGGGAGAAAACTGTCCTTTCAGTTCATGTTAAATATAATCTTAAACTTGGAATGGAAGGAAGTTTCTAAAACTAGGGAATATTAGTGCATCAGGAGGTATTACCAGTAACAGAAGTTAAGGCTGGAGGAAGAAAAGGGAAATTTTACCAAATTTTCAGAATTATTTTCTGTCAAGTATTACCTAATATGTCTCCACTTTTAAATAAAAAAAGAGTCTGTGATTCTTTTCCTTCAATAGTGAAAAGCATGATTAACTTTTTTTCAGTAGAGTTACAGTAAAAAGAAGTTAGTAATCCTTTACAGTTGGTTTATTTTATCATCATTTTGATATGGAAACATTATATATATATATATGTCATTTAATCAGATGTATATGTAAAACTGATTATATAAAATTTCCTCTTGCCCCCTTTACTTCACATTTAAAAAGAATTTGATGAGTCTATGAGGTGAAAAATGTATATGACATTTTTAAATGGTAATTTTGTTAATTCTTTGAACGTTGCAAATAGCCCTTAATTGGCCATTCTTCCAGAAGTTTTTTAGCAGAATTGAATGAAGACAGTGGAAGATCAATACATGAGGTTTCAGAAGGGAGCAAGGATCTATCAAGAAATGGGCTACAAGTTATTTGTGTGATGCTCTGAGGAAGAATCCAGGAGCATTTATTTGGTTGTTTTCTTTTTTCTTTCTTTCTTTTCTTTTCTTTTTTATACTTTATTTACATTTCAAATGTTTTCCCCTTTCCAGGTCTCCTCTTTGGAAACCCCCTATCCCCTCCCCCTCCCCCACCTCTGTGAGGGTATTCCCCTACCCACCTGCCCACCCACTCCTGTCTTCCCTCCTTGGCATTCCCCTATACTGGGGCCTCTAACACCCTCAGACCCAAGGGCCTCTCCTCCCACTGATGGCCAACAAGGCCCTCTTCTGCCACATATGTGGCCAGCACCATGGGTCCCTCTGTGTGTATTCTTTGGTTGGTGGACCAGTCTCTGGGAACACCGAGGGGTCTGCCAAGTTGACCTGTTGCTCCCTCCATGGGGCTGCAAACTCCCTCAGCTCCTTCAGTCCCTTCTCTAATTCCTCCATCTGGGACCCCATGCTCAGTCCAACAGTTGCTGTGAATTGAATCTTGGGTATTCCGAACTTTTGGGCTAATATCCACTTATCAGTGAATACATATCATGTTTGTTCTTTTGTGACTGAGTTACCTCAATTTGTATCCTGAGAAGTTGAGTAGCACTGAATTTAAAAGAGATCAGTTCATGGGTTTTAAGGGAGATATTCCAAAACAGAAAAGGATCCAGGCTGAGGCATAATTATTGTTCATCACTTTTATCCATGTCTTCCATGAAAAAGAACACATAGGAAGAAGATATAAAAATGCATGCTTTAAAAGAAAAGTTTGTGCAACTTGCAGCCTCTGCACATTCTGAAAAAGAGGCAGCAATTGTTAGGGTGTAAGCTCCTGCTCAGCACAGAACAGTCAGCAGGCCTTCCTGAGGGCAAGATCTCACCCATTAAAGCTTCCAGTTTATGAAAATTCAAATTCATTTAACAAGAAAGTGCAGATCAAGGATGCTGCTGAAAAGGTTGCTTACGCATTGAAAGCAACTGAGGAAAATGTTTTCTCAGGGTCTGCACACAGAGGATACTGAAGTTGCTGTCCAAGTTGGCATCAGAACTTGCCAACAGCATCTGCATGGTACTGGTTTTGCAAGTATGAAAGATGCCAGATTGAGGGAGGCATCTTTTTACATCATGGTTTAACAGGCATTTTGTGGTTATAGCAGAAAACATGTTTATGAAGGATTGTCTGCATTAGGTTAACTGAAATGAATGTGAATGGGATCACACTTTGGGCTGTGGTCCTGAACTGAATAAAAAGGAGGAAATGACTAAGCACAAGCTTCCATCTTTCTTCGCTTCCTAATGTAAGATATGATGTGAACAACTCTCACTCTGGCCACCATAATTTTCCCATTCCTCCTATGTCCAACATCACCTGGTCCTAGACACCTGACTAGGGCAAAGGGGAATGAAGAAAGGACAGACATACAGAAAAGCTTGGTTCAGATAGGCCAGGCTCATTCTGATGGAGTGGCTTCAACTCTGTAACAACTCAGAATATCAGCACGTTTATTAGGTACAGCAGAAGGTGGCTTTAGCTGATCTCTGTGAGAAATTTTAGTAGAGGAGCCATCTCAGGCTATAAACACATGGGAGGAGGAAGCTGCGGCTGAAACTTTCTCTTCACTGTCTCAGCATGCCCATAGGGGCCAGAGAAAGGCTTTTCCAGTTTCTTTGGGTCCGAGGCATTGGTCCTTGTCTGTAACACATATTCTATCAGGGCTTCCTCAGCTCACCCCACACCATGATGGACTGTACCCTTTCACTTTGTGCCAAATTAAACCCCTTGTTCATTAAGTTGCTTTTATCAGGTATTTTCTCACGTTAACAAAGAACTAATAAATGAATTTATATTTCTTATCATTCATTTATCCTATTTTTTCCGCCCTTTGATTTCTTTTATTTAAGCTAAAAATCCGCATACTTAGCTTACAACTCTAGGAAGTCAGTGGAATGTAATCATGCTAATGACTTCTGGAAAAGTCCATATTCATACAGGTAAAATGGGGAGGAAGCATGCACTGTCATTCTGCACTTTGTGTCAGGTATTTGGGCAAAACAAAGAGAAAAATAACTATAAAATCCAAAATATAACCAAAATACTAAGATTTTGGAAATTGCAAACAATCTTGCTTCTCAGACTTTTCAAGCCAATATCTATGGCAAAAGAATGCTAATATCAACCAGATGGTCCCAATATGCAGGGATACATAGAGAAATTCTGCTGGAACTGACACTTAGAAACATCTGTGGTGGTCTAGAAGTAAGCAGGTCCATTTTGCACCCATAGAAACATATATTTAATTGATGAGAGATAATAGGGCTCTCAGGAAGTTTTAAAAATCAAAGAAACCCTATTATGCAAAGTTTTAGAATTCCCCATTCTTATTCTTATGTTTGCTCCAGAATCATCTAAAGTGTTTTTAAAACAGTTTTTAGGCCACACTCAAGAGATGTTGATTGAATACATCTTCACTAAGATCATGATGGTTTTGAAGAAGTTCCTGAATACTCATACGTGTCTTAGTGCAATGCCTCTTAATTGTTACTCAGGTTAAGATATTGGGTCAGTCAGTCTGGAGTAGAACTGCAGTTGCACCAAGCCTCCAGGTGGTATTGCAGACAGAAGACCACTTTCTACCTAAGAAAGGTGGTTAGATGCCCAAGGGGCTCATTGAGTAGCTGGGATGCCCTGTGCAGCCTTAGAAGCTACTGCTCAGGGGCTGGGAACTGTTAAACATCGTATTCACTGCAGCTTGCCTCCCTCCCTCATCTAGTGATCTTGCTTACCTAGCTGTGTAAAAGCATATTAATTCACAATGACTTATACAAGACTAGAGAGGAAGATCAGTATATTTGGGTCAGAAAATTCTTTTGTCGTATGCAAAATCATAGAAAGTCAGCTTGTTGGAAGATTGTCTAATGAGCCTTAAACAACTTAAGAATTCAGACTTATAAAACATTTCTCAGATGAAGTTGAAACTTACTTTTTTTGCCAAAAGAATCATAATATAGGAACTTCCTATGTAAAGATACAACTCTCCATGAACATATCTGATAAGCCTGCTGAGATAACTCTCCTGCACTGTAAGAGGTAGGGTTTTGGTCCCTATAATATTTTAATTTGAGACTAATGGCTATGAAGATAGTGACACGTGCCAAATGAAGACCGAGATTATACATTCTGTTGAAGCTTTTAATGACTTGTGATGAGGATATTCTCAATTTTCTTGATGAATTCAAAATAATTGGGCTTTTGGAAGTGAAAAGTGATATAATTATAAGTGATTTGATTATAAAAATAATCAAAGTGGTAGAAACTTCTAGAATCTATGAATCATTCTCAGACAATAGCTAAAGAAATCAGGAAAGTAACTCCTTTCACAATAGCTTTAAAATATAAAATATCTTAGTGTAATGATCAAAACGTTAAAACATTGAAGAAAGAAATTGAGGAAGGTATCAGCAGATGGAAAGATCCCCTACACTCATGGATTGGTGAAATTAATATAGTACAAATGGCCACCCTATCAAAAGCAATCTATATGTTTATTGCAATCTTCACCAGATTTCCAACAATATTCTTCTCAGATTTGGAAAGACACATTTCAGCTTCATATGAAAACATACAAAAAACCCCAAGGATAGCTAAACTACTCCTGAATGATAACTGAAGTGTTCCATGGCATTGACACAAAAACAGACATGTTGATCAAGGAACTAAATAGAAGGCCTAGACAAAAATGCATGCATCTGTGGATACCATTTGCTGATGAAGCTAGAAATGCACACTCTGGCAAAAAGACAGCATCTTCAACAAATGGTGCTGGCTGAACTGGATGGCTGTATGTAGAAGAATTCAAACAGATACATAATTTTCACTTTTCACAGAGCTCAACTCCAAGTGGATCAAAGACCTAAACATTAAATCAAATACACTGATCCTGACAGAAAATAAAGTGGGGAATTGCCTTAAACTCATTGGCACAAGAAAAGACTTTCCTGAACAGAAGACCATTAGCACAGACACTAACAACAACCCTTCATAAATAGGATCTCATGGAACCTAAAAGTTTTTTTACACCAAAGGATACATCTGTTGGATAAATTAGCAGGCTATATAATGGAAAAATATTTTTCCCAACTGTGTACCTCATAGAGGGCTAATGTCCAAAACATAAAGAACCTTCTCCAAAAAACTGAGCAGCAAGAAAATGATCAATTTAGTTTAAAAGTGGGGTACAGATCTAACCATAATTCTCAAAAGAAGGAACTCAAATACTGTAAAACATTTAAAGAAAATTTTAGCAGCCTTAGTCATGAGGAAAATGCAAATCAAAACTGCTTTGAGATTTCATCTGACACCAATCAGAATGGCCAAGATCAGAATGATAGCTCACGCTGGCAAGGAAGTGCAGTAAGGAAAATACTCATCCATTGCTGGTGAGGGCACATGCTTTTACGGCAACAGGAAATCAGTGTGGCGATTCACCAGAAAGATGAGAATTAATCCACTTCAAGATCCAGCTATACCAACCCCTCTTGGACATATGCCCCAATGACACTTCATCCTCCTATGTAGACACTTGTTTCAGCCATGTTTATTGCTGCCCTATTTATAATAGCAGAAGTTGGAAAGAACCTAGACATCTGTCAACAGGTAAATGGATAAAGAAATGTGGTACATTTACACAATGAAATGTTGTAAAAATGCAATAATGAAATTCACAGGTAAATGGAGGGAACTAGAAAAATCATCCTGAGTAAAGTAACGAAGACCCAGAGAGACAATGTCGATATTAGATATACACCATTGATAAATGAGCTATAAACCATAGAACCACAGAGGTAGAGAGTAAGGGACTAGGAGAGAGGTAGCTTCCAATAATAAAAATGTATTACATCTAATAGAGTTCTTGAGCAGAGCGTTCCCATGGGAACCCTCAGACAACCTAGGCTACTTTTGAAGTTATTGGTTACTCTCCACATACTGTAGGTGAAACCTCATTGCTAAAGACAATACCTACACAACTTACTGAACTAGTAGAAGTCTAGCTGATGCCTGCCTAGAACCTTTACTTGAAAATACTCTTCATGCTACCAAAGAAGAAAGGTAAATACCAACCCAGCTACAAACTCTTTGATCTGCACAATTGACCTATTTGAACGATGTGCTGGTGCAATGGTGGCACAAAGCTTGTGAGAGTAACCAACCAAGATCTGATTTGAGTTAAGTCCCACTCCATGAGATAGAAGCCATACTTAGCTCTGCTCGGGTGACCAAGAAGCTTAGACCAAGCAAACTTTGGTCCTCAGGGACCCAGGGGAAAACCTGTAAAAATAACTTCTATTCTCCTGATGTAATTGTCATCTCAGAGACTTACTGCTGCATACGCTCACCTTTTCTAGTTCTTTCTGAACTTTGGTTGGTTTAACTGAGCTGTTCTGGCTCAAAACTCCTATCCAAGCTGAATTATTCAATCTTGCTTCTCTCAGCTTCTCACAACATACATCACTCTATGAGCCATGGTCCTGAACTGAATAAAATGGAGAAAATTTGCCACATGCCAGCATTTATCTCTTTTTGCTTCTTAGCCACTAACACATGGAAAACTACTTTAGACTTCTGTCACCCAGAGCAAGACATAGATCTAGGAGAATAGTAGAATGTCAGGAGGAGTCATTCTATTTGTACATTTCTGTAGCAGAACAGTAGTATTTGATTTTTATAGATGTATTTTAATCCAGAAACATGTCTGCTCTGGCATAGGATCATATACAAACACCTCCTAGGTCTGTGTGATCTGACTGGAATACAGGACACAGCTTCAATCACTCTGGCTGGAATACAGCCACATCCTTAGTACACACCTGTAATCCCTAACAATGAAGGTAAAATTAGTTGCTGAAAGGAAGAAGCCATGTTTGAGACTGATGTCTAATGGGGGACAGATAAAGTGATGAATCAGAGAAAGATTTAACAGAATGAGTCAGAGATAGGACATGCCCAACTAGACAGGAAAGAGAAGCTATTTGAGAGAGAGAGAGAGAGTCAGTGAGTTGGGAATGCATGAATCAGTTGGGAGTCAGTGCAATGGAATTGAGGTTGGTTGTGAGTTCATACAGTTCAGTGCAGGTCAGCAGAGACAGTTGAATCCAGAGAATAAGAAGGAGCCTGAAGATTAGAACAAACTTCCAGAGTTAGTTTGAGGCAAAGCAGAGCAATATGTTGAGAAGTTTTCTGCTAGCTCAATGAATGCATGAGCAAAGGACATCATTGAACACCATGCTTTTAGACAGAAGTCCCAAGAAAGACTATCTGAGGGAACACAAGATTAGATGATATTCGTTGTGCTCGTTCACCACATTTGTTTCTGCATGTCTGAAAGGTCTTTTGTTGTTGTTGTTGTTGTTATGAAGAACCATTAAAATCTGATCACAATGAAATATATATGGTATTAGGATTACGCAAAGAGACAGGATCAATAATAAGTGAGATACACAGATACACATGATTAGTATATGAGACTGGCTGACCTAACTATAAAAACTGACAGGGGCTGGGATCTTTGGTCAAGCAGAAGAAACAATGGTGCAGTTTTTGTCCAAATGGCAGATTTAAGACTGAGAAAGGGGTGTTATAGTGTGAGGGTAAAGAATATGACCTACACAAGATCAAGCTAGCTCAAATCCCAGCAAAGATGGAGTAGATGATCTCTGAGCTCCAATCCATACTGAGTTATTGGCAGCAGATAGCTTCTGGGGAGGAAGAATCATTCCTTATTGAGGATGTGGCTAGTTGGAGGTTTCCCAGGCTCCAGGGAATGATTCCATATCCATGTACACACAGGCAGCACTAACTGGTGTATGTTAGAAAAAACCCATGAAGTTGGGAGTGTGGCGTGCTGTAAGGTCTATGGGAAAGATGGTGGGGGAAGACAAATATGACATTTCATTGTATACATATATACAATTTTCAAAAAATAAAAGTGTTGCTTGTCCAGCATGTTGACCACACAGGCAGGACTCTTCCTGGGTGGAGGAGTATCAGCATTTTTTCTATTCAGCTAAAGCTGAAGCTGAGGAAATAAGGTCCACCTACAGTAGAGAGCGTGGTCTGCCTTGCTCAGGCTGAAGGCCAATGCTAAGCTCATTTAGACACACCTCCAAAGACCTGTTGAATGTACCACTTGATGAATTCAATTATGTGTTTGTCCCTTGGCCTTAACAAATTGATATGTAAAATTTGCCACTAAAGCGGTGACAGGTAAGTTGGAGATACTATTCAGTTTTTAAACAGAAACAAAGCAGGTGTTATAATAAACAGTCCTATGAGTTATGTGATTCATACAGAGAGTTCCATTCATGCTAGACCAGTCTGCTGAGCCCCAGGATCCCTCACTGAGCTATGCTTTTTACGCTGGTGGAGGATCTTGCTTTGTTAAGGCTGCTGTCAGGTAAGTTGCTACAATTTAGTGTGGTTGTGCCATTTTCTTGGAATAAAGCAATAAAATAGGCTGCATCAATTGACTTTCTTTTATCAAAGATTTCTCTATAGTATGTGATGCTGTGTGGCTATGTGTTATACAGATAGAAATGTTTTTCCAAATGGGAGCCAATCCTTTTCAACCTTGCTGCTGTCTAATTGGATAAATTTGCATGACATTTGAAACCCTCCACTCCTCATTTCAACATTCTTTCCAGCTTCTTTGGTCCAGCTCCATCTCAAAGAACCACTTTCTCTGCTCATTTTCAACAAGCAGCTTTTCACTTATTGAAGTTTTATCATCCTGTTGTACAATTTGGCTCCATCTTCCAATTCAGGCTCTTGCTGTTGCCACAACCTCTAAAGTCACTTCTGTGAACGTAATGAGCTCCTGCCAGCATCATCCGTGACTGTTAGAATCAACTCCTTCTATCATCCTGTTGGTGCTGACACATGGATCTCCTTTCATGAGTCATAAATGCTCATTCTTTCTGCATTTCCTGGCTTTCCTGAGAATTAAATACAGAGTTTTATTCATTCTCAGTGACTTGTCTATACCTGAGCTATATCCCAAGTTGCAAAGATGATATTCGCAGCATTTAGTGCTGAATCTGGGACTGCAGAGATTGCCTAGTGGTTATGAGCACTTTTGGACAATCCAAGTTTATTTCCAAGCACATGCCTGGTGGTTCACACCTATCATTAACTTGGTTCCTAGGGGATCTGATCGCCTCTTCGGTCCTCTACATGCATAATACGCACACAGTGTACAGACATGCCGGGAAAACACCCCTGCACAAAAACATGCATATGCAAATAAATAAATGAATGAATGAATAAATAAATAAATAAATAAATAAATGAATGAATGAATGAATGAATGAATGAATGAATAAGTAAATAAATAAAGTGGTGAATCCTTTCCAGAAAGTTCAATTTCCTTTGGCTACATATGCAAGAGAATCACCATCTTCAGTAGCTATCATCATGAAATGTATTAATTAAATATACGGCTTGAAAGCCAAACATGCTCTTTGACCCATGCATGAGAATGGATGCTGCTGGAAGTCACAAGACAATGGTGGTCTCATACATCTCCATCAGAGCTCTGCTCTGACCAAGTGTTCTGTCAGCGAGTGGTGATACTTTGAAAGGATTTTTTTCTCCTTAACAGTATATCTCAACAATGGGTTTATGGTATCAAGAAACCATGCTCTAAACAGATATTTGGTCAACCAGGCTTAGTGTTCCACTCAGAGAACAGCACATGCACAGCAGATTGAGTATAATTCTTAAGGGTTCCAATGTAATATGATCATCACTGTTGTCCACAAACTAATGGCTGTATTTGTCTGAACACAGCTGTCAGCCTGCTCTTTCAAGCTTTAAAGTTAGGCACTGACTTCTCCCCTCAAGCTAAAGAACCCTAGATGATGTTTATGGGTATACAGAATGTCTGTTGTGCAGTTGAGGTCTTTCATCTATTTTCTTAGCTTGAGTTTTGGATGTAACAGCTGCCTCTATACCAGCACTGCCGGCTTCATTATACACTTGTGGAGGTGACATCTACTCAGAAACATCACGGAGCAACCTCTGTCTGCTTCTATCTGCATCACCCTTTCCTTCTGTAGCGGCCTCTCCTCTCGGAGCCTTGACAGAACAGAACAGCACTGGCCCTTGCCCTGGATTTGGCTATGGTTTAAAGAACTGTGTGGCTGGTTTGGTTTTTCAAAGCAGACCATTCAAAAATCCTCCACAGTCATAGTAACACTGCTTTACCACAGAATCACTGAAGTAGCGCATCGAACATATTTCAAGTACCTTCCCTGTGTGTTCACAACTTTGGCAAATGTTAAACATGGAAGGCATTTTTTTTTTTAATCTTCAAACATACCTTCTCCACTCAGTTTTATCACTTTTAGTTTTTGATTAAAGAAAGGAAGACCGCATTTCCTGCTCTTGAACACATACAGCTGCTTGCGGGATAACTAATTTTCTTTATTTCTATGTATTGCTTTGTGTCTGAGAACCTGGAAGATAAATGGAGGGGAGAGAGAGAGAGAGAGAGAGAGAGAGAGAGAGAGAGGCAGTGACCTGGGTGAAGGACAACACTCATTACAATGTTAGAAGCAGTTTGCTGTCCTATATGTGTGAGACTTATTTAAACAAGTGAAATAGTGAAATATTAAAAGAATCACCAAAATATGTCCAAAGGCAGAGAGTGAGCAATGCTACTTAAAAAGTGGTACCAGGCTTATTTGACAAGGGACACAACAAACTTTCACTATGTAAAACAATGTATGTCAGCAAAGCACAGTAATAATTGGAGAAGCAGAGTGACTGGGTGTCCACCATTGTCAACAAAAGGGAACACGCAGGAACCAGATGTACTTTTGACAATTCTTTAAATTAAACCACAGAGTGAGTGGTTTGCTTCAGAAAGATAGTGAGATAGCTCGTGGCTTGGTTTCTGGCTACTTAGAAGAAGCAAGTGTGATAACATCTGGATCAACAAAATGAAGGGCTCCATGAGGACAGATGTGTCCACGTTGGCTTCATGTCAGAAAGTTGCCAGGTAGACTAGAGTGAAAATGGGATTTCTAGTCAGAGAAGATTTTCTCTGTATCCAATGTTACAGTAAATAAAATCTCTCTTCTCTCTCTCTCTCTTTCTGTCTCTCTCCTTTCTCTGTCTCTTTTTCTCTCTCTTTTTCTCTTCCCTCCTTCCCTTAACCCCCTCTCTCTTTCTTTTTAAGATTCAACTGTAAAGTCTTCCTCCATGATGCCTGTAGAATCCACGCACATTACTAGCTGAGCAGAAACCAGCAGCTAATTACATGCAGACTTCTAAAACCTTTCACACTGATGGAATTGCTGATATTTCCCCAGAGCAAAGTGTGCAGATGCAAGATTGTTTCGTTGATGTGATCAACAATATCTTAGTATCAGTAGCCAGGAGAGAATAATACCTCACAACAAGATGGCAGCCCCCATCTGCTTCTGGGTCCCCAAAGCGTGACACCAGTGTGAAGAGAACAGGTGCAGCTCCAGCTTAATACATAACAGCTTGTGTGCTAGGAATTTTCAGCTTGCACTGTAAGTGCATAGAGTGTTCCCTGGTACATATCTTTATTAGCTCTACAGTATCAGTGTCAAAAGGAAGAATAGGAATGTCTTGTGTGAATGGTTACTTCTATGTAGAATGCAAGAATTCAATGGTATATAGTAGAAGATTCAACGACTTCTCCCATGTGTGTTTGTGTGTGTGAGCCATTATTGTCTTCATAGTAAAGTATTGCTTTGTAGGAATTCTGACAGGAATGGTTACTAACAAGAAAGCATAAAAATTATCATAGAAAGATGGAGAACAAAACAGCCACTACCCAGCAGACCTTGGGAAGCAGGAGACAAGAGAGCTATGATTCAGCTGGACTCAAAGCACACTTCCATTCAACTTATGAGCTGCAGAGAAATAGTACACAAAGCACAAATCTGTACTTATGTCATAGAGGAGGAGACTCGATCTCAGGCCTAAAAAGGGAAATTTCTGCAAATCATAACCGCAGTTTTAAAATTATGAGTGAAAACATTGCTATGTTCTGAATTCAAATGAGATCATGACCACACTGTTTTTATGTCCCCACTCACATACAGACATGCAGGCATATCTGCATTACTTAAGCACAATTCCAGAAATCTTAGGATGTAAAATATGTAATATGAGTTATCTTTTTTTTTTTAAAGAAAGGAACATGCAATAGTATAGATTTTGAAATAAGAATAAATACTCAGTGAGCATATTCTTGACTCTCCCACAGCTTTAGAAACATTTATAAAGTTGAAAAGTTCAGAAGTTTAAGTTTCTTTGTCTTTGCAGTGATTTTATTTCTGGTACTAACTTTAAACTTAGAGAAATGACATGCAGTCTCAAGAATCTAAAGCCAAGCAAATGACTTTCATTTTAATAAAGCATGACAATAACTTGTATTTTAAAATGATTTGAAATAAAAAGCCACTGGTTTCTAGGGCCTCATAGCACCTGTGGGAAGATAGAAAGTCGAATCTTGCTTACAGTAGTGGCATTTGAGTAATAAACTTCAGCTGTGGTCTCATAATCATGTACATTGATAGTAAGGAGAAAACTTTATACAAGATCACTGTGTACAGAGCACTGTTCACATTATTTATTCATGTGCCATATGCTATAAACACACATGCGCACACAAGCACACACCACACACAGACACACAGACACACAGACACACACACACACACAGACACACACACACACACACACACACACACACACGCTACTACATGCTGTCATTTACAATATACCCTGTGGTTCCTTTTTTTCTGCTTATTCCCTTGTGGTGTCCAGGCTCTGCTGCCCACCGAATGGGAAAGAATGGAGTGGAACCAAGTTCTGTGGTCCATGGCTTTTTTTGGTTCCATGTTTTCCCTTGGTGTGTTTGGACTTCCATACACACCAGGCAGGAAAGAATGAAGCAAAGTCTGGAATGAATGTGTCAACAGGATGTGGGTTGGACAGTGAATGCTGGGGCGGGAGGTTTCCTCTAGATATCTTTGTTATATCTCTTTAATATTAAAGTTATTTTAGACGATGTTCAATGAGGCAGCTCTTTCATGTGGTATTTAATGAAACAGTTTGTGCACACGTACTTTATTGGGGTGAATGAAGGATTAATAGTTTTGGGAAAGGGGGTGAGAAAATCCAATGTGGACAAGGTCATTGGCTGAAGACTAAGGTACCAAAATGCCTCCTTAGCATGGGAAGACATTCCAGGAATCTCAGATGCAAGGCTTTGTGATATTTCTCAGTTAGAAGTTGTGGGGTCTAGGATCTCCAGGTAGAGAAGAGGAAGCCTGCTGATCAAGGGAGTTCACCATTTTACATCAAGCTAAGGGCTTCCAGTAATAGCAGTTTTTGACCATAGCAGTAGAGGTTCCTGACAATACTCTACTTTACAGATTTTTAAAAAAAAAAATTGGAAAACAACGCTTAGTAAGTTGCACATGGCTGATGGCTTTGGGTGACAAAATCTAGTCTTGAGCCCAGACAGCTGGCTTCAGCTCCTGTGTTTTTTAATGTTTGCCTCTATTCACCTTTCCACATAGGCTATGTTGGTTCTAGGGTCCAGCGAAAGGTCAGCAGTATTTGAGCAGAATAGCACTTCCCTATGAGCAGTTAAGATATGGGATTACCAAAAGGCTAGTACAGTCTCTATATGCAACTTAATTTTTCAGCATTAGCTAAATATTGCTAAGTGGAAGTTGATACAGAAATGAATGAACCATCCCAGCTAATGAAGACAGACCACTTAGTATATATGACCCTTTGTTTGTTTGTTTGTTAAACAGGCTTTGGAAGTACTAGCTTAAATGTCCTTTCCATATCTTGTGCTTTGTAAAGGCATATATATTATGTTGGTTTCATAGATGTGCAAGCCCAACTTGCCATAACTGATCAGTACATCTTGCCACTCAGATGAACATGTACCTGTGAATAAGGAGGCGTACAGACTTCACATGTAACAGTCTCATGTGATAGCATACCACCTCCCTTACTTCTATACTGATCATATAGTGTTAGCATTGTTTTGTGTCTACTAGAGGGAGGAAAAATTGAGTGAGAGGGAAATGACGAAGTATAACCTCAGTCAGCTGTAAATGGAGGGGGTAGGCAGGATTCAAACCCAAGCTGTCTGTGCATTGAAGCTGCTTTCCGACATCTGTGCTCTTCATCCAAAGTGTTTATCTAGAAGAGGTGTGTGCTGACAGTGAAAATGGAGTTGTAAATGGCACGAATGTTTGAAAGCCACGGCTTCAGTGTTACTACACAGGCAAAAGCCACTCAGAGACAAGCTGTTAAAGTGACTTCAAGGAAATCGATGCTCAAATCTTAATGTGAAAATATACAGAAGTGATGGCTAAGAGGGACGAGTAAAGAAATAATGATGGTTCTGGAATCAATGCCAATGATATCAAGCATCTGTTCAGAACCGATCAGAGTCAAATACAGCTATAAGTGTATTATGTCCATTAACAGTTTCTGTTCTAAACACTTTAAATCAGATGTCACAAAACATCCTTATTTCGGCAAAGGGAAAACTGGCACATTTCAGTCAGGCTGAAAAATTAGGCAAAAACATTTAATGTAGAAAAAAATATATAAGCACCATATACTAGTTGCTGTGGTAGCTGCTAAGAAGAAAAGAAATGAGAGCAAAAATATAATATTCTAGTTTAAAAAGGTAGAAAGAATGATGCCTGTTACCTTGCACAAACCCAAATTGAAAGAATGGTCAGCGAGCATTAGCCCAGCAATGATGGGAGAGGGTTTTTCATAGAACCAGCAGTGAAAGCAAAGGAAATTAAGTCAGGCAGGATTCTTTTATAAGGGTCCCCAATGTGGAGTGGTATAAGTTGCATGTCAGGGGTCAAGGCAAATACAGGAAGACTCCACCTTTCAAGGTTGGAAACATAAGTAACTGCTTTGGGGAGTCCCTGGAAGGTTTTAATGGTTTAAGTCAGAGAAAAGCAATGTTCAAAATGAAAGATAGTGATGCATACTCCCGAGAAAGACATGAACAAGTAGACGGGTAATGATAGGGATAAAATCAGGTTAGAGCGATAGCGTTGGTAAATGCCTGGGAAGCTAAACTAGGGCAAGGCATTCGGGAGGTTGGAATGCCTGCTTTGTTGGGCATGCTGCTGGCATGGCGTAGCGAGGGGGAAAGAATTTGAGTCCTCGTGGTCAAATGCTTGTGTAAACGTGTAGGGTAGCAATCTTATGATCAGGCACACTAAATAAGCACATTTTCAGTGTTAAACACACATGACAGTGCCAGATAATCACTCTGCTTTGAGTGTGAATAGTTCAATATCTGATGATGATGATTAATAATTGTTACATCATCCTGATTTCAGTTTTTCCTTCCTCCTCTTCTCCAAGCCCCTCATTCCTAACTCTCTTCTTCTCCATCCCCCCATCCACTCCTCCTCTGTTTCTATTCAGAAAATGGTAGTCCTCTCATGAATATCAAGCACACATGTCATATCAAGTCATAGTAAGACTAGGCACTTCCCCTGCTATTAAGGCTCCCAAGGCAACCCAGTATGAGGAAACATGTCACTAAAGGCCACTAAAGAGTCCCTGTTCCCACTATTAGGATTCCCATTAGAAGATTAAGCTATACAACTGTAACATGTCCCATGAAGGGTTCCTGATTGGTGGCTTAGTTTCTGTGAGCCATCAAAGGCCAAGTTTATTAATTCTGTAAGGTTTCTTGTGGTGTCCTTGACCTCTCTGGCTCCTACAATCCTCCCCCACCTCTTCAGTAGGACTTCCTAAGCTCCACCTAATGTTTGATTGCGGGTCTCATAATCTGTTCCCATCAGTTGCTGGGTGAAGCCTCTCTGATGACAACTGTTCTAGGCACCAATCTATGAGTATTCCAGAATATCATCAGGCATCATTTCATTGACACATTTTTTTTTTTTTTTTTTTTTTTGCCAGTTTGGTTCTATCCTAGTTCTCTGGGTTATCCAGCCTCCAAGTCCTGGCCCTTCAAATAGTGTCTGTGTTTTGTAGAGAGTTACCACGTCTATTGGATATTTTCTGTTGCTTCTGTTTCTATGATAGATTTGCCAGCCCCTTGGGTAAGTACATGGAGACCTTAGTCTGACTTTTCTGTCCATCAGGAAGTCTTGGCTTATTTCTAGACGCTGATGTATAATAGAAAGTGGCAGGGTTTTTTCAGCTCAGTATTTTCCAATCATTACAGTAAAACTGACCATTTAAACTTTTCTGGTTGGCTTTTATACCGGCTTTAAAGTTGTTTTTTTTCTAAATTGGATTTGATTTGTTTGTGGAGGCAATGATAATGTTAGAATTCAGGCCAATAGTAAAATTGTTTTTATTGAGTTTGGACAGGAGCTCCATTAAGTTAAGCACATGTTGAAACTATTCTTGATCTTTCTTCATAAACTAGCATACTCTCCTTCACATTTATCTATCCTTACAGTCATCAGTGGACTGTTGACAAATATCTAGAATTGGGGAGACAGATCTTTATCTTTGGGGATTTAAAGAAAAGGTTTCGAAGTTGCTTTAAATACAGATAAATTGCACATGATTCTATGTCCAATGCATTTTAAGTTTGCTGACTTAGCAAAATTGGCTAAAGAATTTAAAATACATATAATGATTTTTACACATAATGACAGCCTGGAGAGTGCAAGACAAAATGAGAAAAATAAATTGAAGAGCAGTAGTAATAGGTTTGTCATGATACTTATTCATGTTCAAATCAAATTACTTATTTCTGTGTAAGTTTACAAACAACATATTGTATGTAGTTTTGTTTTACTCACCTACCGGGTATATTGTTGTTTTCCATTAATTAGAATATACTGACCATTGTAACAGTTTCAATTCCCATTTCGTTCCATCCTGTTTTTGAGCATGGGGTGGAAAATGGCTTCTTTCTCTCCATTTGCAGAGCACAAATTGCGTTTGGGGGCAGCATCCCTGAGCACTGTCGTTGACAGCAATCAGCCAGTGTGTAGCATGCGTTGGGGAGTTATTGTTCTTTTTAGAATAAATTACTGTACTAGATTCTTACAGATAAGGATTTTCAGACTTCAGGAACCCTTCAAAGGGAGCACAGTCCTGCTGTAGAGGGGTCTTGCTGAGAGAACAGCTATAAAATATTTGTAAGTAAAGTATCTAAAAATAAAAAAATATATATATAAAAATTAAAAAAGAACAAACAAACAAATAAAAATTTGTTATATTTAGAACAGGTCAAATACCATTGAATGTATTTACAGTACCACAGGAATGTAATAAAATAATTGATTATTAAGTTTTAGTAACTTTATCTAAATACTAAATACCACCTTGGAAGGACTCAAACTATTTAGAACCAACAAGGAAATTCATGAGTATATTAAAAGGTTTGGGCTTTATTTCTGAAAGCCACAATTCTGAATGTTAAAACCCCAATGCTTTATTACTATAGTTGTGTAATATAGTCTGAAATCTGATTGGTGGATCTTCCAACATTGTTCTTTTGCTCAGGATCACTTTGGCTACCTGAGGTCTTTTGGGATTCCAATTGAATTTGAGGATGCTTTGTTCCTATTTTGGGAAGCCTGTTATAAGGATTTTGGTCAGAATTACATTGAATCTGTAAAATACTTTTGGTAGAATGACCATTTTCATAATATTAATTCTATCATTCTATGAGCATGGTGGGTCTCTCCATCTATTTCTGTCTTCCTCAATCTCTTTCATTGGAGACTTGAAAGATTTAAAGATTGCATTGTACAGGCTTGTTATATCCTTGCTTAGCCTTTTTTTCCCTAGATATTTTATTTACGTTAATGTGAATTGGATTGCATTCTTGGCATGCTTGTTGTTGGTTCAGAGAAGCATACTGATTTTCTGTAAGTTGTTTTTATAGCCTGACAAAACATGGATACTTGCTAAAAAAAAAAAAATGATCATTTAGAAGATTCTGCTGGAAGCAATCCCATTAAAATCACAAACAAGCCTGTCCTTACTTGCATTGAGTATAGTGCTCGAAACAATAGCTATAGCAATAAGACAAGACAAAGAAATCAAAGAGCTAGGAATAGGAAAAGATGTCAAATGATCCCTATTCGCAGACAATATCCTATGCATAGGAAATCCTCCAAATGCACCAGAAATCAATGCCTACCCTCTTCCTAAGGGATGGTATAGCTGAGATGGTGATTGCTTGGCTAGAAGAACAATTACTCATGGCAGGAAACATTATTTTACATGCTTACTTAAACACACACACACACACACACACACGCACACACACACACACACACACACTTTAAATGAAGTTGTACTATGCATTGAGCCATATGTGCTTCTTACAATAGTCACAGAATATCTAGCTAAATCCTCACTGCCAGCCATGTGAAACCTTCCTTCTAGTTGCTGTTGAGGAGCATCCAAAAAACTCTCCAAACAATAGAGCCACTGCTATTGCCGTCACTGTTTCTCAGAACTTGAAGACAAATCTCTTCAACTGATGATACCACACACTTTGGGTAGGAAACTTGGAGGAATCAAGTTGGAACTGACCTGGATGCATCCTCCCTGGTAACTTGTCAGTATTGGAAGGCGAAATGAAAGCTTCCACGTGAGAAAATCAAACAATAGTCATATCCAACAGTAAAGTCTATGAACAGTAACAATGATTGGTCCAAAATCTGTATCTGATGGTGCAATTATGTCATTTTAATATTGTGGATAAGTGAAAGCAACCACTACTTTGAGGCCTTCTCAACAGGAGGAAAATTATGCCTGACACTATAAATCAGCTTGCTACTCATGTCTGGAAAAGACATGGACCCTAGAGAAGATCCAACTATTGCAATTTTCCTAAATCAATATACTTTCTAAGTGAATTCTAAACATTTATCCTTCCTATACCCACCAATATATCACTCATGTCTCATCAAAGAAGCTTCTTCTGCAGTGAGCTATTACACAAATCCACAACTGATTAAAATGTAGAGAATACATGACTAGCTTTGCCGAACCCCAACACATACATCTGAAGTACACACGTTTATACCCAAGGCTCGGAGACACTAGTGGAAGGAGAAACAGAAAGATGACAAGAGTCAAAGAACCATGTCTGGTTTGAGGGAGTGTCTATTAGACACGATAGGGATGTTGTACCCAGGTCATATTAACAATGTAGTTACCTACACAAGACCTGTATAATGATAAAGACAGATGACATGGCGATATATATGGGGGGATTTCATAAGGTCTCACTTCTAGGTGAAGAACTACAGGAAACCCACACAAGAGTAGTTGGCCTTGAGAAGAGTTGGCAAAGAGTGAGGGAAAGAAATGAAAATTCCATGATCATTTATGAAATTCTCAAAAATAAAAATATAAAGCTATACAGTCTCCCACAGCATGTATCGTGCACAATTCTAGAAAGAGTGAAAAGCTTCTTTTCTACTCGTTTTCCTCCTTTCCATTTCTTTTGGACTTTTGGATGTTCCCCTATGAATCCTATCAGCCATTTGTGGTATCCTTTGAGAAACTACATGGTAGAGAATGGCAGGAATAAGATGCCGAATGCTTGTGCTCATTCCCCCACTCCGTGTAGCCACTATGACCTTGCATCATGAATCCAAGTAGAGATGCCCAAAGCTTGAAACACCAAAAGGTCTCTCTCTTCAGGGGTCCCAGCCTCTCAGAAGCCTGCCTAGTCCTAAAGCTGATGTCATATGAATTAGAAAAGAGCTTTTATTTTTGAGAAGTCATGCAGATGTTAGTGTTATTGCTAGGGAGTAATAGATGTTCCACACAGTGCGATGCTGGGGGCTGTAGCTCTGGAGGGTATTTATAGAATGTTCAATATATGGCCTTGGGTATGCTTAACAGCAGATGCCACTCCACATGTTTACAGAAATTGAAAGAATAAAAAGATATTATTTTGATACTTGATTTTCTCAGTTCCCTGAACAACTACTAGGCAAGTGCTGGCAAATTAGCTGCACAGATGAGAACTAGTTTTGTTTCTCATAAGAGATACAAGGAGATAAAAATAATTGTGTCAGGATGTCCCTCTAAACATTATACTCTGAAATCCACTAAGAGCCGGAAGCAATCTATTATCTTTTCTAGTTTCCTAAGTTTTCCAGACTTATTTTTTATTTAAATCAGTAAGTAGCTTCTTCAGGAAAACACCAAATGGCAGATGATGCCACTGGAGCTGGAAGATTCAGCAGAGATGTTAGGGACTAAGGTTGTGGTCCAGGCAGTGACCCTGGTTGAGGCGTGGGGCTCATGGAGGGAAAGCAGAAGATAAGGAGTCTGTTGGGAGCCACCCCCCCTCCCCTAGATGATGAGATCTCTATAGGTCATGAGAAAATGAAGCCAAGAAGAACTGGAAAATAGACCACACAGTTTAGACCATACAGTTCAAGGAACTGGAAAATATTATGACTGTTCCGAGAACTGAATATGAAACCACAAAGACCACAAGGACACCCTGTTTTTGTAAAAGGACATCTAGGTCACTGTGACCGTTGGCTGAGCCCACTCCCTCCCCATCACCTCACACCCCCTGCTTCTTCCCGCCTTTGAGTTTTCCCCCTTTTGAGTAATGTATAAAAGTAGATGAGTTTTGAAAATTCAAGGAGACCTTGACAGAAAGCCTGCTTGGTCTCGTTCTTCTCTCTCGCCCTTCTCTCCCACAGGTATTGGGGTCTCCCCAGGTATCCCTCCAATAACTCGTCCCGCGGGTCGGGGCAGGAGTCGATCCCCATCACCAAACTGAGCTGCCTGTTTAAGGACCTGAGGATCAAGTCCTTGGAGATCTACCCGTTCTCTCTGTCCTATGAGGAATCCGAGATTATTGATTTTTTTCTTCCCTGGGTACATCCCTAAAGGTTCTAAAAATCATGCCAGTGCAGAAGCAGAGTTAGGCTGGCAATCAGACCAGGCTGAAGGCTTTTGTCATTATTGGGGACTACAATGGTCAAGTTGGTCTTGGTGTTAAGGGCTCCAAGGAGGTAGTCACTGCCATCTGAGGGGCCATCATCTTGTATGGAGAGGCTACTGAGGAAACAAGATTGGTGGGCCTCACATTGTTTCATGCAAGATGACAGGTGGCTGTGGCTCTGCATTGGTGCGTCTCATCCCTGCCTTCAGAAGCACAGGCATTGTCTCTGATTCTTAGTAGCTGAAGAAGCTACTAAGGATGGTATTGATGACTGTGACACATCAACCAGGGGCTGCACTGCCACCCTGGGCTCTTCTTCTTCTTCTTCTTCTTCTTCTTCTTCTTCTTTTTGTAAAAATAAGTCTTTACTTTTTTAAGTACTTCAGATAATCCCCCAGGAGTAGTACTGCTGGGTCATATGGTAAATTTATCTGTTGCTTTAAAATTATAATCATTATTGTAAAAGAAAAATTACAAATAAAAACATCACACATCAAAATTAACCAGTAAATTTCTATAAAGGTAGAAATTGGCATTCAGAACAGAAGCTGTGGAGCTCACTTAAAACATCACACTTCCAGTATCACTTATCCACCACCAGGCCCCCAAATCAGTGAGAAAATTAGAAATAAAAGCAGTTGGTTTTCTGTAATTTCATAAAGGTCTCCGGTCATTCCTCATCCTTCATATTTAGCCTTTCTTATTCACTTCATGTATATTTATTTTCATATCTACACATATTACTAGATAAATTCAGCATATTAAAAATAACATGCTTTTTCTTTCTTTCTTT
>CM052706.1:28869647-28974361 GCA_028551405.1 Uromys caudimaculatus
AAGACCAGCCTTAATCCATAGTGATCTGATAGGAGGCATGGGATTATTTCAATCTTCTTATAGCTGTTGAGGTTTGTATTGTGACCGATTATATAATCAATTTTGGAGAAGGTACCATGAGGTGCTGAGAAGAAGGTATATTCTTTTGATTTAGGATGAAATGTTCTATAGATATCTATTAAATCCATTTCGCTCATAACATCTGTTAGATTCACTGTGTCTCTTTTTGTGTTTCCAAGATCTTTCCATTGATTATAGTGGAGTGTTGAAGTCTCCTACTACTATTGTGTGAGGTGCGATGTGTGCTTTGAGCTTTAGTAAAGTTTCTTTTATGAATGTGGGTGCCCTTGCATTTGGAGCATAGATGTTCAGAATTGAGAGTTCTTCTTGGCAGATTTTTCCTTTGATGAGTATGAAGTGTCCTTCCTTATCTTTTTTGATGACTTTTGGTTGAAAGTCGATTTTATCTGATATTAGAATGGCTACTCTAGTCTGTTTCTTGGGACCATTTGCCTGGAAAATTGTTTTCTAGTCCTTTACTCTGAGGTAGTGTTTGTCTTTAACAGGTGCATTTCCTGGATGCAGCAAAATGCTGGGTCCTGTTTATGGATCTAGTCTGTCAGTCTATGTCTTTTTATTGGCAAATTGAGTCCATTGATGTTAAGAGATATTAAGGAATAGTGATTGTTGGTTCCTGTTATTTTCGATGTTATTTTTATTTTTGTGTGACTCTCTTCTTTTGAGTTTGTTGAAAGATTACTTTCTTGCTTTTTCTAGGTGTAGTTTCCCTCCTTGAGTTGGCGTTTTCCATCTATTATCTTTGTAGGGCTGGGTTTGTGGAAACATATTGTGTAAATTTGTTTTATCATAGAATATTTTGGTTTCACCATCTATAATAGTTGAGAGTTTTGCTGGGTATAGCAGCCTGTGCTGGCATTTGTGTTCTCTTAGGGTCTGTATGAGATCTGCCCAGGATCCTCTAGTTTTCATAGTCTCTGGTGAGCTGAGAAATCTGGTATAATTCTGATAGGTCTGACTTTATATGTTACTTGACCTTTTCGCCTTACTGCTTTTAATATTCTTTCTTTATTTTGTGTATTTGGTGTTTTGATGATAATGTGACAGGAGTAATTTCTTTTCTGGTCCAATTTATTTGGAGTTCTGTAGGCTTCTTGTATATTTATGTTCATCTCTTTCTTTAGGTTAGAAGTTTTCTTCTATAATTTTGTTGAAGATGTTTACTGGTCCTTTAAGTTGAGAATCTTCACTCTCTTCTATACCTATCATCCTTAGGTTCTGTCTTCTCATTGTGTCCTGGATTTCATGGATGTTTTGGGTTAGGAGCTTTTTGCATTTTGCATTTTCTTTGACTGTTGTATCAATGTTTTCTATGGTATTTTCTGCATCTGAGATTCTCTCTTCTATCTCTTGTATTCTGTTGGTGATGTTTGCATCTATGACTCCTGATCTCTTTCCTAGGTTTTCTTAATCCAGGGTTGTCTTCCTTTGTGATTTCTTTATTGTTTCCATTTTTATTTTTAGTTCTTGTATGGTTTTGTTCATTTCCTTTGTCTGTTTGATTGTGTTTTCCTGTAATTCTTTAATGAATTTTTGTGTTTTCTCTTTAAGGGCTTCTAGTTGTTTACCTGTGTTCTCTTGTATTTCTTTAAGGGAGTTACTTATTTCCTTCTTTAAATCTTCTATCATCATCACGAAATGTGATTTTAAATCTGAGTCTTGCTTTTCTGGTGTGTTGGGGTATCCAGGGCTTGCTGTTTCGGGAGAGCTGGGTTCTGATGATGCCAAGTAGCCTTGGTTTCTGTTCCTTATGTTCTTGTCCTTGCCTTTTGCCATCCTGTTAACTCTGATGTTAGCTGGGCTTATTCTGTCTGGCTGTGGCTTGTCCTTCCTGCAGGCCTCTGTATCAATACTCCTTGAGGACCAGTTCTCTCTGAGAGGAATTTGGATTTGGAGCTCTGTGGTACAGGGTCAGCTCTGGGGTGCAGACAGAAACCAGAAGGATCTTGTCTCCAGCTGTCCCTTGGTTCCTGTGTCCTGATGCCTCTACAACTGTCCCTCTTGATCCAGTGAATTTGAATAGCAGCAGTGTCTTGCCTGTGCTTGAAGGTGTGTTGGCACTCCTGGGATACCTGCTCTCTCCTGTCACTATTTGAGTATGGAACCCTGTGTCGCAGGATCTGCTCCCTGGCTACCAAAAAAACCAGAAGGCCACTCCTCATTCCCTGTGTCCTGGGGATTCCAGGTAGGTCCCTCTGAGCAGACAGGCTTGCCCACACTCCTGGGAGTCTAGCTTTCTCCCAGCACTATTTAGCTATGGAGCTCTGGTGGCCCAGGCAGAGGTCTCCAGCCACAGATGGAAACTGGAAGGCTCCTTCCCCCAGCTGTTCCTCAGTCCCTGTGTCCCAAGAGTTCCAGGCGAATCCTGCTGAGCAGTGTTGCTGTCTTACCCCCACTCCTGTGCTTTTACACACTCCTGGGAGGCTAGCTTTCTACCAGTGGTAATTGGCTATGTAGCCCTGGTGGCCCAGGCAGAGGTCTCCCCTACATTTTCTTTCTGAGTCTGTGTTATTTCGCTCAGAAAGATTGTTTCCAGCTTCTCTTGTTGCATTGAAGTTTTCACCATTTTGATTTTAAAATTTGAATAATGTCCCATTGTGTAAATGTACCAGATTTTTATAATTCACTCATCAGTCGGTTGACATCTGGGCTGTACCATTTTCTTGCTATTGTGAATAGAGCATCAATAAGCATGGATACACAGGTATCTCAGTACTAAGATACTAAGTCTGCTTGGTATATACCTAAGAGTGTTACATCTGGACCCTGTGATTGATTTTGCTCAAGTATATATCCAAAAATATCACTGCTGGACATAAATGTCTATTTGGATTCAGTATACCATCAACTTTCCAAAGAAGTCTTATCTGTTTATGTTTCTTGCCAACAATTTATAAACATTCCAAATATTTGCTATTCTTACCAATAGAAATTTTATTGTTTCAATTGGAACAATTCCACTGAGTGCATTAGGATACTGTATTGTAGATAAAATTGCATTTCCCTGAAGACTAACTGTAATGAAAATATTTCTTGTAAGTTTGTTTTCCTGCCATTTTGATATTTCTCTGTGTTATTTGTTTGTTCAAAGGTTGGATTTTTAATCATAAATTCTGAGAAAATGAAGCCCTGTGCTCAATCCCAAGCACACACAATTTAAAAGCTTCTTATACATACTGTGTAAAATACTTAGTAACATTTGTTGTTTGAAAATGTCTTCTTATCCAGCTCCTCTGACTACTGTTAATGTTGGTTATTGATGAATAGAATGAAATCACTTTTAGAAATAAAATCCACTTCATAAATCCCTGCTTTGTGTTTTTTGAACACTGCTGGAGTATTTTGTCTATTTTAAGATCTTGAAAACATTTTCATATATTTTATTTTGATATTATTTCATCTTTCAGACTTAAAAAAGTATAAGTTGGAAAAGAATTGTCTGTACATAGTGTTAGCATTCTGTCTAAACTCCACCCCACAGTTACCTGGCAACAGCCAGGTATGCTCCTCCCCACAGTTGCCTACCAAAAGCTAGGTGGGCCTGGCCCACTATAAAAGGGGCTGCTTGCCCCTCCTCTCCCTCTTATCTCTTGCCTCTCTCTTACATCTCTTATCCCTCTTGTTCCCTTCCCCCCTCTCTCCACGTGGTCATGGCCGGCCTCCACTCCTCTGCTTCTCTACTCTCTTCCTCTCTCTGCCTTTCTCCGCCTCTACTATCCTCTTAACTCCCCTCCTCATGCCCTTAATAAACTCTATTTCTATACTATACCTTCGTGTGTGGCTGGTCCCTCAAGGGAAAGGGATGCCTCAGCATGGGCCCTGTGAGGCACACCCTTCCCCCACACCCATATAACATATATCTTATCATTTTTTATAAACACATCACATAGTAATAGGGATATATTGTATCTGATACTAATTGATGTAGAATGATAATACTGGAAGTATTTTCACTCACACACTGTATTTCTCATGTTATTTAGTGCAGTCTCTGTGTTAGTGTACCTTTGTTTTCAGGAATCTGTGCTGGTCCTTTGGTTACCTGCCTACACTTGCCCAGCAGATCTCTGTTTATATTATTTTAGCTGAAACATCCTCAATGCCTACAACTTTTGTCCTATTCTTATTGAAAACTCTGTTGCATACAATCACTAATCATGGTTTCTCCTCCTCCAGCTTCTCCCATATCCTATTTCCCCACCTACTCAAATCTACTTCCTATCTTTTAACCATCTCATGGGAAATCAGGTATCTAAAACAAACCAACAAACAAACCGAAATAGAACAAAACAAACCAATCAAACAAAAGGAGCCAACAAAATACACAAGAAACACATGCAGATGTAGAAAAACACACACTCACATACACAAAAATCCTGTAAAAGTGCAAAATCAGAAACAAAAGACCCAGAAGGTAAGAAATGACCAGACAAAGCATATGAAACCAAACCCTTCAAGAATAACACTGAGTTCATTTTTAGTGCCTACTATTTTTAAATTGTTTTTTGAGAAACTAGGTCTTTCACACGTCTAGAATCAACTTCGTGCCACGGAGGTGGCTCAGCAGATAAACGTGCTTACATACAAACCTGGGTGCCTGATTTCTACCTTTATAACCCATGTATGAACTTAGTGTGGTGGCGGGCATCTGTAATACCAGTACGTCTGTGGAAGCTGAGGAAACAGAGACTGAAGAAGCGTCTACACACTCATTAGCCAAACTAGCTTGGACCTAATGCAAAAGAAACAAAATGACCCGGCCTCAACACAGTGGAAGGAAAGAACTGACTCCCAGATGTTCTCCTCTGGCCCTTCATGTGTGTGCCATGGCATGTCTGTGGCTGCATGCACACATATGACATGCATAAACACACACAGATGATATCATCACCACAATCAGATCAATAAAATTTAGAACCAATCTGTCATAAAAATGCAGAGAATTTGATCAAGGTGAAAAGGAATATGTAAAAATGTACAGACAGCCTAACAAAGTAAACTTTCATTGAATTCTGTTAAAGTGATTATATAATAAATCGAAATATGATACTTTAGCTTAGGTTCCCGATTTTAAACTTTTAAATAGTGGGTATATTCTGAATATCCAATAGTGTCTTTGCTAAACTTGCTAATTTCTTCTAATAATTTATAAATTAGTTCATAAATCATTATGGTATTTACAACTAATGGTATTTTCTCTTTGCTTTCTATGGTGGAAGTTAGTGCACTAGTTAAGGACTTTGTGAAGTATTAGCTAGAGACATTGGTCATACATATGATTATTTTCAGTTTTGAGAGAAAAGTACTCAGTGTCTTATGCCGATGCTAGTTACACGTTGGCATTACCCTTCAGAGCTTTTGTGAGTTAAGGAATATCACTTTATTTTTATGTTCCTGGGTGTTTTGAGTTTTTTCAAACTTTTCTCTCTTTTTACAGAGTCAGCCTTTTCTTCATTACTTGTGGAACACAGGAAAAGAATTGATAACTTTCTAGTGGTTGACCAGACTCCATTCCAAAAGTAAGCTATCTAGAATTCTTGGATATTGTTTGTTTGTTTATATTGAACTTCATGAAACAAGTAAGCTTTATTTTTCCTTAAAATTATTACATGGTTTTGGCATGAAAACAATCCTGGTTTTATATAAATACTTGAAAATAAAATACTTCTTTCTGTAGTTTTTGAATGAACTAATAATAACTATTTTTTCTTCATTAAAACTTGGAGTAATATTCACTCCCTGAGCCGGGCAGTGGGGGCGCATGCCTTTAATCCCAGCACTTGGGAGGCAGAGGCAGGTGGATTTCTGAGTTTGAGGCCAGCCTGGTCTACAGAGTGAGTTCCAGGACAGCCAGGGCTACACAGAGAACCTGTCTTGAAAAAAAAAAAAAAATTCACTCCCTGACCTAAGATTGAAGATTTTATCTATATCTAGGAAGATTGTGAATTCAATTTCTTCAGCAAGTGGCCCATTTAACCTTTGCAGTAATTTGTGTGTTATATGTGTACATGTTCATATGTACATGTATGCTGAAGTATGTGGACATATTTACATGTACATGTGAGGGTCCAAAGACATCACTCATTCTTTCTGTATCACCAGCTTTGTCTTATTTATGGAAACAAAGTCTCTCAGTCACCCTGGCACTACCAATTCAGCTAGACTAGCTGGCCAGTAAGCTCCAGAGGCATCCCATGCTGCCTCCCCAGCGCTAGGATGATACTTGTACCACCACACCCACTTTTTTACATGGGTCCTTGGGATCTAAACTCAGGTCCCTATCCTTGCGTAGCAACAAGCATCTTACTGACTGATCCATCTCTCAACCCTGAAATTTCTCCTAAAATCTTTACGTAAGTTGTGTTTGTCCAAAAGTATGGATTTGATTTGTTTTCAAACATCTTAGCATAAATGTGTTCCTAATTTTCTGTCTTTGAGATCTAGTTCACATACTATAAAATCCATAATTTTAAAGTGTACAGTCCAGGGGGTTTGGGAATGTTTACGAGGTTGTGCAATCATCATGGCAGTTAACTCCAGAGCCTTTTTACAAATCCCCAAAGAGATCACACACCTGTTAGCAGCCACGAGTTAGTCTTCCTCCCAGCTTCTGGCAACCACATACCTGCCTTCTGTCTCTAAAAAATTGGTCTTTTGAGGATATCTTGTACAAATAGAATTATACACCGTGTGACATTTTATGTGTGGTTTCTTTCACTCGGTGAGATGTTTACAAGGTTCACTTACGTAATAGCACTTGTCAGTAGTCTGTTCCCTTCTGGAGCTCAGCAGTATTCCTGTGTAATGGACACACCACCCTTTTTTATTCATCAGTTGATAGAAATTTGGGTTGTTTCCTCTGTGGGCTGTTATGAAGGCTGTTACCATGACAGCACGTGAAATGATTGTTTGAGCTTTTGTTTTTAATCATGTGGGTATATAAATCCAAGAGGGGGAACTTCTAGGTCACTTGCTAACTCCATCTTCAATGTGTTGAGGTTGCTGAAGAGAGTTACATTTCTTTCTTTTTTCTTCTTTAGAAAATATTTGTTTATTTTTTTAATTGGATTTTTTTATTTATTTACATTTCAAGTGTTATCCCTTTTCCTAGTTTCCCTTCTGCAAACCCCCTATCCCATCCCCCTTTACCCTGCTTCTATGGAGGTGCTCCCCCATCCACCCACCCACTCCTGCCTCACCGCGCTACCTTTCCTCTACACTGGGGCATCAAGCCTTTGCAGGACCAAGGGCCTCTAACAGAGAAATGTGAGGAAGTCTCTGTTTCTCATCGTCCTACAAGTCCTCCTTGTCCTCCTCCTCCTTCTCCTTCTTCTTCTTTTTCTTCTTTTTATGTCATTATAGAGAGTATAAAGTAGTTTTGATTTGCAGGTTCATAATGCTGCAATTAGTTAGTTAGTTGGCTACCTAGTTACTTAGTAACGTTGATTACTAATGCTGAGCATCAACACATAATTGTATTGTATTTGGTTTCCTGTTTCCTTTTTGACAAATTGATAGGATCTCACAATATGGCACAGTCTTGCCGAAGATGTACAGTCTTCCTACTTAGATTTTCAATGTCTATGTAACCTTCAGTGGAGTTACCTTTTTCATATCTTAGATGGGCACTTGGTGTTTTCTATTATCATCTTGCTAGACTTTTCGTCTTTTGTTGTCTCATAGGATATGCCTGCAGTAGCATCACTATTCTTTATTGTATATATTTTTCTCTTTTATTACTGTCTCCCTTTGCTTGAACTAGGACTGTGGTCATAGTTCAGTGGTAGGATACTTGTTTAGCAAATGCAAGGGCTTGGGTTCAATTCCAATAACAACAACAACATTCTATCAATATAATGTTTGGATAATTGTGTAATATAAAGGTTACATTACTTCTCAGTCATTCTTGAATTTGAATGTGTACCTTCAAGTTACAATTGGTTTCGACTGTGACATGCAGCATTTTCACTATCACTCAGTCAAAAATCTGATTTATGGTCTTATTCCTTTTTTGACTCATTATTTATTAGGAACTTTATCATTTAATTCAAATATTTAGAGATCGTCCTCTCATTTTTCTGTTGTTTATTTCTAGCTTGTTTTCACTGTGGTTATAAAACACACTCTAGACAGGCAGTGGTGGCACACACCTTTAATCCCAGCACTTGGGAGGCAAAGGCAGGTGGATTTCTGAGTTTGAGGCTAGCCTGGTCTACAGAGTGAGTTCCAGGACAGTCAGGGCTACACAGAGAAACCCTATCTCGAAAAAAAACCAAAAAACCAAAAAAACACACACTCTATCTGGTTTAATTTCTTAAAGATTTGTTGAAGCTTAAAATGAACTCAAAATATAAAGGAGACTACATATTACATAGAGTCTACAAATTACATAGGAACAAATCGTTATATATTTTCATATATATTGGACGTAAAGAAATGCCTTGTAATTTCTCTTATAACTTTCTGATATACTCAAATGACAGTGATTGCTTAGAACTAAAACCACAATAAAAATTATAATGACATTCATGTGTCGATGTAAATATAACCATGCCCTAACGGGTGCTGTAAGATACCATGTGTACATGCCATTTCACAAGGACAAGATGAATTCAAGCACCATAGATAGATGAATTTAGCATCCAGGATGATAGACGTCAACCAGGAAGGAGCAGAAGTTGTGTTCTCAGCTTTTGAAAATACCCTGTGTGGCATGTAGGGTGCATGTGTTTGTCAAAACCAATTGAATCATTCACTCAGCATTTGGACATGAAGTCCCACCCTCAGCTGAATAGTGGTTGGTAATGGACAACTGCTGGGAGCAAGGGAGCAAACGTTTTAAGGGTAAGGTCTCCAGTCTATTTACCACCCTTAGTGGGAGGTTTTGCATTCAAGAGCATATGGGCATCTCCATAAGATATTGATGGGTTTTGAAAAAGAAGCACATAAAGTTGGGTGGATAGGAAGGAAGACTTGGAAGGAGGGGTGAATATGTTCAAAACACATTGTGTAAAATTTTCAAGAAAATAATAAAAGAGAAAAATAAAAATTAAAAAAAAAAAGATTTACACTAAAAAGAGTATTTTATTCTGTTAATAATATACCTGATAAAAATTAAAAAGTATTCAAGGAACATTTTCATAATTCAAGTAATTTTCATAATCTTGTTTTAAAGTCTACAAACTCAAGATATTTTGTCCTGCTTCAATTGCTAAACTTATACTTCAAATAAAAATATTAAAAACAGGCCTTTTCATGGCTGGTCTGCCTGAGACCCCCTGAGTGTAAACCTTAGTCCCCGGCATGGCCCCATTTCCACTCCGACAAGATGAAAGAAATGATTAGGAATCAGGAAAAACTCGCCAAACTGCAGGCACAAGTGCGCATTGGTGGGAAAGGAACTGCTTGTAGGAAGAAGAAAGTGGTTCACAGAACAGCCACAGCAGACGATAAAAAACTGCAGTTCTCCTTAAAGAAGTTAGGAGTAGACAACATCTCTGGTTTTGAAGAGGTGAACATGTTTGCAAACCAAGAACAGGGATACATTTTAATAACCCTAAAGTTCAGGCGTCTCTGGCGGCAAACGCCGTCACCATTCCAGGCCACGCTGAGACAAAGCAGCTGACAGAAATGCTTCCCAGGATCCTAAACCAGTTTGGTGCAGACCATCTGACTAGTTTAAGGAGACTGGCTGAAGCTCTGCGCAAACACTCTGTGGATGGAAAAGCACCACGTGCTCCTGGCGAGGAGGAAGTTCCTGATCTGTGGAGAATTTTGATGAGGCTTCTAAGAACGAGGCAAACTGAATTGAGGCTACTTCTGAAGAAGGTCACACTTGCAGACATTACAGGAGCTGCTATTTTATATCATGACTGCTTTTTAAATTTTTTTTTGTGTATTATGGGTCTGATAAAATCTAGATCTCTAATATTTTTAAGCCCAAGCCCCCTGGACCCTGCAGCTCTTTTCAGTTTTCAATCATACCTAATTCATTCTTTGTGGCAAACTAAGCTGAAGAAGCCTGGGAATAAACTTTGGAAAAGGTTAATGAAAAAAAAAAAAACAAAAACAAAACAAACAAAAAAAAAAACCTTACACAGAAAGAAACAAATATATTCACCTCCTGACATGTAGTGAGTATTTCCACTCAATATCAGCATGTTTGCAGCTATTTGATGGTTCATCTCACTACTTCGGAAAAGCTTGAGTTGGACCTAAAATACCTCAGTTTTAAACCTAGCGACAGAATTTTGTTTCTACAACTGAGTAAAAATCCACTGTGTATCACATTTTCATCATCCATGTTTCCATTGATAGACATCTAGGCTGTTCACATTTCCTGCTTATTGTTAACAGAGCAGCACTGAACATGAATAGAATCCTCTGTAGGAGGATATAAAATCCTTCGGGAACACCTATCACTGTTGTATAGCTTCAACTTCTGGTAGATCTCGTTCTCACTTTTTGAGGAAGTCCCAAACTGGTTTCCATAATAGCCACAGCCGGTTTGCATTCACACTATGGTCATTATTGGAGCTTCTAAGCACTAGCAGTGAATAATCAACCCCCTTTTCCCACATCAGTGCAACTGTAGTTGGTGATTAGTACAGAGACCCAAGACTAGTCAATGAGCAGGACAAAATCAAAGAGTAGACTGCTCTGCTCTAAACAGGGCATCTCTATCACACCCCCTTCTCCCTAAACTCAGTGATCATTGCTGAAAGAATGTAAGAGGCAGAAATAGATGCATGCAGTGCCAGTGTATGTATGAACTCACATTGGCTATAACTACGTGCTTAAGATGTAACAAAGATAAATTTGGCCCAAATTAAAGCACAGAGAGGAGGGCTCATGAAGCCCCACCCCCGCTGAGGAACTATCGGTAATCAATGGCTGCTGATAGAACGAGAGTCTGTTTTCTTAACGGATGTTGTCTCAAGGAGGATACACATCTTCTAATAGATGGGCCTTGTGGTGGTTTGCATCGGCGTCACCCATGGGAAGTGACACTATTAGGTGGTGGCCTTGTTGGAGGAACTGCATCACTGTGAGAGTGGGCTTCGAAGCTCTGCCAAGTGTGGAAGAGTCTTCCCCTGGCTGCCTTCAAATTAGGATGCCGAACTCTCAGCAACTCCACCACACCATGTCTGCCTGCATGCTACCATACTTCCCGCTACGATGAAGCTGTAAGCCAGCCCCAATTAAATGCTTACATTCGTAAGACTTGCCTTGGTCATGATGTCTCTTTATAGTAATAGAAACACTAACTAAGGCAGCTCTTCATTCAGACCCATATAGGAAGCACTAAGTGGACTCAATGAGTTTTAAAGAAGCAAACAAATATACAAATTGCATACATTCCCAAATAGTATGGGGGAATATGGAGGAGTTAAAAGGGGGACTGGGAGGTGTTTTTGATCAAAACACATTAGATACATGTGTGGAACTCAAACAATACATCAAATTTTTAAAATATCAACAGATACAAAGGTCAAAGAAAAGAATATATCCCATAAATCAAGTCTAAAACAAAAACAATGTAGACATGCAAATTATAGCCTAGAAATATTTTTTTCACATGGAAAAAAATTTGGTTTTCCTACTAATACAAATACATACAAGAAAATTTTCGGCACGAATTTTTGACTGGTGAAGGAACACATAAAGATCTTTGGCAGCTCTGGATAGCACATGGGCACATTGTCTGCTTCCAATCACCAAAGCCAGCCGACACTTGCACCCACACTTTTCTCCCTAGAACTTCACTCAAGACCTTCAGTGTCTGCCATGACAGCCTCCTTCTATCTTCAGTGTTCTTTCAGGCAGTTTGACTGTACCTAGGAGCTAACTAGTGAGATAGGTACACCTTGAAGTGCACCTAGGTGTTTTCTGCAGCTATCGCCTCATTATAAGGCCCTGGTTGTGTATTTTAAACAGTGATTTCACAGAAGAGATACAAGGTCTCATTGTCCTATTAAATTACATCTCACTTTGATTTTCCTCATTTTGAAGTTAGCTTTGATCATTTGACACCTGGGCTCCTGCAAGGAATTATTTTTCACTTTGTGGCTGTTCTTTTGTCTGTTGATTAGTTGAGGGTATATTTTAAGACCTTTAAATGTATTGCTCCTCCTCATACTTCTAAACATGATTTCGTTAGAGGTAATGTAAAGACCACAACTCTCACCTTTAAGGAGCAAGTTGAGATACCATAGCCCAGGAAAAAGAAATCTGTGTCCAGCAAGATTTCAGTTACCCCCCCCCCCATTCTATGTTCCAATGTAGAAGCAGTTTCTCAAAGTCAATAGAGCCTAAAAAAGGTTTTATCCATTGCATCAAGATGCTATTCCAACACAGGGAGGCAAGGGATGGCTGTTCAGGAGGGCCAGCATCTAGCCCAAGACAAGGTAATCAGCCTCTGAACTTGCAACATTCCAGTCTTTTCATAGCACTGACACCAGCCAATCAGTGTCCGCAGACACAGATTGCTTTCTGAACGCAGCTTTTATTCAGAAGTTTGTAACAGTGGGCTTTTCCATCCCGCGTCTTTGTTCCCTGAAACAATGACTCCGAGACTTAATATTTCACAAATAAATGTCTAGGTCAAAAGCTTTGGCTTGCTCCTCGATTAGCTCATAACTCAATTACCTATTTATTAAATTCTAAGTCCTGCCACATGGTTAGTTACCTCTCCTCAGTTTCTTGTGACCATCTCCTTCAGCATTAGGGACTAATCTCCCTCCTAACTATTTCCCAGAATTCATTCTTTCTCTTGAATGTCCCACTTTCTAATCCTGTCTCAGCTCATTGGCCAGAAGCTTTTTATTGACAGGTCATGCTTCCACACATTGCATAAAAGATTCTTTCTTGTGTAGTTTTCATTCACACCAACAATACTAGCCACAACAGTGAGGTCTGGATTTGACTGAGGTACTCTGCCTCAGTCAATTGGAAGAACATTTGATGGAAGATGATTCCTGACATTGACCCCAAACTCCACATGCACACCACACACACACACACACACACACACACACACACACACACACACACGCACAAACACACACACATGCACAAACACATGAACCCATACACATGCGCCACACAGAAAAGAAAGAAGGAAAGAAAGGAAGGAAGGAAGGAAGGAAGGAAGGAAGGAAGGAAGGAAGGAAGGAAGGAAGGAAGGAAGGAAGAAAGAAAGATCAATAACAAAGTCCATTACTTGAATGAAAAATGTTTGAGAAAAAATTATATTCTGCGTTATATGCACTCTCATTGTTGTTGGGATATTCTCAGCCAGAGTTGGGAAAGGTGTTGGACACGTAGCCATAACTGAAAGCATCCACACTGAGAGTTGACAATGTGTATGGACAAACACCACAGGTTTATACAAGGCCTCCATTTACACATCTTACCCTCTGTCTCTGTCAGGATGAAACCTAGCTGCCATTATCTTCAAGTTGCCTTTTTAGTTCAATGCCTGCAGTGTGCAACGAGTCTCCCATTGTTACCACGTCTTTCTTCTCCTGTTCTCTTTGATGACTCTGAGCAGCAGCAGCCTCCCTGTGCTCCTATAAAAATGCTCCTCTTGTCCAGTTCAGGATCCAACACTTTGCCAATGCTACCAGCCTCCTGCAGGGCTCCCTTTCACATTGCCCCGCCTCCCCGAAGTGCCACACAATATTTTCATTCAAAAGACAAAATGCCAAGTGACTTCAAATCACCGTATTACTCCTAGACGCTCCACGAAGCAAGTCTGAAGAGCAGATTCGTTTTGGAATGGTTTGTTTAAGGAGATGACTCTGAGTAGGACAACAGGGAAGGAGCCAGACCAGGTCAAAGGACTATCTGAATGTGAGTACGCTCTACTGCAACCAAGG
The DNA here is from genome assembly GCA_028551405.1 of Uromys caudimaculatus. Lineage (NCBI taxonomy): Eukaryota > Metazoa > Chordata > Mammalia > Rodentia > Muridae > Uromys > Uromys caudimaculatus. The sequence goes on from CM052706.1 coordinate 28,883,606, forward strand.
GGAATGATGAGCAAGTTACACAGAGTCAGGGGAAAGGAAGTTCGGCCAAGCATTCAGGGGTTGACAAGACTTTAGGAGAGCGCCACGACTCCCAGTATCTTTCCAACCCCCAGATCTGTTCCCGCTGTGCTCAATCATCTGGTTGCAAACAGGCTCTGTAAAGTGTGTGATGACCACTAAACCGCACAGCAGCTCAAGTTCCATGAAGCTACACCCTCGCAGCTGGACAAGTGTGAGCTGATTTCTCATTATCACCCCAAAATCAAATTCTTTTTGTCAAGTTACAGTTCTTTATGATTATAGCTTAGGATCAGTTCAGCACCGTATTAAATTAAACCTTACATAAAAAATGACCTTGGGAGTACACTGAATAATAAGTGTATTCCAAATCACAGGTCAAACCACAAGTCTGGTGGTATTTTAATGAAAGACAAAGACAAAACCAAATTACGGTAGACTTATTCCAGTAAAGACTTCTGGGAAGGTTTTCTTTGGGAGTTTCAGGAGGAAGGGCAGCTATTGAACTAGCAGATACCATCTGCCCATCCTTAGGACACCTATCTAGTGTAAGCAGCCAGTTTGGGACATGGCAAATTAATAGGCCTTTCTGAAATAGTGATCTGTGTCTTTGGGGCAAGTATTTGTATTCCTTATATGTGACCCATATCATTTTTAGCACCTTACTGTTTTCATTTACAGAGCATGAGCCTTTTTGATCAGGTCATCCACCTTTTTTCAAATGAACAAAACACATCTGGCAGATTACGCACGTTCTGAAAACTGTGAGATAAAAAATGGAGGTCATGGCCTCAGAGGGCTGCTGCCCTTCACAGAGCTATCGAGTGACTGTAAGCATAACCTCTGGTCTCTGAGCTACCACTCACTATACATCCTCTGTGCACTAGACGTTTACCTTTGAATGTAATCCTCTCACTTTAACACCAATGGTTCACACTGCATAAAAGCAGGTTAAATCAGCACAGTCCTGGGAAGCCCCACAGTCCCTAAACATACAGCAATATCCTGCAGAAGTAGCAAGAAACGCCAGCTACAGACATAAAACACGAACACAACCGACAAGTAAATGAACAAAAATTACAACTCATGTAATGAGAGTCTCCCGAAAGTCTTGACTTGTAATCCTCCACAGTCTCCTTGCAGTTTAGGTCACAGTTTAAGTAGGGGATAGACACAGGAGGAAATAAACCTGAAGACTAAAGCATCAATGGTGTAACAGAGGAGTAAAGCTATGAAAAAGTTCCAGTTTATGGTCTCTGGTATTTGAAAGAGTCTTCCCTCCTGGAAGACACTTCAAGAGCCAGGGGATTGTTATCTTCCTCGCCAGCAAATGGGGTAAAGCGACTCTTGCTCCCCCTGTCTACTAAGAAGGGTGTGTGCATGCAATGTATATTAAAGCAGTCATAAAATTTAGTACTTCTTCAGCAGCAGCAGCAGCAGCAGTAGCAGCAGCAGCAGCAGCAACAACAACAACAGCAAAAGAAAAGAAAAAAAGAAAAACATTTCAAACATTATCTGTTCTCAGAACTTGATTTCTAATACTATTGTCAAGTTTTTTCTCAAAGAAGTGTCTGACTGGGACTGGAGAGATGGCTCAGTGGCTAAGAGCACTGGCTGTTTGTTCTTTCAGAGGTTCTGAGTTCAACTCCCAGCAACCACATGGTGGCTCACAACCATCGGTAATGGGATCTGATGCCCTCTTCTGGTGTGTCTGAAGACAACTACAGTATACTCATATAAATGAAATAAATAAATCTTCTTTAAAAAAGAATAATTGTCTGGCTTTGTAGCTATAGCTAGATGACTCTTGAGAATCTTGCAGAACCACAGTTGAACAAACTGTGAAAAAGACAAAATGATGACCATGTGTCAAATGGGCCCAGAGCTCCAGTTGGCTAATGTTGAAATGATTGGAGCAGCAAAACAATAGCAGCTCATTACATTTTAAGAACTGTGTCTGTCCATACCGATATAAGTGAATCAATGAATAAATATGTAAATAAATGAGTTTAGCACATGCTTACACAAGAATTATAATAATTTGTTTTAGATTGGACTCACCACATCTCTTGTTCCATAGAAGAGAAGTGAATGGCTCACTTCTTTAGTGTGTACTGCTTTTAGTGACTTGCTTTCAAATTGCATGATATGGTGAGGTTTATGGGAATGAATAATCCCCCGTGGTACAGCCAGGAAGTTACTTCCTTCTCCACGTGAGCCCAGAGAACATCAACAATGACATTACATTCATAGCAAGCATCTTTAATGTATGTTGACAATGGCACTGCATCCCTGTGGTCTGTCCCCAAAACAACTAATCTGACAAAAATATGAGAAAAAGAACAAATTGAGAACGAGTCTACAACTGTCCATTCTAGAACCCCTCAAAACCATTAAAGTCACGATAAAGCATTAAAACAGAAAACATAACTAAGACGAGTCTGGTACTGATGGATGTTCATTGAAGGTGCTACAGTAGAGACACCAAGATTCTATGCCTTCATTTTTCAAAGGAGCAGAGAAGTACAGCCTCTTGGAGAAGACTGACACCCAGCTAGCTCACTCCAGTTTCTCCATTCAAACATCATACAAGGTTAAATGGGGCTGGGAAAGGTTCCAGCTACCAAAGCTATCTTGCCCTATGCAGCCCATGAGAGCAGACAACCCACACAAATCTCAGTCCCATTTGATGGTGGCTAGCCATAATCAAAAGAAAGAACTCCCGGTTTGTGAAGAGTGTCTTAGGACCAAGATTAGTGCAGCTGCAAGCTCTCATGTAGCACCAAGTGCAGACCTTCCAGAGAGACAATATTTCTTCAAGGTTCAAACAGTCTCCTAACTATTAATCAGTCACTACTGATTGACCCAAACACAGCAAAGGCTTTGCTGAATTGTTTCATTCAAAGCCAGACACAAAGGCTTTACTATACCCTTCACTTAAAACCAGACATAGAGGCTTTACTACACATATCACCCCAGTCTGGTATCTCAGTTAAGGTGTGAGAATATTCAAGAGACTTTAGAGGATATGGTATCACTTGCCTGTAATCTTAGTGCAACTGTGGCAAGATAGGGAGCAGAAACACAAGACTCCCTGGGAACCTGTGGTCCAGCCAGCCTTGTTTATGCAGCAGTAGATAAGAAATTGTCTATAAAATGGCTAGAAAATGATGATCAACAGGTGATGTTATTCTCTGAGTTCCATAACACTCTGTGGCAGGCAAAATAACCACACACACACACACACACACACACACACACACACACACACACATACACACATGATATGGGGGGCATGGGGAGAGAGGAAGATGTAGGTAGAGAGACAGGAAGAGAGAAAAGACAGGACGTTTTTAAATGAGCAATAGAAAAAACTAAAACATGAAGTTCAGTTAACAATAATATAACAATATTGGTTCATTACTTGTGTGCCATAGTGATACTGGAGGGTAACTGTTAGAGAATTTGTGTACGATATACGGGAACTCATTGTGGTATCTTAGAGAACTCCCAATAATTCTAAAGCTACCTCAAATTAAATATTTTATTTAGCCATAAAGCAAAAACTTCCTTAATTGCAGGAAAGCCAAGCCAAGAATTGTATCCTGCACTTTTTGAAAAACCTCTTAGGGGCTGCGGGCAGATGCCTCAACTAGAATAGAAAGTGGTTCTCTGGGATGTCGCCAGGTGCTCACTTTGACACCTGTTATTGGTTCAATTAGACTTGAAGGTCAGAGAGAGCCTACATCTTTAGTAATTGGATTGATACCACTAAAGGGTGATCACTTAGCCCTGCTTAAATCCTCACTGCTTCACTTCAGCTGAACTCGTCAGCTTTGAATGGTTCTGGATCTGGTCTAATCGGAATGGTAGATTGGCTGATTTCTACCTGTGAGTTTTCTCACATGCTTCTGAGAATAAATTGAACAACGGAAGTGGTTCAGCTTAAATCACACTAACTCATTTGTTAAACAGGGTGTAGAGAGCATGATGGAATTTTTAATATTATGAGGCTAGAATTTTTTTCATAATTTTAATCCCTTGCACCTTCTTGTGAAGTACATTCAAATTTTAATCTCATAACTTTACAACAATGCCCATAATCTCTTCCTTCTTCTATGGCATTTTTGTGTTTGCCATCTTCAATCTCAAATCATAGACTCTTATTCTTACCTCTCTAAGTCCTATGGAGAATTCTGAGACATAATTTTCCTAGGAAATTAGCATGCTGGGTGCTGGCTAGAATGGAACATTTTGTACTAACACATCTTTATTTCCAGAAGCTATGCTGGATAGTCTGATGGTGAAGAGCGGCACCTCCACTGTGCCTATGTTTGCCCAAAGTCCTCGCAAGGTCCTATTAGCATGTCTGCAACACACCCTACTGAACTGGATTATAAGAATGTAAAGACACAATGTCTACCCATCAGGACATTTTAATATTGGATGTAGAAGCACTACTGTAAAAAAAAAAGAATACTAAGACCTCCTAGCGGTTCAAAGATCAAGTCCTCCTTGGCATTCCCCCTTGACAACTTGTTGGCCTCCACCTCCTCGTACAGAATGAGAAGCATTCGGCTAGGCAGAGGCTAATGAGGAATCAGCCCAGCTTACGCTCCCCTTTTTCTCTGTAACAGTAATCATAACACCTCCCCTAGTCTATGTTCCACTTCACCTTTAAACTAGAAGTATTGATGATGAAGGTACCCCGGGGCACTAGGCTCCATCTCTCAGGAAGATTTGTGGCCTTAAGCAAGTAATTTACTCACTGTGCAGCTCTGTTTCCTCCCTTAGTAAATTATATTAATAACACAATGTAAGCTATTGTTCTAAAGATTAAATTGAATTAGCAGCAATATATTATATTACAGTGTTTATCGTACATTAAGCGTCTGATAAATGTGGCCTGCAGTTTATTCAGTGGTTGCCGGTTTCTTGTACTCAGGAACTTGGGGAAAATGGTGGTGTTCCACTACCCAGACTGTGCCTTAGGACAGCAGCACACAGTCCTGAACCAATGTGGAAGGAACTTACCACTCATATTTCTTGCTAATGGAGGCTGTCACTGTTGGATCTTCATGGAGGGACAGCATTTGTTACTTTCCTACACAAAGCCATAACTATATTTAAATTGTATTAAAATTTCAATTAGACTTTCTTTAGATACAGATCAAAATGGTGGGGCTACATGTCAGTCTGTGACGGTTCTATACTGAAATAAGGCCAAGTGCCACATCTGAAGATTTGGCTGAAATTCTGTTCTCTCTGTGATCATATCCTAGTAGCAAGATGGCTCAGTGAGGAAAAGCATCTATGAACAGGAAGTCTGATGGCTTGAGTTCAGACCCCTGAACTGACATAAGAAACTTAATGCCTGGCTTGCACCTGTAATCCCAGCACTCTTGCAGTGAAATGGAAGGTAGAGGCAGGAAAGTCCCCCCCAGAGTCTTGTAAGCCAGCTACTCTGCAGTACATAGGACAACACAAAAAACAAAACAAAACAAAACAAAAAAAAACAGTGATTCAACATGGTGGAAAGGAAGAACTACTGACTTTATTTTGTGATTTATTTATTTATTTTATGTATATGAGTACACTGTAGCTGTCTTCAGGCACACCAGAAGAGGGCGCCAGATCCCATTACAGATGGTTAGGAGCTACCATGTGGTTGCTGGGAATTGAACCCAGGACCTCTGGGAGAGCAGTCAGTGAGTGCTCTTAACTGCTAAGTCATCTCTCCAGCCAAGAACTACCGACTCTTGAAAGTAGTCCTCTCAGCTACACATGCATACACGTGCGCGCACACACACATACATACACACACACACACACACACACACACACACAAATAATAATAGCAATTACAATAATAGGATCATATATACATAAATTTAAAACAGATTTAATAACTCATTTAAGACATAATATTTGGTTGACTTTTGGCTCTAAAGGCTCCATGACAGCATTTGGCTAAAGGTACCCAAAAACTCTGCCCCAAGAAGGAGTGTCACAGAACGTGAGAACCAGAACTACAATGTCCTTATCTCCTTAAGCAGAAATCTGCAGCAGGCCACATAAAAAAGATAAATAATATTCTATATCTAAGGAATTCTAGTTCTCCCAATATCTACTGTGAAGGATTATGTAGAGAATCCAACATTTCCCCAAGGGACAGTTTGTGGTCTGGCTTTCGATGGCAAGAATTGCTGGCACCAGTTTACAATGTCCAGTATGGCAAACATGCAAAGAATCAACTCATGCCTGCATATTATTAAACAAGTGTTTTCTTGTAGTGTGTTTAAATTAGTTAATCTGTTTCAATTCATTAATTTTTAAATTAACCAGTTCTATATGCTCTTATGCAAAAACCTAGAAAGGTTTTCCTGCAGCTCAACATTGCCCTCCTATGGACTAAAAGCCATAATATAAAATTTCTAATGTTTAAAAACAAACAGGAAAATTATATTTCTGTAGCACAGTTATTAATAGAAGCAATTAGCTTTTGGAAATCTGAATATCAAACACACACCTGTCCCCAGCATCCCAGCATGCTTGCATCTCTTATGGATGAGTGTGCCTGAAGAGACTTCCTCCAGACACCCTCCAGTCTGAGTGGGCAATCAGTCAGTGTACAAAAGTGATGAGCAGCTCAGCAAGTAAACAGCTGCTTCACAGAGTCTGACCAATAATTAAAGAACATTCCTGGTGGTTTTCTTTACTGGGCGCTTTCTGGAAACTGTGGTAAGCTTTGATATAAATAAACTTTCCACGAATTAAGAAAAGAGCAAGGGCTTGTAGGATTCAGTCAAGAGTTTCAGAAGAACTAAACCATGCTCTGCTCACAATTCTTCTGGAATCCTGGGTGTGCAGTTCAGAAATCAATCATGAGACACAGGATGGCAATGATCAAGCTAAACGAATAAAAAAGAAAAGTTGGGGGACAGGAAACAGATGCTCTGAAGATATTTAAGAATGTCACTGTCCTTCTGGAAGGAGCAGCCTTTGACATAATAAAAGATGCGTATAACAAACCCACAGGCAACATCTACCAAAATGGAGAAAAACTAGATGCTATCTTGTTAAAATAAGGAATAAAACAGGGCTACCAATGTAGTTCTTAAAGAACTAGGCAGAGTAGTAAGAGAAGAGAAGGAGGAGCCATAGAAAGGTTCACTGTCTAAGAGCACTTGCTACTTTTTCAGAGGACCCCAGTTAGATTCCTAGCGCCCACATGGCAACTATCACCTTTAATTATAGCTCCAGAAGATACAATACCTTTTTCTGAATTCCTCATGAACTAGACAGAAAAATGTTCCACAGACAATCATGTAGGCAAAACACCCACACAGATAAAATAAAAATAAATACATCTGAAATATAAAGATAGAACATGGAAACTAAAGAAATACAAATATAAAAAGAAGTCAAATTATCCTGATTTGTGAATGATATATGTAAGAGATTCCCAAAATTCCACCAGAAAACCAATAGAAATGATCAACATGCTCATAAAAGTGTCAAGATATAAAGTCAGCATACAAAAATTCAGGACTCTTCCTATACACACACACACACACACACACACACACACACACACACACACACACACACAGTGTGATGAAGGAAGGTATCATAAAAAATACTCCCACTAACATAACATCCTGCAAAAAGAATGTCTAGAAAAAAGCCCAACCAAGGAGGTAAAAGCTATAAAATTAAATTATTAAGTCTCTGAAAAAAATAAACCGAAAAGGACACGAGAAGATGGGAAAATGTCCCATGCTCATGGATTGGTATATTTAATGTTGTGAAAATAACCATTTTATTAAAAGCAAGTTATAGATTACATGCAATCCCAATTAAGATATTGAGGATGTTTTTAATAGAGACAGAAAGAAAACATGCCAAAATTCATATGTCACACAAAAGTTCTGCAATAGCAATGCTTGGTTGCCAACATGATTACATCTCAAATTAACTAAACAAAAGGAGGGCATACCTGTGAAGTGGAAATTTCTGGCTATGTGGCTTGATGCAGACTTGTGATGTTCTGCTGAAGCAAACCCTTGAGAGGGCATGTGATGGTGGAGAAAGTAGAAGTAGGACCCAACAGGCAGTGACAGGGTACCTGCATAGCTTGCTGTGCAATGCTTAGTTGGTCTTCGCTGGACTTCACTTGAGAGAGGCACAGCAGAGAACTTCTCTTGGACTTCCCACTGGTTCTGGTCACTCCAGCTGCTGATGTGGTGGAGGCCTGGCTGTTTCTGCTGGATCGTGCCACCGCTACTGCTTTGTATTTGGTGACACTTTTTGAACTGGACAGCTGGTATTCTGACAACGAGGATTGGAATCACCCTTAAATAAGGACTTCTAAGCAGGTCTATATCCCTATTGTTTTATTACCTATCGTTTCTCCCTACCTTTGGACAGTGAGCTAGAAGGGGGGTTGAAGTGTTTGAGAACCCTTACTATAGTAGGTTTTGAGAAAAATCAAAGCCTACGTACCTGTGACGTATTTCTGCTTAATTTGAAGTAGGAAGAGCTACTTCTAATCTGGATCTTTCAAATGGGAAGTCATACATTTAATCCAGATCTTGAGGTTAGAAGACCGACCTTCAATCCAGATCTAATCTGGGCTAGGCCTTCTGCTAGAAACCTATATAAATACCCGGAAGAACAAAGTTTTTGCTCTTTGCCTGCTTGCTTTTGTCTTGCTAGCAAATCAATTCTTTCACTGGCATTAGAACCTACTTATTCTGGATTCTGCCTTATACTGCAGTCGAGCTGAGACATCAGAATTATGAGTTAAACAACTATTGTATTCTTGAACCTTCTGTACATAAGCAGCCATTTGTTGTATTAGCTGAACCATAGCCTGTAAGTCATTATAATAAATCCCTATTTTATACAAAGAGAGATATTCATTCTATAAATTTTGTTACTCTGGAGAAATAGAATACAATTCCCATGTAGCCAAGGCAGTGATGAGCAGAGAACAATTCTGGAGGGAATATTTTCCAGATTTCAAGCTGGAAAGACCTATTAATAAAATAGCCACACAGAACTAAATGGACCAAAATGGAAGATATTAATCAAACTACACTTACTTGAAATCATTTGATATTTGACAAAGATGCCAAAAATACACATGGCGGAAAGGGATGTCTTAAACAAATGGTTTAAGGATAACTGGATGTCCACATGTAGAAGAATGCAATTAGACCTCTACCCATTGCTTGCACAAAAATCAACACCAAATGCCTATAATGTAAAACTTGAAACACTGACAAGTTGTAGATAGAAAGCATACCTTACAAGATGCAGGTGCAAGAAAGGACTTTCTGCATACAATTCCATTCATTCTTGAATTAATGCCAAAAAGAGCCTCATAAAACTAAAGGTGTCTGTGTAGCAAGGGAAATAATCGAGTGAAGAGGAATGCCACAGCATAGGACATCTTTGCTAGCTGTATATCCAACAGAGGATTAAAATCCAGAATATACAAAGAAATCAACAAAGAACCAAGAAAGCAAATGAATTCATTGAAAAATCAGTTAAAGATCTAAACAGTGAGTTCCTAAAAGAAGAAGCAAAAGTAGCTAATAAATGAAGAGTGTTCAACATCCTTAGACATCAGGGAAATGCAAATTCCATCTTCCTCTGGTCACAATGACTAAGACCAAGAAAATGAGTAACAACAAATGCTAGTGAGTTTGTTAGGAGGGAGGAACCTTCATTCGTAATTGCTGGGATTACAAAATGATTCAGGCAGTATGGGGTGCAGTGTGGAGAATACTGGAAAAACTAAAAATAAATCTACTGTACAATCTAGCCATACCAATCCCTGACATATGTCCAAAGGACTTTTTTTCTTTTATTGGATATTTTATTTATTTACATTTCAAATGTTATCCCCTTTCCCAGTTTCCCCTCCGGAAACCCCCTATCCCATCCTCCCTTCCCCTGTTTCTGTGAGGGTGTATCCCCACCCACCCACTCCCCCTCCCCACCCTGGCATTCCCCTACACTGGAGCATCGAGTTTTCCCAGGACCAAAGGCCTCTCCTCCCACTGATGCCCAACAGGGCCATCCTCTGCTACTTATGCGGTTGGAGCCATGGGTCCCCCCATGTGTACTCTTAGGTTGGTGATTTAGTCCCTGGGAACTCTGGGTGTCTGATTGGTTGATATTGTTGTTCTTCCTATGAGATTGCAAACCACTTTCTCTAACTCCTCCACTGGGGATCCTGTGCTCAGTCCAATGGTTGGCTAAATATCTAATACAGAGATACTTTGCTCAGCCATGTTCATTGCTACTACATTTGCAAGAGCTAGGAAATGATAGTAGTTTACATGTCTGTCTTAGTTAGAGTTTTACTGCTGGAAACAGACATCATGACCAAGGCAACTCTTATAAAGACAACATTTAAATTGGGGCTGGCTTACAGGTTCAGAGCATGGCAGCATTCAGGCAGGCATGGTGTAGCAGAGTCGAGAGTTCTATATCTTCATCTGAAGGCTACTATGAGGAAACTGACTTCCAGGATGCTAAGATGAGGGTCTTAGGCCCACACCCACAGTGCCACACCTACTTCAACAAGGCCACATTTCCTAATAGTGTCACGCCCTTGGCCAAGCATGTACAAACCATCACAATGTCCTTCAACAGATGCATGAATAAATCGTATTGCATATACCCCATGGAATTCTACTGAAACACATTCATAAAGAAATGTGAAAACATGACATTTGCAGGTAAATGGATAGAACTGAACCTACTACCACCACTTCCCCAAGCCAGTGTAGTGTCTCATTTCATTCTAAATACTTATCTTTACATCCACAGATGAGGGTAACTCTCAACAATCATTAAAGAAGCGGTTTCTCTGCAACAATCAGAAATCATTACAGAAACCCACAACTGGTCAAAATACAGAGAAAAACTCAGCATAGATTGGTTAACACCAATCAATGCATCCACAGCACAGCTCCTACACTTCACCTCATTGCTGACTGGAGGAAAACTTATAAAATGCGAAGAAGTAGGACACAAGCTTTGAGCAAGTGTATCTTAGACACGACAGGGATGCTGTGCCTACTAATCTCAACAATAGGATTAACTAAACTACAGAATGACCAACCAGTAGCCCTGGAAATGTGGATAGGGGAAACTTTACAGGCCCCACCCTAACTCTTATACATACTTGTACACATCGTAAGCATGCATTGCTGGAACACTAGTGGACCGACTCCAGAAATGCAGTTATTTCAAGGAAATTACTGAGATAATTCACTGGAAAGGTTCCTCTTATCAGTAACTATGACATAGTTCTCTTTATAAATCCCTAGTGCTGGCGTTTTTCAGCACTTAAGTATTATAAATATTATGTTAGGGGTAAACTTTAAACTTCGTTATTGTAGATGTCATTACATCATATCTTTTACTTCTGTTTCATATATGTCTGTGTCTGTCGGCCTCGCCAAAATCTGTCTCACATTTGAATAGCTTTTTGTAGATTTTTACATTTTGACTATTGTAAGATTAAAAAGTTTTCTCTTGCCAGTCTACATGCTTTTTTATGTACATACAAATATGAGCATGCACATGTGCAGCGTGTGTGTGCACATGCACACACACACACAAACACACACACACACACACACACACACACACACACACACACACACACACAGCCTGCCTGCTTGATCTGGATGGGAACGCTAACATAAAGTAGTATTTTAAAAAGACAACTTTGACACTTGCTCTGCTTTTAGGAGAAAGAACTCAGAATTGTGATTAACTGTGATAGTATCTGTAAATTTATCCAGGTTGTGAGAAATTCAATCCACTAAAAATGTATTAAAGCTGCACTGTAAAAACTTTCAATTGTTTTCTATATACTTCAACATGATTTTTCTCCTATTCTGTAAATACAACCATTCTCTCAATTTTTCTTTAGTGTTAAATCAACTTGGCATTTCTGAAAGAAAATCTCACTTGAGCATGGTGTTCTCCCCATGCATTGCTGAATTGAATTCATTAAGATTCTTGGTCTGTGTTTGTAAAACACAGGTCTCTAGTTTTCCTTTAAACTTTTGTGAGCCTCTGGTATTGAGGACAATGTTTATGGTGCTTCCTTCTTCTCTTTCTGGAATCCCCTTTAGGATTTGTATTGCAGCTTTCTTAAACATTTTTCGCATTCAGGAGTGAAGCCAGTCGAGCCTGCGTGTGAGTGTCTGAGTGTGAAGGCACATGCATGTCTTCTGCATGTATGTGAGTGTGTGTGGGTATGTGTCTGTGTGTGTGAGTGCAGTGTGTGCGTAGGAGTGAGTGGGTATGTGGGCATGTGATTGTGTGTTTCTGTGTGTTAAACTCAATCCTTCTTTAAAAAATAACAGGTTTTCCATGAAAGCGTAACAGGTTTTCCATGAAAGTGTAACAGTTTTCAAGGAGCTTCAATGTATATTGCTGTTTTCATGGCACAACATTGTTGATGTAGTTTTTGTTATTGACTTTTCAAGTTATGTAAGAGTAACACCTTTATCATCATAGAACTTGCTAATTTTTGTGCTTACTTTAATGAATTTTATTGATCTTTTAAAATAATCAACTTTCTGTTTCACTTATTTCTCTATATTGTTTTCTGTCATATAGTTTCCTAATTTTTTTTTTTACTGTTTATTATTTCTCCTAAAACTTTTCTTGGCTAGTATATGAAAATTTTTGTCATTGTCCTAAAATGTTTACTCACTTCTCATACTAAGCATTAACGGCATAAATATAAATTTTCTCAGCATTGAATTAGCTGTACATTTAATAGGAATTGCTGTACTTGTTTCAAATATATACTATTTTTTCATTTCAAAAGACATTTCTTGTAGAAAATGATGACAAATGCTGTCAAAATTCCCTGAAAGATGAAATCTTCTGTGGTGTCCGGAGTGGTGATCTGCAGAGTCCTCCCTCCTTCCGCGCACAATCTTGTACCACCTAGCATCGCGAGAACCTCGGGCTAGGCTGAGTGGGAAACTTTATCCCAGCACTGCTTCTTAGAAGCAACTGAGGTTCATGGAGTTCCCAAGATGCCTTTCTTCCGGAAGGGCTTTGGCATGACCACTGTGTAGATGGAAGTTTTACTTCATCTATGAGCTGTTAAGTCAGCGTCTGTGCCGTCAGGACACAGAAATAGAGCAATCTACAGGAGAAAGTGTAAACATGAAACTATACTAGGAAACTATCACGAAGCTATAAGGAAGGAGACAGCACTGTGCTACTACACAGGCAGGTCTTTAGACTTGATGGAGGGTATAGTAGCAGCTAAGCCCGTCTTGAGAGTGGCACGCAGTTAGACTGGGTTCCACTGTGGATGTGAAGCCTAGAAGATGCCACACTCACGAGAAGGAAAATCAGCCTTCAGTATAGATATGCCATAGATTGTGGGAAAACTGTCTTAGCTCTGGTTTCTGCATGAGTTAACATGGGGTCCTGTTTCTGAGCTAGCTGGCGAGATGAAGAGATGCTGTTACATTCCTCCCAAATGCCGCCCCAGGCCAAACTACTCTCTGCATTCTCTGAGACATAAAAAGAAGTGCCTCTACCTAGTCCTGGCAAGAGGGAGCTGATGTTATTGGTTGCACAAATATTAAGTCTCTAGGGTGAAGGGGATGGTACCCATACATTTTCCTGGGTTATGGGCAGAAACCGTGGGAAGATTATGCCGATTGTCACGTTTCTTTGTTAGACCCAAATAGTCCTCTTTTTAAAGCATAAATCCTGCACCCTCTTTAGGGGCACACAGGAAATCAGTCGTTAATGATTGATTTTTCACAGAATCCCCATTCAGAAATACAGAAAAGCCACGAGGATGGTTCGGGGTCGGGGTGGGAGCAGAGTATAAGCAACGCTACTTAACAGAAAATGGGAAACTACTGAAGCAGATACTTTGTATCTGCTTTCCTATTCCCCCTCATTTTTTCTGTCATTTAAAAAGATGAGAAGGCACACGGGCAGGGCAGTGTCAGACTACAGAGACCAGAGGCGTGCTAATGAATAGATGTCAACAGAAACAGAAGAGAGGAAGATAAAGGGACAAAGGAGAACGTCGTTTTGAAAGACTCGAATGAAGACAGTAGGTGAACCTGTAGGAAATCATTTTAGGACTTCCGACCAGACTGGGATGTCATTTTCAGGCTTCATAGAGCCTCAGTTGGCTAAACAATACAAGTTATGGCACTGTGAGCTTAAAGTTGTGAACTTGGTTTGTTCAAAAGATGATTCACTTTGAAAAGAAGACGAGAGTCTATTTTTTTTTTTAATGAACATCTTCTGATTTGAGGATATGCTTTATAAAAGATGAAGCCAGCATCTAAGATGCAGAAAAGACATGCGGTGCAGGAAGTCTGCCACCTACAAGGAAGATCCGTAGAGGGGAAAAAACCTCCGGTTATGCTAATTTAGTCTGGTCTTGTACTAAAGTTTTCCAGCTTACGTGCCAGGCTGCTGAAACAGCAATATAAATAAGATGTAATTACTGGTTTGCCCATTGAGAATTACAGTCCTGCTGTGATGAAAGCAAAGTAGCAGGAAAATCACAGGCCTAAAATCCCAGAGGTCACAAACCCAAGGACCCACTGAGGTCAGGGTGAACGCTGAGGGGGGCTGCGGACTCTGTGGCAACACAGAATCTGAACCCACGTAAAGGGACAGCATCACTCCAGGTTCTATGGTTCTGTTCTTACCCTGTGACCTCTCAGACTCCACATGGCCAATTCCCCTCTGAAACTGCATAGATTATGAGTAAAATTGCTTAGATTTTTCTTTATTATTTACTTTTATACATTTTAATTAAAATAGAAATACATCCCTTTCTTCCCTCCTTTTTCCCTTTCCAGTTCCTCCTAGCTCTGCTCCCTTAACTTCTTTCCATACCTCTCACTCTTAAGTTGGTAGCTTAGTTTTCTTTGATTATCATTGTTATATGCATATACATTTATGTGTATATAAGTATGTATATGTGAAAATATATGGATGATATATAGAGATATACATTAGATGACACCGATACAGAGGATGTAGATATTAATACAGATGCAGATATAGACAGAGACAGAGACAGAGATAGAGGTATAACCTACTGAGTTCTGTAAGCTTGTTTGTGTGCATATGGTTTCAGAACTGGCAACTCTGCATTGGGCAAAGGTGGCACATATCTGGGAGAGGTTAATTCTTTTCCTAGCAGTCATTGGTTGCATGTAGTTCTTTGCCTAGGGGTGGGACCCTGCAAAAATTTCCCCCTTCCAAGTGAATATGTCCATTGATATTGTCATTATGACAGTCCTGTTTAGGCAGCCATTTCTAGGAATGACTATTTCACATCTGATTTTCTTGCACTCTGAAGAAAAATTGCTTATTGATTAAGTGTTTGATACCCTTTTAACTGTGAGAAATGAGGAAAGAACGGATGGTGAGAGACTTCTGTGGATGTAATATATATGGCTTCCATGGGCCTCCACAGTTCTAAGCCAATACACATATTTCAGATGAGGAGTTTGGCCCAGGAATGGGAACAGGCTTTTGCCCTGTTCACAGATTGGTTAATAGCAGAGCCAACACTTAGTATGAAGACTCCCTTTTTACCAGTTCAGTGCCTGCCAGTTTCTGTAAACTCCAGTGTTCCCAGAAATCCACACTGAACACTTAGAGCCTTTTGAGCTTAGGAGAGCCTTGCTTGTAGCCCTGGTCTTTGCCGTTTAGCTGAGAAGCCACCACACTAACCATTGTTCCGAAGCCAAGGTTGCTGTTGCCTATCAAATATACTTTCTCCTGATGTGCTGGAGAGGGCTAAAAGGTCCCTGGACATACAGATAAGTCCTGGAGAGGTCAGGAAAAGTTAAACACACAGTTGATCTTTCCAAAAAGAGAAGATCCTCGGCTGTTCTCCAGGAATACTGGGGAAATGTAGTTAACAACCTGGTAACCCTTTGCTACCTGCTGAGCCAGGCTCCACCCACATCAACCTGAATATTATGTTTGCGTATCCCAGATCTTTTCTCCCTAAAACCTTGACCATTGTTTCTAGGCCATAAAACTCATCCTGGTGAGAGATGACATTGGTACTTTCCACATTTAATTCTATGTTGTTACAAATTTAATTCTGTGTTATTTTACGGCCAGACTAAATCTCACAGGGATTTGGTTCACCTCTTCCATTCTCCCTAGACCCCTATCTTGAGCATTGCTTCTAAGTCAACCAGGGCCCTTCCTATGCACAAAGCCTTACGTACTGTAAAAAGCTTCAATATAAATAACCCCGAAACTTTGACATATTCATGGGGCAGAGTTAATTGTTATCTGAAAACTTTTTCCAAAATTGTACTCCGCTTAAATTTGGCAAAAAATATACAAGCTGATATCAGACTCCAAGAAGTCTTGGCCCAGCACCAGTTACCTAAATTGGGCTGAACTGTGTCTCATTCTTCCCTGGACCAGATCATTTTTCCTGCCAGCTGTAAAGCCCGCAGGGACCTCCCACAATTTGGGAGGCAATTTGGAGAAGGTGAATGCCTACACCTTATGAACGCCTACACTTTATGGTAATCTGAGGTGTTACATTAGTGGAACATAAGCCTTTGATCTATACTAGCCTACGCTGTATAATCGTTCTGCCCACTTCTTCTTGCTAAACATTTCCAATGCAGTGTTGGTGAGCATCAACCCAAATATAAAAGTGTGTTAAGTACCTTAGATGTTTAGGAATATTCTGAATAAATTTGGGAAATTTGGAGCTCAATGAAAAAGCCACCAAAATACAAATTTGTGGAAGGCTCTCATGAGGAAGACTGTCACTCTTCAGGCTGAACCAGACACCAGGGAAAATAGAAAGGTTCAGATCCAGGGTGAGAAAGGACTTCCTCCTATTCAGCAAAGGTTGACAGTTAAGCAGCTGGACAATGGATGAACTCTGTCTGATGAAATTTGAAAGAAGTCCGCCCCTCATCTTGCATTGAGATCTTGTGGTGGTGCTACATAAAAGAAGAAATCTTACACCACTCCCAAGAAGAAAAAACAGAAGGGAAAGGATACAATGGCTGGCCTGGATTGCTATAAGGTGCATGAAAATGGTAAAAATTAGTCACTTTTGTGGAGAGTATCTTTCTATGAATGTGGTGCATGGAGTTACCAGCTGCTTTGACTGATAGTGTTGTGACGAGTATCTGATTGCTTCAGCAAACCAGAATACAAAGAATTGTCTGTGGGTTAACAAAATGATAGGAACTGATGAAAAAAATTAACAGCAAAAATAGGAAATAAGGTATATCGTGGGGAAGCACATAGAACTATCAGGTACTTCAAAGTGAATACTCAGTCTCCTGCTGCGCAGATGTCTGCAGATGTCGGAGAAGTGGTTGATACTGAACAGCACTCAGTTTGCTGTTTAGAGAACTCTCACAGTCCTAAGTAGTCTTTATGACTAATGTGGGTTATAAATAGTATCTATATCTGTCTTTAAGCCAAAGATGTCTACAAATACTGAGAAAGAAGAGGGGATAGCTGCTGATACTGGAGAGTGTTGGACTTCTTAAATCCGGCAGCACTGCTGACCTTTGGGAACTGGCACTGCACATTCTTGGGAACTGGTATTGCTATTGCTTCCAACAGTTCGCTGAAAATGCTTAGAGATTTCAGTAAAATCACTAAGGAACTATGCACAAATGCAAAGTGCTTTTGTGTTCTCTTAGTCACCAGTGTTTCATTAAACATGCTTCAAACATCTTGTATTTTTAACCAAATCTTTATACTTCTCTGTTATTCACAGATCAGTCAACAAGTCCTACTCAAAAATATTTGGTGGACCAAGATGTGTGTGTAGCATTTACTACTAAAGCTGACCAGGGAAAAATAGATCAACTGGACAGTGAAATGGAGTTTTAATTAGATATTTCCATTCCATCATGCCATGTTCTGCTTTGCAATAGTCAAATCTAATTTCAGAAAATTCACTACCACGGAAGAAAATGCACAAGCCCCTGCAAAATTCTTCCTTCTGAGGAAGGCTGAAGTTGCAAGAGGAATGGACCTCCCAGGATAACTGATGGGTGTGGGGGCCTCCTCCCGCCAGCTGCTGCATCACTGAGAGGGAAGTTTCATCATTCAAGAACTCCCCTTCTCTGTCATTAGCACAAACCCTCACAGAAGGCTTCATTATACTCCATCAGTGGGTAAAGTCTTCATCCAATTGTGTGTTGGAAAATGACCACTGTTGTACTGCAGATCCCCACACCTGTCTTTTTATAGGCAAAGTCTGCTCCTGAAGCTGTGGCTCATCCTTTAACTACCAGAATTTATCATACCAAACAAGCTTGCCACCTTCCCTGAATGCAAACCTGCTTTTCACAGTAGAAGGAGCTACCA
The DNA here is from genome assembly GCA_028551405.1 of Uromys caudimaculatus. NCBI lineage: Eukaryota > Metazoa > Chordata > Mammalia > Rodentia > Muridae > Uromys > Uromys caudimaculatus. The sequence continues at coordinate 28,902,035 of CM052706.1, forward strand.
GTGACCCAGTTTCTCAAACAGTAACATGGTTGTGGTGTTGGCTATTTTCTCTGTCTTCTTCTTCTGTGTGCATCGCAATAAGTATGCATGTGTTCCCTCAGCCATCTCAGCAGTCTACTTTGTCAAGTTTTCTTCACACTCACATATATCCATGATATGTTTATAGTCATTTATCACTACATCTTCCTTACTGAACCCATTCTATATTTTCAGCTGAAATTATTTCTATATAAATTGATTTCTACATAGGCTTTTAAAGAAATGAAATGCTGGGCCAGAGATATAGCTCAAGAAGTAAAAAATTTCTGCTGTGTAAGCAGAAAAGCCAGAGTTTAGATTCACAGAACCTGGATAAGCTGGACTGGGAGAGGAGTGACAAACATATATTCTAAGAGCTTGTTCACTAAACTGTCTAGCTTGAACAGCAGCTTCTGTATTCAATAAGAGCCCTGTCTGGAAAAAACGTGAACAGAAATAAGCAACAAAGGAAGACACACAAAGTTGTTTTCAGCCCTCCACAAGTACACACAGGCTAGTGAACCCATGCATGCACACTTTATACAACATGTACTCAGAAGAAAAGAAAATATATACATATAATGTTGATGATACCTCTGTGCCTACGCACCCATTGCTCTCAAGGAAAACGCTGTTTTCCCTATTAACATTGCTTGAAATTCTAAATCAAATTTCTCAGTTAAAAATATAATCCTTTTAAAGATATCAACCATTAAACTTTAAAAATGTATATAATTGATAAATTTACCAACAATCAACCTTTGGGCTGGAGAGATGGCACAGTAGTTAAGAGCATGTCCTATCCTTACCCTGGACCCACGTTCGGTTCCCAGCAACACTGCACAGTGCAAACCACTTGCAACTCTATGTCCAGGGTAACTGACACTCTCTTTTAGACTCTGTGGATACTGTGTTCACATGCACCAATCTCCCCAAAAGACATGTGTATATACACACAATTTCTAAAAAATAAAAAATTAAGTTTTCTGTTCAGTAAAAGCTACTGTTAGAAATGTCTGGGCTAGGTTAAAATAGTAGTATGTTTACTAGATATATAGTAAATCCCCAACAGCTTAACAGTAAGAAGAAAAATAACAAAGTTGGCCAAGACTTACACAGATGTTTCCCAAATGAAAAACTACTAAAGACCTATAAATCCATGGATATCCAACACCTTTAAAGTCACAGTAGGACAGCAACCTACATTCACTAGGATAAATAAAATAAAAAATACTGATGAGAACAACGGTGCTGAACAGCTGACACTTCTAGGTGGCGTCCACCTTGTCTTTTCCCATATGGGTAAACCCAGTGAGGCAGGTAGGAACCTGGCTTCGGACCAGGCCAAGTTGGCAGGTTCACCTTAAGATATACATAGATAGGTAGATAGAAAGATAGATAGAGATAGATGAGTATTTTGTCTGCATGCACATATGCATACTAGAAGATGGTATCAGACAATTGTGAACTGCCATGTGGGTGCTGGGAATTGAATTCAGAATCACTGGGAGAGAAATGAGTGCTCTTAATCACTGACCCATCTCTCTAACCCCATCGTTATGACTTCATTTTTTATTATTAATTTTTAAAAATAATTATTTTCTTTATTTACCACTCAAATGTTGCTCCCTCCCAGAATTCTTCACCCCATCCCCCCTTTCCTTCACTTCTGAGGGGGTACTCCTCTGCCACCCCCCTGGCATCTCCTTTCTCTGGGGCATCAAGTATCTACAGGATTATGCACATCCTTTCCCACTGAAGCCAGACAGGGCAGTCCTCTACTCCATATGTGCTGGGGGCTTCAGACCAGCCTATGTATGTGCTTTGATTGGTGGCCTAGTCTCTGAGAGCTCCCAAGGGTCCAGGTTAGTTGACACTGTTGTTCTTCCTATGGGGTGGCCATCCCCTTCAGCTCCTTCAGTCCTTCCCCTAATTCTTCCATTGGGGTCCCTAACCTCAGTCCAATGGTTGGGTATATGTATCTGATTTCATGTCCTTGAAGAAAGAAATCAAAGAAGACCTCAGAAGAAGGAAAGATCTCCCATGCTCATGGATTGGTAGGATTAATATAGTGAAAAATGACCATCTTACCAAAAGCAATCTACAGATTCAATGCAATCCTCATCAAAATTCCAACACAATTATTCACAGACATTGAAAGAGCAACTCTCAAATTCATATGGAAAAACAAATAACCCAGGATAGCCAAATCAATTCTCAACAATAAAAGAATTTCTCTGGACTCACAATTCCTGACCTCAAGCTGTACTACAGAGCAATAGTGATTTAAAAACCACATGATATTGGTACAGAGACAGACAGGTCAATCAAGGGAATAGAATCGAAGATCCAGAAATAAACCCACACACCTATGGTCACTGGATCTTTGACAAAGAAGCCAAAAATAAAAAAATGGAAAAAAGAAAGCACCTTCAACAAATGGAGCTCGTTTAACTGGATGACTTCATGTAGAAAAATGCAAATTGATCCATATCTATCACCCAGCACGAAGCTCAAGTCCAAGTGGATCAGGGACCTCCACATAAAACCAGATACACTGAATGTAATAGAAGAGAAAGTTGGAAGAGCCTTGAATTCATTGGCACAGGGGAACATTTCTGGAACAGAACACCAATGGCTCAGGCTGTAAGATCAACAACTGATAAATGGGACCTCATGAAACTGAAAAGCTTCTGTAAGGCAAAGGACACTGGTACTACTTTCTAAACAGACTGCAGAACACACTTGCCTCAGATTCTGAAAGGAAGTTAAATCCCAGTGCTGCTTTCTGTTGTTGCCCTAGGAGTGAGTAGAACAACCTGCAATTCTCAACAGCTTGCATTCTGCTGTGGCCACATTTATGAAATAGCTGGGCTTTCCTACCCCAGAGGATGACTTTCAGAAGAATAATCTCAAACTAAAATTTTATAGGATTTTAACAAACAAATGTGGAATGATTTTACTTTTCAAAAAAAAAAAAATTCTATCCTCAAATCTTTGCTTGCTTTAATCTTGATAATCTAAAACCTTGTAACTTTTCTCCAGAGCACATGGTACACAAAGGTCCAAATTACCAAATTTGGACCTTTAAATTACCAAAGGTATTTAAAATTCCATTTTTTTAGTAGCACAGACTTCTCACCTACAGTGATACCCCCACCCAGGTCAGGCTGGCAATGGATCTTTCCACTTTCCATCCTCTCTACATGAGCACATGTCTCTACATTCTGATGTTTGGGGAAGTTGATGATAAAACAAATAAAGACCAGGCCTGTTATGTAGAAGTGAAATTATTAACAGTATTAGTTTTTTATACTGTTAGTTTTCATAGCTTCAGCTCCTGCCAAAAACACAGCCAACTACGTAAACTGTTTAAAGAAAAGTAAACTGTGGTGTCGGCCGAGTGCCTGAGAGGGTGTCCAAAACACAAAGTTCCCCAGAAAGTACAGTTGATTCCTTAACAATACCCAATGAATGCTGGTGCTGTATATAGACAGACGCAAATATAACCTTGCTGTTTTTGTGGGTAAGCTGAATTACTGGCCTCAGTTCTGAGTTTAACCTAGGGACATAAATTTGCAAGCAATGTTGCTAGGTTGTCAGATTTGAGGAGAGAAAACCCAAAGACTGTCCATGTGGCATGGCCTGCAGCACTGGCTGGTAATGGTGTGAGCTGAGTTACAGTCAGAACTAGATTAGAATGTAATAAATGTATGAGTATCTTTAAACATTGATTCCTGCTCAACTAATACCCAAGTCTTTTCTTCTTTCCTTGTTTCCATGTACAGGGTGTATACAAATCAATAACTTGAAAATCCAGTGATTTTAGAACGATGTTCACATTAACAAGTTTGAAATTCTTATGATTTCACGAAACAGTTATTTTATTGTGACAAGGGTCTTTCTAGCTGGTTATTTCCTACCACTGTATGGGTCCCAAGGATCAAATTCATGTTTTAAGGCTTAGTGGAAACCACCTTTACTTGCTGAGCCATCTCACCAGCTCATATTTCCTAAATATTATAATAAATAGTAAAAAATGAAACCGTCAAATGAGAAAAAGGAAAGTAAAATTGTATTAAGTATTTTGCTAAAGGAAAAAAGCAGATTAAAGGAAAAATAAAAAGCTTTTAGATAAGAAAGGATATAAGATTATAAGTTAGATACACCCTAAAATAAAGGATTGTTCCAAAGTTGAAAAATACAAGATAAAGACAAAACTAGAAAGTTAATCATAAAAGTGCTATAAAAGTTAAAATTTAAATAAAGATTACATGCTAAGACTAAATTGGCTATAATTACAAGTCATTGAAATTCCCAAGGTCAAAATTAAATACTTTCATATTGATGCAGTGGCTGGATTTCTGTTGAGAACATAGCTTTCTTAACATATTGTTCTTTTAGTGTCTCTGGAATTGTTTGGGTCAGAGCCCGGGCTCCACAGGTCTGCAAAGCTAGAATCAGCCACACATCCTCAACAGGCCAATTAAAGAAATGAGTAATAGTGAAACAAACAAACACACAAACCAGCAACAAAACAAACAACAACAGATACAGAAATGCGATTCTTGATGTGTCCACATTGGGAAGAGGAAGCATGGTAAATAACTCCCCTCTTCCACCCAGAGTTCCTCCCCACGTCCTCTGCATTGGCATTTGAATGAACAAGAGACACTCATTGTTAAAGTTGACTGAAGCCTTCTGCTTTCTTGGTCTGAGACCCTCCCATTAGATCTTCCACATCTAAGACCTTTCCTTTGTAGGAAACATCCATTATCTCTTTACAAAGTAAGTGTTAAATGTCCTATAAAAGTGTGGTCAAAAGACTGCTCAAGGGAGGCACAGTACACTATTATAAGGAAACTTTAAACCTGATAACTCAAAATTCAGAATTGATCACACAATCTTTCCACTGAGAGTTCCCAGACATTAATAATTAAAGGAACATGGGCTAAATCCAGCTGCTTTGATCTATTGGAAAAAGGAGAACACAGCCAAGGTTCTCTTCAGCCTAGAGGGAATGACCACAGTGGTGCTTCTAACCACCTCCTGTGCTGTAGAATATCAGGAAATAAATTCTTCAGTCCATATTTTCACCTTACACTTGGGCTGAGTTTTGTTTTGAAAACACACCCTCATAGACTTCAGAACAGCTGGGCAACCCCAGCTACCCGGACTACTGCACACTCCAGTTGTATTTTATTATGGATAATTTGTAGCCAGATAAACTTTTGTTCTCCACACAATCAACCCTACAACTTTATAGTTGCTTACTATGTTTTTGAACCAAGTATAAGAAGCGACTGAATTCAATTTTTCTTTGTGGTTTTAGTTTGTAGTTCTAGGTTGCTGCCATATTTGTGAAAGGTAATTTTTTTTCCACTTTACACAATATTTCAGTCACCCCTGGTTCATGTCACTTAAATATGAGCAAGCCACATCTCTAGTGTACAGACCTGTTCAGAAAGTTCAGTCTAAGTAACAATTACATTCTTTAAAACATTTTAACCTGAGCAGTAATTGTGACTACAACTATTAAAAATTGTAAACTTTTTTAGTGTGTGTGTGTGTGTGTGTGTGTGTGTGTATTCTTTTATATGGTTTGTAGATATACAAATATATTCTCCATTGAACTTACAAATGGCAGACTTCAACAGTTCAGAGAAGTTTGGAATTTGTTTCTCGTGGATCTGCAGCACAGGACGGTGTCTACTTCATGTTTACATTTTGCAAGTCCAGGGATGGGTCGCTCACTAAGGGAAGACTGCAAGGGAGGGACTGTGGATGGCCAACAGGAAGGGTTTAAAGGCTTTGCTTAGGGAGGAAGTGCTCAGAGCGTGAACTGCTCCTTTAGATGCCACCAGACACTTCTCTTCTTGACAAATCAAACCGCTACAACTTTAGATGATGCTACCACTTTATTATTCGAAATACAATTCATACTAAGTTCAGACGTTCCGTGAATAAAGTGGAGTTATATCTCAACACACAATAAATTGAAAACCCTTAAGGTGAAAGTCCACTTAGCATAAGCATGACATCCTAACACAGCACTGCAGGGCACCAATCCTGACGCCAGGCTTCTTGGGAAGTTCAGCACACTGACACTTTGTAACATGAAGTCGATACTATGTGCATCAACAACCTGAAAAAAGATAAAATTGCAACATTTTTATACTTCATATGCATTACTCTTAAATCATCAAAAGTTAAAAAACAACTAAATTGATGTCAGTGGCTATCCATTTATATCTTTTATCTTCCCATTGACTGTTATGTTACCATATTTTTCTGTTGCTGTGATAAAACATGACCAAGACAATTTATAGAGGGAAAGGTTTATTTGGGGTTTACGGTTCTAGAGGGCTGAGTCCATCAGCCTTAAGAGTGGTGAGGTATGGTAGCAGGAAGACAAGGGAGGCAGGAACAGCTCACAACTGGAACTGCAAGCAGCAAGCAGAGTAGGGAAGGAGGGAGGGAGGGAGGGAGGGAAAGAGAGAGAGAGAGAGAGAGAGAGAGAGAGAGAGAGAGAGAGAGAGAGAGAGAGAGAGAGAGAGAGAGAGAGAATGAATATGAACTGGGAATGGTGGGAGGATTTTGAAATCTCAAAGCCTGACTCAGTGACACACTTCATCCAGCAAGGCTGCACCTCCTAAGCTTCCTCAGACAGTACCACCTACTGGGGACTGATTATTCAAATGTTCCAGAACACACAGGACATCTTGTTCAAACCACCAGTTACACTGCAATAAACTGCTTGGCAAACTGCAAAGGCTAAGTTACTTAATTAACCTAAATCAACTTCAGCTCTCACACAAATGTCCTGGGTCTTGTAGCTCTCAAATTTACTTATTATCAAGAGTGACTCTAAGATCAGGTCTTTCTGTGTACATGGCTTAAAGGGCATTCCAAATGGGGGCTAAACGCTTGTCTTGAGTGTGATCTACAGAGTCACACAATCCCACCTGTTACAAGGCAAGGAATCTGGAAGCACATTAGGACTCAATGAGTACTTGTAACTATCACAAAAGTGAACTATCAACCAGCATCCAGGTCCATAAGCATCTGAGAGGCATCACCTACGTCACAGAGACAAGTATTATTTTAAAATTAGTTGCGTCTTCATTTTAGGCCACAAATAGCTTGACAATGAACTAATTTTTTACAAAATGTATTGCAAACACTCTTATCCAACAAACACTGCCAAGACAAATGTCCCAAATTAGTAGAGGAAGGCTATTTAACCAGAGACAAGCTACCTATGAGTCTGTGTCAATTTTCACCACATCTGGTGGGTAATAAAATCAGATTATTCCCCCAGCAATGGTAGCCCATGCCTTTAATCCTAGTACTCAGAAGGCAGAGGCAAGCAGAGCTTGAGGCTAACCTTGTTTACATAGCTAATTTCAGAACATCCAGAACTACAGAGACCCTGTCTCAACACACACACACACACACACACACACACACACACACACACACACACACACACACACACAATCATATTCCTGAGCCCTGTCTACTCTACGATCTTCATCATTACTTTACTCTTGAATTCACTGCAAGTTTCCTTTACACATGACCAACTCACTTATAGCAACTGAACAGTTAAAAATAACAAGTTCATACTTTTACAAAAATTACCATTTTCTAAGTTTATATGATTCACTAATATCTACCTTTCAGCCAAAAGAGTAACTAAATGCTAGCCTTTTATTTTTTTCCTTTTCTTTCGACATTACTCTAGTTTTAACTCTCTTAAATAGTATTTATCCCACTTTGCAGACCAGTCTGAAAAGATGTTGAAATGATGTTTGGTCAAATCAGGCAGCCAAGCAGAATGAGCAAAGCCGTCAGTAACCAGGGTAACCATGTGGCTCCAGTAAACACGTCAAGGCCACTCTCAGCCTCAGAATCCACTCTCTTCACTGGTTGCTATTTTAGAACTATATTTTACTTCAGAGTTAAGATTATTAAATGGGAGCTTTTAAGATAGTTTATAGGCATAGCACTTTTTGAAATACATATAAATACACTCTTTTTAAAGATATGTAACACCAACTGATTTGATTTAAAATGCCTATTGGAAGTCTACCACATGCTGCCAGTGAGCAGGTCACTCATAAACTGAATAATAAAAAGGAGAGTAGAGGCATGAGTTCTTGTTAGAGTCTTAATGCATCGCTCTCCCCAACCTGGACAATAGGTACACAGCTCTATTCAGGGACAGACACAATACCTTCACCTCGTATGTAATTAAAAGTCCACGCATTTTCAAAAATGAACTTGTTAGGTTCAAAGCATCTGTCCCACCCAAGCCTCTAGCGAATACGGTTCAAACACAATAAAATAAAAGCACCTTCCAACTACTCACAGTTAAGCACTTAGTAGACTTCAGACTGGGTGGCCAGAATGCACAGGAGGTTCCAGAACTGGAAAGACTGTTGAGGAAGGAGCCTTCATTTCTGCTCTTCGGAAGCTGAGGGTCTTGAGAGGGAAATGTAAGTAAACTGAGTGCGTAGAGGGCTTCTCATGGAAGCTTAGTGGCTTACAGTGGTATCACTTCGCTTTAACTGCTGAACCTTGTCTCTTAACATGTGATTTGGCTTGGTGGGTGCTCAGCTTTGCTGGCAGAGCTTGTAACTGCACTTGGGGTCTGAAGAGATTTCCCCAAGTGTCACTGAACAAAGAACCAAAGCTGTAAGTTCTTCTGTAATTAGTTCTGGAAGCTATGCTACCACTTCTAGATGGATTCCTTTCCTTCTAGAGTGTCCACATGGATTTGAAGTGGAGGGCAGTGACGTCACAAGGGCCCATGCCACTCCCCATCCAGGGCCAGCTCTGGCTGATCACTGCCACAAGCATCCACTCCTCACAATAGTAGGTAATTCTCATTCCTTGTCCTTGAGGTTCAGAGATGAGTGTACAGGTATCACCTTAGAGCAGTGGTTCTCAACCGGTGGGTCATGACCCCTTTGTGGTCCAATGACCCTTTCACCGGGGTCACCTTAAGACCATCAGAAAACACAAATATTTACATCATGACTCGTAACAGTAGCAAAATTACAGGTATGAAGTAGCAACAACAATAACTTTGTAGTGTGAGTTACCACAGTGCGAGGAACTGTATTAAAGGGTCACAGCATTAGGAAGGTGAGAGCCACTGCTGTAGAGTGACCTGGATCCCTTTGGTTCAGTCAAACAACCAAGGCACAAGACAATGGTGGTTGTGAACATGTGAACATGGAAAGTAGACATACCTGAGAGCTCTTCACCAGCCTCTCTCCATACTCAAGAACAACATTAACGTCAAAAAATGCAGACATTGTAACTTTCAAAGTCTCAATCACCCAGTTTCTATTTTTTTAACCCCAGTAACTTGTCCTTAATGTTACACCCACCAGCCCTGTGATGACCACTCACAATTATTATTTATTTCTTTTTCATACACACTAATTCAAAAGATTTTCCTTTGTAGAATCCCATGGACCTCTTCCTTTGCTGGTATATTATACCTTGTGTACTCCAATATTTATCAAATGTACTTGTGTCTGACATCTTCTATACAAGTTTTATTAATAACACACGCTAGCGGTCTCTACTGAGCCTAAATGAGAAGCCTACAATGTAGGTTAGAATTGAGGGGAAAGCATTTCCTTAGCATTAACTGGAAGCACGCCCATTCTTTGAGAATAAGGTGTTTCATTACGCCTTTTAAAATACTAATAGAGAGCACAGCAAAACATTTAAAAAGAACTATTGAAAAACCATCTCTGCAATCTTCACTTGTACTAGCTTTAAAGAAAAAAAAGTTCAGAAATAACTAAAAGAAAATTCAAGTTTCTGTATTCTGTTTAGACTCCATCATCTGTGGATTCTAACCACAAGGTGGAGCTGTGATGTCATAGTTTGCAAACAAACCTTGTAAACCCAGATGAGAATACTTTGGTAAAACACAACCTAAAAGGCTAACTTAATTTTGAAACTACACACTTTTTCCAGTCTATCAATTATATACCACTGAAGCTCAGTATCAAATATGCTTCCACTTGCTCAGTGCTGCCCTGGCTGTTCTGAGCTCTAGCAGATGCAACTACCACGTGACTGACTGACTCCCCTTGCTCCTCTAAGAGATCCTATTAGTCTCAAAATTCACTGAACAGTATTGTAAGGGACACTTTGAAAAATTACTTTAAAAGTTATTGTGCAATTATGCACAGAGCAGTTTATTATCTACCACAAATTTACAGGAAACCTCCTCTATGCCTTAATTCTCTCAAAGTAACATTTACTTGAGAATGAGGTTTTGGAATGGTAATCCTTATGACATACTAGGGCAATTTTAAATTAATGACTTGTGGTTTATTTTACTATTATATAGGCAGAAATTCCTAATTTATAAAGAATATTAATGTTCGAACGTAGTCACTTATTCTTCCGTGAGGAGAGAACATGCTAATTAGTTTCTTAACGTACAAATGAACAAATATGAACATCGTAAATTTGATAGCACAAAAACCACTCTCATAACTGAACGCAAGGTCTTGTGCTTCTATGGCAGGAGCCCTTCCAACGGGTTCTAAGACCAGTTCACACCTCAGTTTGCATTTTAGAAGCATGCTTCCATGTAGTTTTCTACTCTATTACTTCTTAATTTGAACCAAAGCTTATTTCTTACAAACACACACACACACACACACACACACGGCCTCTGTTTTCATCCAATGTCTTTTTCTTAATAGCAATTCCAAGTCTGTACTTGCTCTCTGAAATTCCACAGCAAAACTGTGCTTACAAAGTCAGCTCTCACGATGTCCTAAATAATATAATTTTCCAAAAACAGCATCTAGTGAAAGGAAGTTATTTACACAGACTGCTTCTCCACCGTGAACAGCAATTTTAAATTCTATTAGATTTGTCTGCAAGTTAAAGAGATCCGGTGTGTAAATGGCCCCAAACTCTGAATGAATGACATGTTGGAACACTAATACATAAGATGTGCTCTAGTAGCTGGGCAGTGGTGGCGCACACCTTTAATCCCAGCACTTGGGAGGTAGAGGCAGGCGGATTTCTGAGTTTGAGGCCAGCCTGGTCTACAGAGTTCCAGGACAGCCAGGGCTACACAGAGAAACCCTGTCTTGAAAAAAAAAAAAAAAAAAAAGTGCTCTAGTACTTAGCCAGCAGGCAAACTAGCAGGAATGTGGGGCTGTTTCTGTCACTAAGAGCCCCATTCGCTACATATATGTGTGCTTTCCCATATTTTTACTCTATGAAATTACCAACAAATGTTAGTGATTCTTAAAGGTAAAGCAGAACAGAGACTGAAATACTAGAATATAATGATCTGTTCTAGGGGACAACATTCATACTGATTCCCATGTGCATTAACCGTTAGCAAAAACAGACATGAACGTGTCTAATGAACGTGAGTGAGCAAGAGGTTCCAGTTTCAAACAGGAAAGAAGAGGAAGAAATAAGAAAAGGACAAAAATAAGTTGGAACAAAATAATTATCATGAGGATTTGGAAGCCCTCTTGTCTTACACATATAAATGGTAAGACACGTCTATTTTTCTTTCAATAATGCCTAAATGCATTTACAGAGCAAAAGATTTCAGTTGTAAGGAAACAACAAGAGCACAAAATCCATTTACTCTTCCAAGGTCTCACAACGTTATATTCTTCTCTAGTTTACACACACACACACACACACACACACACACACACACACACACACACACACAGAGGAGAGAGCGAGAGAGCGAGAGTGATTTTAACAGAGCTGGTATTAGACACCAGCATGATGTTTCCTCATAGGTGTCCTCTTCCAGAGACATCCTTCCTTTTGCTATTCCTAAAAAGAACGCATGAATCACGGCCCCGGAAACTCCGCCCACCAGTGTCTCAGGAGTCCGTTTTCTCCACTTACCCAATCCTACATTTCCCCATCTTCTAACTTTGTATGATCTACTTGCGGGAGGTTTACTCTCAATAATTATGATTCTAAGATACACTGTGTATTATTTCATTAAAGTGAGTGAAAAATAAAACCAGAAAATTTGCTAATCTTTTGTCTTTATCAATTTCTGGAAACATGGTCTGACGTGTCATGTGGGCGCCAACACTTGGCCTCTGGCCCCCTCAGAACAGTGTAGCATGTGTCCAAGGCTAGTCTGCAGAAAGCAAGTCCTTCAGAGTCTGGTGGACTTGGATGGCACCACTGCCAGACGAGATCTACGTATTGGGAGCACTCTGCCTGTGGTGCGATTAATCCATCATTGCTAAAACACTTCCTCAGTCTAGTTGATCTACTTTGGATGTTTTGGGCAACCAAGAAGAGAACAAGGAGGGAATCCAGCTTCTTTACTTCTCAACTCAGTCTCCTAGTGAGAATTCTGCTCCTAGAGAGCAGAATCACCATATCCTCATTGCTTGGAACAGAGCCTGGATCTTCACAGAGACTAGCAACTACAACTAGACAAATATGTAGATGATTAAATGTATGGCTTTCATTTGCACTCCTATGAGTTATATCACCTCTCTGGTCACTGTGAGATGACCCACCACTGTAAAAGTGGAAAAAAAAATACAGTTGAATTTAAAGTTTAGGTAGTAATTAATATACCATTAAACCATCAATGTAAATGAAGTAATTACAGCTGTTATATTCAGATATGCTTTCAGACTAGTATACTATATGTTCACTTCTAAAGAACCACCAATAATACAGAAAAGCACAATGTTTATTTTAAATTATTTTATTTTTCATTATTTTCTAACACACAGAGTTAGAAAAATGAATTTTGGCACCGTGAATAAAGACTTTCTTCAAGTTTAACCTTTAAATTAAAAACAGTCGCTATAATAAAGATATTTAAACCTCAGAGAAATATTAAAAATTGAAATAAAAAATTTTGCTGTAGGAATTTTTAAAAAGTACGGTAGAGAAAAAGTAATAAGGAGACTAAGAATGCGAAAATAGATTGCGGTGAGGGAAAGAAAAGCCCCTCCCCCCAGGGGAAAAAAAAAAAGAGAACAACTATCAACTATGGTCCAAGGTAAGGAACAGGCTCAAAAACTATTTTCCTGATATAAAATTCAAGTACTTAAGCTTTAAAAAAAACATAGTGGAATTTACTACTAATCTCAATGAAATTGTTATTTTTCCTACTATTTTCTATAATTAAGGGGGAAAAAACAGAAGGAAACAAATTCTGCTGACATAAGGACACTTGGAGTTGACGCTTGAAGCACTTGGTAAAGCAGAAAGACATGAGCTTCCCCTGAGAGCTTGCCCTGGAGGAACACAGGGGCCCAGTTTCCAACAGAAATGAAGATCGGCCTCACATGCTAAATTTATGTCCAAAGGATATGCTTCTATTGGCTATCTGCACTAGGTTTCTCGAGGAAAACCTTAGTGCAGTATTTTCTTTGGGTTTCCTTCCTAGTTACTGAAAAACAGACCTACACAGAGGTCAACGTGGTTTAATGATTACATAAATTCAGTAAGCATCAGAATCCCAGGCTTCCAGATTGGCTGCTTTTCATTTAGAACCATTTTCTATACTTCTCCCAGCGATAAATAAAATCTTCTCAGGTCTTCTTAAATAAGAAAATATCACAAGGCTTACTTATTATTATTTATGCCTTTGTACCTAAACATTTTATAAACTTTCATTATTTTCAGAGACAATTAAAGCACAGAAATAAATACCAACGTTCACTTTTTTTTCCTTTCTTTTCTTCTTCAACCTCTGTTTTAAGGCTCAGAGCAGACATTAAGAGACATCACACAATTTTATACAAAAAGTTTTCAAATGCTTGGCCCAAAGTGACGCTGTTCTGTTGACATTATTTAAATATTCCTCTCTCGTCTTCTCAAGTACAACTTCAAAGACATGTTCATGCCACTCATCCATCTCAAAGAGCCATTCAGTTTGAGTTAAGAAAATAACTTAGGGATCTATAAATGACACTGCAATGTATCTTGTTCCATTTTTAACAGGAAGTCCTTCGTGCAAATGTGTAAGCCTCCCAGGATGCATGAAGCTCCAGCCTTTTCGTGGGGATTCAATGGAGCAATTATACCTTAGAAATTTGCATCCACCTCCCTAAAAAAGTTAAACACAAACAAACACAGTTTTAATCGGCAGCAATATCCAAACTGTACCATCTAAACAGTGAGCAAAAAACAAGTATCAGCAGAGCCTTTTCCGTAATACCACAGCTCCTAAAATTTTTTCATATGTTTGTCATAATTACCTGAAAATCCTCTCCTACATTATTCAGAGCAATGTTGATGGTAAATGTTGAAGCGTCATGGTGGGGACGGAGCGAGCGCTGTCTTTCAGGTGAGTACTTTACTACAAAGTTCAGCAGTGCAAATCCCTAGAAGATCAATGCAGCAGACTTGCTTAACAATGAAAGCACAGAAGAGCATATTCACACCTGAACTGGTAGGCGCGGACCAAGCAGGAAGAACGGGACAACTACCTTTGTATAATATCCCGCGAAGACCTTCAGTGTGACTGGAGCAATGAACTCACGGATAAAGTGAAGCCAAACGTTCTCCAGATCGATCTGCTTCATATGAATATCATCAGTTGGGACATTTTCATAACCACCAGATATACGGCTATCCTGGAAATAACATTAATATATCATGACAATTTGTACTGATTATTCTCTTGGTATTGTTTTCAACCAAGAGTCATAATAAAATAAATAGCTGTTTGATTCTGTTGTGCCATCTGTTTTAGCTGCAAGAGGGTCAGGTTCGTTTAGGGAACACAGCTTTGCACATGTCATGTGTCAGTGGTGGAGTGAGCTTCAGTTGGGAAACGCTTTTCTACTCATTAACTGCAAACAGGGTTCCACTAGTAAAGCGGGCTTTCTAAGTCTTCATACCACCTCTGAAAATAGCTTTACAATCAGCCTCATGGTAGATCCCACTGTGTGCTCTCTGCACCAGAGCCCCTGCAGCCCTTCTTGCGTTTGGTGAAACCCAAGGCTTTCAGCAACTGATCACCATCACATCTCATCATTAGACTTCCAGTTCTCCCTCCTATCTTGAAAGCATGCTCTCCTGATCAGCTACACAACTGTAAGCCACACTGGGCAAATGCAGTTAAGGCTCCAAACTGTCCCACAGATATCACATTGTAATGTTAAAGAGCAGGCTATCCCTGGGGCTTCTTAAAGAGATGCACATGGAATAAATGCTTGTGTTACTTCCTGCCAAGTTCCCTAACTCAATGTAAATAACAAGCAGAATTACTGCTTCTGTTGCACTATTTTACACACACACAAGACCATGTTAACAGTCAAATGCATGGCTGTCTTAGTGTTTTCAGTACAGTGTCCTGGGGCAATAAGCACAGGGAATACAAACTGTCCTTGAATACTGATGAGTGAAGACATGGATTTCCTCCTTACTTCCAGTCTGGAGACACGAGTCCCTCGTGCCTACACAGTGGAATTACTCTCATAAATGAGAAAGGAATCCAGGAACAGAGTGAGCTTAAACAAGTAGCAGTCAGTAAAACTAGGCATACAAGTTTCTCGATGGCTAATTCAATTAGCTCAAGGCCCCACAGACATGTAACAAATAAAGCACATGTCCTCTGAAATCTCTCTGAAGATCTACCCCTCCCCTCCCCACCTTTCTGCAAATTACAACTCACATGATGCTTTCCCCCGGACCACTTGCCATAATGCTCCATTTCTTCTATCAACTCATCACAGGCTCGTTCAGAAAATATGGGAAACCAGAAGACATCTGGACAAGGCTACAATACAGCGTGTCGTTAGAAGGTGGAGGAATACCAGTAATAGCTCTTGATATGTACACATTTTTAAAAAATCTTCACTAGAAAATAACTGTATCATGTTTAATTGGTAGTGTGCTTTCTTCTTGTTCCATAAAACAATGGTGTACGATAGACCTGGCAAAACTTCCTCAGAAACAAATCTGAATGACAGCTTTGAACATTGAAATGTAGTTCATTTTTATAGATCTGAGAAAAGACTGTTTAAGAAAGGGAATCCATTGTCTTCCAAGACAAGGCTCCACTGTACCATCGTCTACAGTAGTTCTCCAGCTCCCGGGGCTTCGGGCAGCTCAGCACCGAGGTGCACATCTGCGCGTTTCCGACACTGGGGTCTTAATGGTTGGCTCCAATACGAAAACCTAAAGCTGTAAGTAAACCTTATGAATAGTACCTAACCAATACTTTCTCCATATTTAAATTCTCTGCTAATGTAGTGTTGCTTAAGATTTTGTGGAGATTATAGGAAAAACACTCTATAAGGCAGAATTATTAGTACAAACCTGCTCGACTATATTTTCAGTGAAAATCTTTGAATAATCACGGTTTATATATTTTTCCTTCCAATCCTAAGAAAAAAAGAACACATTTAAACAAATAACTGTTCCATAAATAAGTATATACATTGTAAAAATATTCAAATGACTTATAAGTTCAAGAAACTTATAAGTTTCTGAAAATAGTAGTTTTCAGAAACCAGTTTATATTTCAGTCCTGGCCTGATTCTGTGTATGGGTACACCCCATGAAACCAAGCCTTTTATTTATAAAGTTTCATGCCTCAAGCTATTAAAATTGAACAGTATTATAATGGATAAATTTGTATGCAATTTTTTATGAAATTAAACATGTGGTACATAAACATAAAAACAGAACTGGGAATGTAGCCCAGAGCATTAAGGGTAAGGAAAAAAACCTTACATTCCAGTTGGGTTGAGCCTTCATTTTTAGTTTGCTCATGTTAAAGTCCCTAATGTTTTATATTGGGCACTGAAACAAATTCTTCATTGGAAAACATCTTTCTAGTCATCAAGTCGATTATAATCTCACTTATCTTTTAGAAATTCTAAAAATGGAAAGTATTCTGACATCGAACATCTTCAGGCTGAAGTATGAGAGAGTGAGCAAGACCATGGGAAGGTGAGCAGAGTCAACTCGTTCAGCACAGTCACCATGATTTCTCAGGTGGCTGAGTTCCTTCAGGAATACAGACAATGAAGGACAGAAACTAAAGCTCATCTGGAAGCTATAACCAAGTAATGCTATCCCTCAAAACTCTCAGAAACTCAGAACCTGAGTTAAGGGTGGAGAATCTATTCTCTCCATGAGAAAAGAAAACCATTTCCAGTTCTAACTCATTAAAGTTGAAGATGTACAGGTAAAATAAGACAAATGTACCTTTGAAATACCAAAATAACAAAAAGATATTTCTTTTTTATCCAACAGAGGATTCAGTGTTCAAAGTTGCTCTTTCTGGAATCCTGCTATTTTTCAAAAACTCAAAGACTACTCTCATCAGGAGGTCAGAGTCTTTGTAATTTAAAACTTACTGTTGGCAAGGAGAAGAGATCCTAAGAAGTAACAAAAATGACTACTCAAGAAACCTTTCTTAATGGATAGATGTGCCAATGCTACTGATGAACAAGGTCCCTGTCATTCAAAACCAGCAGCAATTACTATCGGACTCAAATTTCTTCAACTTAAGAGTACATTACTTTATATGGGAGAAAGCTTTACTCTGCATTGTCCTCTGGCTATCTTAGTATACATTTACAAAACTGTGGGAACACTTTACTAAGTATTATGACACTAAGTAACTTTAATTAAATACTGGGTGCTTTCCCAAACTAACTTGTGATGTGTGTGTGTGTGTGTGTGTGTGTGTGTGTGTGTGTGTGTGTGTGTGTGTGTAGGTGGGGGTGAGGGCGTGGCTGGGGATGAAGCTAATGCGTTTTGCATGCTAGGGGATAGTTCTAACCCTAAGTCACTAAGGTCTTTCTTTTTTTGAAAATATGTATGTTATTCATATTTTTTAAAACTATGCTTACTACTGGGAGAAAGCAAAGAAACTGATAAATTCCTTTCCTTTAAGATAATTGTGTCTTAATTTTAAAGAGTTCTTGGCCAAGTTTAGAACTATTGCAGATCATAAAACATAATTAATGGCACCCATTTAAAAACATTTATGTGTCAATATTAGTGTACAATTTATGTCCATTTACTGTACCGGGAGGTAAGCAACAAGGGAGCTGAACGTGAACATACCACGGGATTTTCAAAAATCTGCCAGAGGTCATTGTTAAGATGGGAAGTGTTGTAATTAGCAGTTGATAACAGCCGTCCAAATTCATGTCTGTTAGAAATGTACATAAACACACCCTACGTACCAAAAAAAAAGAATATTAATCTCAAAGCACAGAACATTTAATCATAGGAAAAATACATAGAATGCATTAATTTCAATTTTTGTAATACTTCATTCGTAAACACATATTTTAATTTTCATAAAACATGTATTATTTAAAATAAATAATGTTATAAATTCACACAACACACAAAACTAATAGTACTAAGGGTCAACTGAAAGGAAGAGGAGGACCGGGCTTCTGGGCCACTCTGCTACTCTCTCAGTAATCCTAGACACAGATGGGGGAAAGCAGAAAACATTTCAGACATCAACAGGCAATCAAGTGTGTCTTCTTTTTCTCTTTGTTTCCTTTCAAAGAAACATGTATTTTATGGGAACTCAAGATGTCAGAAGTTTGTGCACAGTGATGCAGTCCTCTAAGGTTCGGCCTCAGCACCCACACAGTTCTGTAGGCACTGGAAGGGTCGAAGAGGGACATCTCCTGCCCTTGTCCCAAACCCAGTGAATGTGGCAGACACCACTGGGTCAAGGAGATCTCTTTGCACCTGCTTTTGTTAAAAGAAGGATTAGCGACAAGCACACACATCAGCAAGTGTCCAGGTCTCATCTCTAATGGAGATGTACTGTACACCTGCTTCCTTCTCTCCTCAGCACCCATCCTTACAACAATAAGGAAACGTATCTGAAGTTGTTTCTCTCACCTGCTAATTATAAAACGTAAACTATTTTGATCAACCAAGAGCTGGCCCTCCAGCAACATGCCTCCAAAATCCCACAACACACATCCGAGCAGCTAAGGAGCCCCTGAGTACCAACCTTCTACCAATCAGTGCAAAGGAGGCCCTTACAGGGTGGCTTTACTGCCACTCGACACAGCATAGCTAACAAGTACATAAAGAAGAATTAGTAAAAATAAATAAAAATGACACCTTTGGGGGGCTGAGCATTTGGAATGTTTCCGGAGTAGGGGAGTCTTTTTCCCTTTGTAAGGTCTAAAATGAAGAGAAGCATCAGGTCAGTTGATCTGCACACCCATGTGTGAGGAATCTTGGTAAGTAAATAATTGCAGCTGGGAGAAAAGCTGACACTGTGAAATGCCCTTCCTAGACAACATGCAAAACAAGCAAAGCTTACAGAGCACACAAGAACGTCAAGCCTTCCCCGCTGCGTTACTTTAACTTGTTTGGTGAAACACATATCCAAGCTCATTCCTTAGCAAAACTTCATTAGGCACATAATTAAGACAAAGGAAACAAGTAAGTTACAGAGGCCATTCCGGATGCGCTGTTGAGTGAAATCAGCCAAACGTGAGCACGCAAATACAATCAAAGGTCCTGAGGGTGTTCAATGATGGTGCACACAGATACACAGGCAGTACAAACACACTGAGACACATGCCTTGTTAAACCAAGGAAACATACTTGCCAACTTTTCTGATAGTCCTAAGGCCATGACTGCTTATATAAACTGAGGAACAAAATAACAATATCTGAAACAGAAAATCTTATAAATATGTTTTCTGAATTAAAACATATTTGTGCATTTTGAACAACTATTTTCGGTAAGTATTTGTATTTTATTGTAAAAGTACATTTCTAAAACACTAATGTATCATCAACTCCACATATATTAAATATACTATTTTTATAGTTAGGGAGTCGGCTTCGTTAAGAGTATACCATCACTAATATTATAGGGTACACTATAATATTAAAGTCACTGATGTCACAAGAAGATCATGTGTTTATCAAATGTGTAAGGTATATTTCATTCAAATTAATATTAACTAAACTCGATTTTTTTTTTTTTTAGTTAAAAATTTTCAAATGTGAGTAAAGATAGTATTCTTAAAAGAACAAAGCTTATTCTTAATTCTGCCTTTATTAAAATCTTTTTAGGCTGCTTATGAGACAAGCCTAGTCTAACATTTAAAAATCTGCTACAAATGTTCACAAATATTCTCCATAAAACATAGGATCAAAAAAATTGGCTAGTATTTACAAATAAGGGAGAAAAGGGCATCCAAACACAGTGGCACGCGGACTGAAAAGCAAGCATCTCATCAGAAAGATGCAAGGAGCCGCAGCTGTGGATCTTACCATCTCTCTAGCATTGCGGCAAAGGGCCATATCAGGGTCCAATTTATCACGGACAAAATAGTTCCTTTCGGTCATCTCTGATCGGAGTGTCTTTCCTTGAATTAAGTACACATTAGCCATGTATGGGACATTCCAGATTCCTCTGAAAGTTAAAGAAAATTCCAAAAATACCACACATACCAAAAAATGTGATTCATGCTTACATTTTGAAATAAATGCCTTGTATGTGTTCAGGTTTTGTATATATAAATTATTCAGCTGTTTGACAAATATGAATTTTCTGTATATACATATCCTAATGAGGTTTAGGAGAAATTATTATGCCTAGATAGACTTTAATTTAGGTTGTAGCTAGCTGCTGTTACGTGGCATTGTTGTTACAGTCATGTCACGGTATCTACTGTACAGAATGTTTTCTGTTGAGCAGTGAACATCTGATAGCAAAAGCACTCACACAGAACCAGAGGTGCACTAGCATTAGCTGGCACAGCTCCCTAGAGCAGACATCAGCCAAATAGAAGCATTTAGACCACAGGACTTTGTCAACACTATGACTGAAGGCATGCATCCAACCACAGCAAAACTAAATAAATAAAAAATAAACAAACATAAGAATAAGAACCCTTAACTGGTATTCTCAAGGAATTCATTGAGCTTTCCTTATATCTATGTGGAAGAAGCTGTGAGGAAATACAGCTGGAGTGTGTCTGCATATTGTTCTCTCTCTGCACTGTCCCCAATCTGTCTGACAGGGCTCCTTCCGTAGGAATGGTACCAGCTCCTGAAAGCCCATGTCCATCACGTTCAGGAAGCAGAAAAGAAAAATCTTGAACAATGAAGTGTGAGACCTCACTTTGTCTTACTTAAATGAGAAAATATAAACAATGAAATGCTTTTAGATCTATATGATTTGTCAGGTAAGTTCAAACAGTAAACATGATAGAATACACAACGCTTCTTTCTAAGTGCACACATGCAGATGCACTCCTATGTGTCAGCCTCCAGCTCACTAACTGACCACGGTCCCTATCATCCTCTTCATTTTATCCTATGGATAAATCAGACAGGAAACCACTGTGTACAAAGCAACAATGATTTACTACAATCAACGCGAAGGCACTGTTCTGCATTTGACAACCTGCATTTCCACTGAATCCATGGACAGTATCAAGTATGTGACTTATACGTCATTTTAGACTCAATAAAAGTAACTGAAATAGAGTTGCCTTCCTACTGATTCTTTATCTACCATGCTATCAAATAACAAAAACTATCATAGCTGCATCATTCAGATGTAACGCTCCTAAGTCAATCCTTATCTTCAGAAGGAAAACACCTTGCTACATCTACAATTTTCCCAAGGAAAATACGAGGTATTTAATGCAAGGGCACCTCTGTTTAGATGTCAGAGTATATTCCCCGTTTAAACTGAGCTGGTGAGTTTGATAAAGACAAAGCACTTAGGGCTCAGGTATGCTAGCCCACCATCTGGAAAAAAAAAAAAAAAAGAGCGACGTTCTTGCCTAGCATTTCCTTAACAAGACTCTTCTGCTATTTGACAGACTAATTTTTTAATTTTAGAAAATGTCAGCTATCATCTAGAAAGTATATATTACTTGTATATTTATACGTTGTAGCATATGTAGTTTTTGAACCATCTAAAAGATGACAATTGAAGGTCGGTGAAGTTTCCTACATTTTATGCACACATTAGCTCTTACAGAGATGACA
The DNA here is from genome assembly GCA_028551405.1 of Uromys caudimaculatus. Classification (NCBI taxonomy): domain Eukaryota; kingdom Metazoa; phylum Chordata; class Mammalia; order Rodentia; family Muridae; genus Uromys; species Uromys caudimaculatus. The sequence goes on from CM052706.1 coordinate 28,924,076, forward strand.
AACAAACCGAAAGCTACGACCATCACCAACAAAACCGCCTCATGCAGTTGGGAGTGTTGGGAAGCTCCGGTTTTCTGCATTATCATTTCTGTATTTATAAATTTTAAAGACAATAAAGACAAGTTTTATTGGAGCTATTAAATAAATTAGGTAAACTAAACACTTTTTCAACTTTTAGGAATGAGCTCTACTCTCTACATTAGATGTGTACACCTGGCAACCGAGGACTATCACATAACAACGAAGATGTCCCATTAATCATGGAGATTGCTTTGTAACTTAAAAAAGGTTTTATGTAACTGCAAGTGATCTCCAAGTCCTCAAATTTATTCTAAGCAAAATGAAGACAGATAAAGATGATTTTCAAGTAATATTATTAAGATCATATCTTCACTGTATTGTATATGAGAACATTAATCAGGTAACTCACACTCTGTTCCCTTGAACGATATCTACGTAATCTTCAGAACGAGCATAGTACCCATCAGGACTCAGTGCTCCCCAGAAGTTGGACCACAACTTTCCATGACGTGTCACAAGAGGAGCAATGATCTTCCTAAGAAAGGAAACCCACAGCATTATGAACTTTTAAATAGTCACTGGAGTTGTGTCATTTGCAAGACGTATAACATGGTGAAGTTCATTTAACATATTATAACAAACATAACATATATATATATATATATATATATATATATATATATATATATATATAACCCAAATAAAAATTAATCCCTTCATCTTTTCTTTGATACAAAATTTTTTATGCTAATTAAAAAGAGCAAAAATGAAAAATTGATTGAAACTGCTAAAAAAAAATTTAGAAATAACTTTTTAGCAGCATGTTAGTTACATTGAAGAAAGTAAAACTAAATTGTTTCATTGTGCTTAAATTAAATTCTAGCTTAGCTGGTAAACACTCTCTACAGTATTAGGGTAGCCAATGAATATTTGTTGAATAAAAAACAACACATGCAGAGGGGCTGAGACACTGTCAAGGCAATGTTTCTAAAACAAACCCTAATCACTTTACCATCTGTCTCCAGGATTTTAGGACTTTGAAAACTGGGTTAGAGTTGTAAGCTGGCCTGGAAGCAATGGATACGTCAGCCTTCACTTCAGAAAACAAAACAGAGATGCTTGCCTGGAACTGAAAGTCCCCTAGGAAACTAGACTTTAAATTTAATTGCTACCGTGATGGTGCTGAGACTTTAAGAGGCCTCCAATGCATCGCAGTCCCTAACTTCAGAGAAAGTTATAAAAGCAGAGAGACCTTGAAACTCTTTTTTCTCTTGTCTGTCCACTCCTCATAATGTGCCAAAGAATGTTACTAGCCCCAAAGAAGCCCCTGCATCTGATGCTGAATCATCCAGCCTACAAGTCCACAAGAGTCAAATAATAAACTCTTACTCTTTATAACTTATCTTGTTGGTGGCCTTTTGTTATAGCTATAGCAAATACAGTAAGAAACTGTGACAATATTCTGCCTTGATAGCTATTTGGAAAGTGGTACCTTTGAGACAAACACAGTACCAGGCACTTATATATGTAAATGACAAATTAAGGAAAAATATGTATCATGCCCACCAAGATTTTTTTTACCATTTACCAAATATTAGCCAGAAGCACTTTGCTTTGTATTGTAGAACAACAATAACGCTAGAAATAATGCTATAAATTAGCTTTATGGGAATGTAGGGAATGATGATTCAATATCCATAACTGACATGAATTATTCTGACCATTAAAAAAAGAAAGACAAAACAAACAAACACTTATAATTTATGATCTTAGTTGCTTCTGAAGTGTTAGACTGAGAAACTTAGAAACCAAAGCTTGCTTGCTGTGTGCCTGCGTGTTTTGTAAGAATGGAAAACATGAGGATACAGTCTGGGGGAGATCACTTCTCTTATACCAAAGAAGTGAAATGGGGAGCAAGAAACATTGGGAGAAGAAAGGTGACAGATGCTCAAAGTTACACATCCCATCCTGAACACGTGACCCACACGAGTCCTCTGCATCTCACACATATCTTTATGCACACGATTCTCATGGAAACTTCAGAATCAGAAGCAAGAACCACCAGGACTATACGTAAACTTTTGGAACTGAGAAGTCCATGCAAATAGGAACCACTTGTTTTACAAGTCTGTAAAGGGGTAAGGAATAAAAAAGGCAACTGATTTCCTCTTGAAATGAATTTTATTTTTCAGATTATTAAAGCCTTTGATTACTGTTAGGGGAATCTATATTTAATATCTGGTATGAATTAACTGTTACACCAACTACCCAAACTGTCATAAAAATTAACTCATCTGTGCTGGATAGTTTTAACTCTCAACTCAACAAAACTTAGCATCACCAAGGAAGCATCTTAAAGAAAAAATTTCATAGAGCGGTAGGTCTAAAATCAGACATTTCCCACACTCTCATCACTCCACAGCGAGCTGTAGTTACATTTACTGTTGTACTGATTGTCGCTGACTTGAATTGAAATGGAAATTTATTTTAAAAAAATTTCTAGATCAGGTTGGCCAATGGGCATCTCAGGGTGTTTTAATTGTTCTGAGGTGGGATGGCTCAGTCTGTTGTGGGTGGTATCATTCCCTACACAGGGGATCCTGGGTAGTAACAAAATAGAGAAAAACTAGCTGAGAACAAGCAAGCCATTATCTAAGAGCAATTATACTCTCTCTGCTCTTGACTGTCAATATAACAATTTAAATTGCAACCTTGACTTGTGCTGACTCAGGTCTTGACTATGTGTGCTGAGTCAGGTTATGCAGCAAAGGCTGAATCTGCAAACTGAGCAGCTGTTTAGGGGCACGTCTCCATATACAGGATGCGTTGATGCAGCAGACTTCCTATGTACTTTTGTAACTGGGTGAAGTCATGCTGACATGTCAATTTCTACTCCTTTATTTATTGTGAAAAACAATTATTAATGCACACAAACAGCACAAATGTGAGCCATGAAGACCAGGGACTTGTAACAGACTCAGTAGTAGCTGTATTATAACAGGTAGGATTAAGACCCTTATATCCATAATGCCTTTATTCCATTTCAATTCAGGTCAGCAACAATCAGTACAACAGAAAATGCAACTGCAGCTCGCTGTGGATGATCAGAGTATCAGAAATGTCTGATTTTAGAACCATAAGTCTATGAAATAACTGATGAGCTTTAGGAAAGCCTACAATTAAAATATCCATAAATGATAAAAATTAGACAATTTACTACTATTGGATATATTAATAATATACATTGCTTACATAAAAATAGACCAAATACCATTCAACAACCACCTTTTGACTGTAAGCACTATTAAACACCTTTGGCTCTACTATTGCTAATGGAATATTTAGTACAGGGAGCTTACAAGGCACAGAAAACAGTTGAATGTGACTTACCTCAATTTATTACACAGTTAAAGAGTATGCCCACACAGATGTGGGAAATTACCACATGACTAATGATTTCATGTTAAATCTTAGTACCTGTTTTGTTCAATTAAAATTTTTAAAGTTCTTGGGTTTGTCAAAACAACATCTGCATCCACACTAAAGTAGTAATCACACTTTTCATCCTGACGGCAGAAATCCCTGATGTGGAGAAAGAAAAGAAAATAAGCATTCAATAAAAATTCCTGTTGGAAATATTAGCATAAAGCAAACCTAAGTAGGGATGCTTTGACGTCATTTTCCAAACGACCCTGCTTGATACTGAAAATCCCTAATTCATCAATGCATAGGTATACATCGCTACAATCTTAGACCAAGTGACAAATGAATTTCAAGTCACTATATATTTTAAGGCAGAAAAACATGTAGGAGCACAGGGATGGTTCAGTGTATCATAGTTCTTGCTATGCAAGCATAAGGACTTATGCCTCCAATCCAAGTAAGAAGCCCAGCATGGTCCAACACACAGGTCTGCCCCCCAGGACTATTGAGACACAGACAGAGGGAGGGGGTGGCTGTGACTGGTGGCTTCCAGTCTGCCTCCAGGGAATTGAGAAAGACAGATAAGGATATCTGATGTCCTGTTCTGGCTTCTGCACACATGATAGGTCCACACACTTATGCACACACATATACCATATATACAAAGCATCTTGTAACAATGAGAATATGTGAACCTTGTAAATGATTTCTGAAAGGGAAAAAATAACTTATCTCAATTAATTTATTTTAAAATTACTTTTTACATGCAAACATATAGATACATAAAATGAAATACTGTATCTAAATAATTTAGATTTTATTTTTTAGTGGTTTAGGTTTTTGCTGTTGTTGTTGTTGTGTGTGTGTGTGTGTGTGTGTGTGTGTGTGTAGTGATGGAGATTAATCCCAGCCTTATACATGCTAAGATCACTGTACTACAAACCTACACACCAACAACTGCAATGTTTAATACATGACTGCATAGAGTGTTTTTAAGATAGCTATCTCCTGTCTGCTCACTGGAGGTGGTCACAGGCGTCTTTTCCAAGAGAGCCTGCAGTGTTATCAGCAGAAATACCAGGGATTGAGCCACTGCTGGTACCATGATGACCTGTGAAATCTTCCACATATTATGACTTCTGCATTTAGAATTCTTTTGCCTGCTTCATCTTTCCAGTGCTGGTCCCGCCTGCTACTTTCTGCTCTTAAGTATATTTTTCAAAGTAGGTGCCAAGCAGGACAGTTGATGGGAAGACTTACAGCAGTTATTCAAACCATCAGAGGGAGTAAGTCCTAAATCAGGACTCAAGGGATTTTCTAATGATTGAGTTAGGGTTACAGGCACTTCTGACTGTGCTAAGAGCCCGTCCCAAGCAGAACCCCTAGCTATGAGCTGGGCTTGCGCAGTAAAAGGTATGAGAGTCAGCAACAGACAAGAATGTCTCCTGATAAGAAGGCACGGTATGTTTGCACTTTCACAAGCAGCTTTCACATGCAGTCTGGAGTATCAGCTTGGCCCTCTCTGAAGCCATGGCTTCTCTATGAGCAGAGTTTTACATGGAATCTATTAGAAGTATTAAACGACTTCAACCACTCTTCTGAGTACACAATATTAGCCACGTCAAGTAGGAGCACCTGTATTCCCCAGAGGAGCTTTACTACACACAGGGCCTTCTAATGGTTAATTTAAAAGTCATTCACTACTGAAGCCATCATATTCATTTACCAGCTGTTTTGTTTCAATCTTTATCTGAAGTTCAATTCATAAAGTGATTAAATATTTTGACTCGGTTTTAAAAAAAATGTAAGTAACTCCTATTACAGCTGTCCTTGTAACCACACCCATGCAGAACTGACTCCTGCAGCTGGATCTGTGACACACAGATGTGAAAGCCGCTACCTTGCAACTTTAGTAGAATAATTTGGAGAACTTTTTTCATAAAGTTCATCTACTAGAACACTAACTCAGCATACACCATTCAGACATACATGCCCATGTTCCTGGCTTCCGCTTGACTTAGGTTTTCCTCTGGTCCTACTATTTTTATAGAGTTGATGTCATGCTTAGCTTTATCAACAAACACTTTGATGTCCTTTTCATGATAAACTTCCTGTAACAGATTTTAAATACAAAAAGTTAGAGAGAAAGCGATGTTTTATACATAAAAATGCTTCATGCTAAACTGTGAATTAAATGATTTCAGTTGTTCAGTTACAGAAAATGCATGTAACTATTGCTTAAACACACACACACACACACACACACACACACACACACACACACACAAAGAACAAGAAATCGGTTTACATCAATATTACCAAAGATTATATCAAAAATATTTCAGTATATGCCCCTTGGTGAAGTCCTGCAATACTACTTGAATCCTAATCATTCAAGAGAATTTGAACTGAAGAGAGAAAAAAAGTACTGCAGCCTAAGAATCATATATATTTGCCATAAAAATCTAGAAAATGTCTATTAAATATAATAGATATCATATTCATATTGACAGATAGCCCGTCTGCAGTGTAAACCGTTGATTTAGCATGGTTCAGCCATACTGAAGTTCAGGTGGCCTCACTCCCCAGCACCAGACCGGGGAGGAGATTTTTATGTAGCACATCCTACTCTGCCTTCTTAAAAGTGCTGTCACAGCACGGTAAGGTCAGTTGTCACATGAAGCTGCCTGACACAACCTTAAACAGAATGACAAACAGGAATGTTAAGGATTTTAATGCCATTTAAAAGCAGGTAAACTATAAACAAAAAACATAATACCATGAAAGTAAAAAAGGGTTTAAGTATCTATACTATGATTCATTTTGGATGGCAAATGTCTGATATTTATTTTTTGAAAGTACTAAAGATGGGTTTCTGAAATTTCAAAATAGTCTCCAGAAAAAAAATAAATGATTCTGAGACCTCCAAAAGACAATAGTTAAAAACAAAAACAACAATAAAAAAAAAAAAAAAAACAGCAGCACTATTACCACAAAAGTAGAAAATAACAAGCTCCATGTCTTGGAAGAAATAACATCAAATTCTTCTGGTGAAGCGCACGCCACTTTGAGATGGACAGTAGTTTTAGTTCTAATGTTATGACACTACTGCTAGAAAACCAGCAACGGCCAGAAACCCATTGACCGGAAGCCCCAAACCCTCTCCAATGCAAAGGAACACATGCTCTTCCACACACCCTTCACAGACACACTGCAAGAAAATGGCTAATATTCAGCCATTTTGATCTATAGAAACTGTCAACTTCATGCTGCTCAGCCTAATATTAGATTCAATTTTCAATTTTAAACAGAATGGAAGTAAAACCTTCCACTTGGCTTTAGATGCAAGGGAAGTCACTTCAAAAGAGTTCTCACCCGCAACCCTCAGAGTCAGACACTCACTTTGTTATGAATAAAGAGTTGAAGTGCTTCTTTAGGGTAATCCAGGGTTAACAGTAAGTCCAGGAATCGAGGTAGAAAGGGCGTTGGTTGTTCAATAAAAACACCCAGTGTTACCTTTGGATGGACCTACGTGTTATAGCAAATACAAAAGCAAATTATAATTCTTTAAATTCTACTCAAATCTTAAGCAGTACCTCAGTGAGAGAAAACCACAAACAAACAACTACAACAATAACACACTAGGCTTTCGGGTCCGCATGAACACTAAGCTGGCGTCAAGCACCGAGGTCTGTTAACACTGCAAGTTCATTTCCACGAGGCCAGTCAAGGTGAGGTCATCAAATCCTATCATGTTCCTGAAACTTCAAGTTTTTATCCTGTCACCGCATGAACGTGGGAGACAGTCTCCTTCTGTGATCCATTGCCTTCAGGACCGTTCTCAAAACATGTCTTCAGACTTGAACTGTTTTGAAAAAATTCTGTAAGTTCCGGGCCAGGGGTGTTGCTTCCTGGCAGAGGGCCTAACTCTCCCTGGGCATGGAAAAGGAGAGAAGGAAAGGAAGGAAAGCGAAAAGGAGGGGGTGGAGATGAAACATCTCACCTGAGTAAATGGGCTCTTTTGTCTTTACTCTTTTCTTCACATTATTTTATATACACTGCTTTCACTAATATTTTATCTTAATAAAAATATTTCATACATTTCCTTAAATCTACTTGAAGCATATTTAGGTGTAGTTTCCTTCTTTTACTCTTTATATGAAACTGCCTGGAGTACACGTTGACCGTGGCAATGTTTGTGATGTTTTTACCAAAGGGAATGGAAGCTCCTGGTGCTAAAAGGGTTACAATTAAGGCGTAAAACTACACATACAAGTTAAGTACTATGCAACAGGGCTAAAGGCAGAGCTCCGAGACATCTTCATGGAGCCCAACATGCTGAGCACGCTGGATACCACTGAGCCAGACTTCAGCCCCACATATCGTAAGTGTTAACTTGGCTCTCCTCAGCGCCTCAAGCACATTCCTCTGTTATCTGAATACGGGAACGTGTTTGCCTATCCACTGGGCTTTATTTATCACTGCAAACACCGGTTACTAGACGTGCAGACAGATGCACGGACCCTGGGAGCAGCACACCCATCCTCTAGGAGCTTTTGGTTTGCCGGAAAAAATGAGTCAAGGGTAGGTCACAATCCTTTCCATGTTTCACTCAATGTCCTACGGCCTTAGACGTTATGTGCCAGCCCTCAAGGTGGAGCTCAGGAGTAATTTAGGGACATTAAGTGTTCTTATTTGAATTCTTTTAAAACAGCAGCAACAATAGTTAAACATTTATTAAACACTAAAAGTATCTAAAATATGCAAATATAGTGGCAGTAAGATGACTCAAGCAGTAAAGGTAGTAAAGGTGTTTATGACCCAGAGGGAGAGAATAAACTCTTTTTTTTTTTTTTTTTTTTTTTTTTTTTGGTTTTTTCAAGACAGGGTTTCTCTGTGTAGCCCTGGCTGTCCTGGAACTCACTCTGTAGATCAGGCTGGCCTCAAACTCAGAAATCCGCCTGCCTCTGCCTCCCAAGTGCTGGGATTAAAGGCGTGCGCTACCACTGCCCGGCTGAGAACAAATTCTTGCAAGCTGTCCTCTGACCTCCATATGTGCACACAGAATGGGCACACTAGCATGCACACAAACACATGCACGAACAAAGCATGAATGAATTAAAATATAACAGAAATTTAATTTTACCCAATAAAAATGTGCTATAACCCACATCTAAACATATGCTGAATCTGGAAGCTTACCTCCTATGAATATTTAATTTCTATGTCCCTACTGAATGATCACTACATTTTGAGATTACAGACTTTTATTATATTTAGGGATAAGTTGTTTTCCTTTCTAGCACATTTTATTAATTCGTAAGTGAAACACGGTTAAGTATGAAATTATTTATATACAAAAAACCCATTATTTATATGTTGAATTAAAAAAAAAAACACAACACGAACATTTTATCCTTCACCCCATAAAGTTTATATTAGAAAGGAAAATCCAAACAGAAGGAATTGATTCTCCTTCCAGAGGACACCATTTTCTGCAAAAACCATCAAGACAAACGTTTAAACATCTCTGTGGTGCAGATTCATTCAGAATTGCTCTGGCTCACTTTCCAGATAGGAAACATTTAGTTTGTTGCTTGAAAGTCTGGCCAAAAAAACCTTACTTTCAAGTGACATAGAGCTCTATTCAGAAGTTACTAAATGCAGACAATTTACTTTTTATCCTGCTGTCCGGCAGCAATGAGAGTTGAAGCATTCCTTTCGGGAGTTACAGTGTGCTGCGCGGGTGCCTTTGCTGCTCCTCAGGCACTGCAGCCACATGGTCCCCAGAGACTTTATTCTTAACCCGTGCTGCTTTCCCTCCCCAGGCATGCTGCAAATGCTCAATTCCCTCAACCTTCGGTGTTAGTTGGTTTCAGAACTATTGAAAAGGACAAGCTAATCGATTTTCTCAGTCACCGCACTTTTACAGTATAAACCCATTACCTAACAGCCAATGGACAGTATAAAACAATTTCCCTTCTTCCTGAGTCACTGCATTTTATGACCAATGTAGATTTTTAATATAAGTTCACACAAATAAATTCCACTTACATCTACTGTAGACAAGTCAATTGTGTCAACGTCACAAAGTGCACAGCCATTTTCCTGCGTCCATGAATTTGGAACATAGTTTCCAAAGTAATTCAGGAGAATCTAGTAAATGCAAGAAAAACAGATGAGCAGAAGTAGTCCTTACTCACCACGGTGTTCTCACCTGATACTCAGAGCTCCACAGAGTTCTGTCTGTTCCTGGTATACTTCCAGAATCACACTAACATTTATCAACAATATATACACATTAACTAAAGCTTTCTTCAGACTATGAATACTAACTGCTGCAATCTATGCCTAGAAATGTCTACATTGTTATAAAGCATGCGAGTTGTACTACGTGATATACTTTGATGTAAGGAATAATAATAAAAAATGACCATTCCAAAAATATTCCAAACAAAAACTATTAAAGGAGCAAATAAGATATTTGAGACCAACCGCCATAAATCATGTGTTAGTAATTTAGTAATGAGATAAATGCGTTTAAATGTCCGGCACAGACACCTGCAGTACATGGGGTAGGGATAATGTGATCTCTCCCCAACACACACACAAAACAAATACTGAGTAAACTCCATCAGCAGAGGACACTAAGCAATCCCTGGAGACATATCTGTCACGCAGGCTGGGGGCTGCTCAGAATACTGATGTAGCATGGGATTAAAATGTCTAATCCACAAACCGAGAATGTGCTAAGGTACAGGCTGCTTACCCTTTGACAAGGTCCTCCTCCCTGACTTATGGCCTTCCCTTCTAAGTATCGACTGAGATTCACTGGAAGATGATACAAGAAGCAAGCACACTACGATTCCCTTTGAGCCCTAAACATATCTTGAAACTCTCTGAAATTGGGACATTGCAGAAGATATTTTCTAGATATATAAGTAACAAAGTCGCTATATGTTTTGCAGTCTTGCTATGACACAGTGTCTGTTGTAACCTAACATTGCCACTGTGAGAACACTCCTCAAATCCCCTCATGCTTATTTAATCATGTTTTTAAATCATGGCAAAAGTAAGATCGTCAAAAGAAAAAGTCAAATGTATTAAAGATAGAAGTGCCCAGGAGATTTTCCCGCTCCTCCGGCTCTAAAATGCAACACAGATGGAGCTGACCAGGCCACCTCACCAGAGCCCTTTCACAGATGGAGCTGACCCGGCCGCCTCACCAGAGCCCTTCCACAGATGCAGCTGACCGGGCCGCCTCATCAGAGCCCTTCCACAGATGCAGCTGACCGGGCCGCCTCACCAGAGCCCTTCCACAGATGCAGCTGACCGGGCCGCCTCACCAGAGCCCTTCCACAGCTCTGTCCATATATTTCCACTGCACTGAAAATTTCAACCAGAGGCTGCTGAAACCAGTAAGCTCTGCATTGGGACAGGAAGGCCTTTGTGCTGCTAAGATGCTATAGACGCGGGTACATGGACCCTCCGCAAACCTAAGACACGGACAAGCACCGTGCGGGCATTTGCTTTTGGACGGTATGGCACCTCAGAAGTCAGCAGCCATACGGCCATGACAGTCATTATGACTTTTCAAGGGTCAGTGGGGCTGAGCATGGGGATGCACACACTTAATCCCAGCACTCCAGAGGCAGAAGCAGACGGATTTCTTTGAGTTCAAAGCTAGCCTGGTCTACAAGGCAGGTTCCAGGCTAGCCAGGACTGTACAGAGACACCGCCCTCTGAAAAGGAGTAGAGGGCAATGGCAACATTTTAAATGCATAACAGAAGCAGACATAGAGAGTACTTCTGATTGTCAAATAATAAAAGCGACTATTAAATTAAGACATGCCTATATAAAAATGGACACCTTAATACATGTTACTTTTAAAGGACATGAAAAATGAAAAGTAGAAAATATAAAATTGGACACATTAAAAAATCCTCCCAACATACAGTGACTGACAACTTAGAACTAACATAAAAATGTAATATTTATGCCATGAATTCATCTACTAGATCGGCTGCATAAATAAGAAAATGGTCAATAGTTCCAAGGGGTAAAGCCAAAGGGACATTTGTGCTTCTGTTTTCAGAATTAAGATTGATCTTGTAACTTTCCACCTTCTGCCCTTTGTTTCCTGAGTGATTAAGATATTGAGAAACAGTCCTTAGGATGGGAAATGTCCTCGTGTTTGTCATCCATGGTAGACAGTATCCACCTCCTCCCAATTCCCACACACCAGGCGTCTGTTTTCCTCATAACCGGAGACATTTCTGCTGGCTGCGAGGAAGGGGTGGAAAGCTGCTTACAGGGCGAGGCTGCCTTCGGCTCCTGGGCACCGGGTCTTAGTACTTTCCTGACTCCTCTTCAAAGCACTTCCAAGGATGATGTCATTCGCACTTGCTGAGGACCTATCCTGAACCGTATCTAGCTAGTCTTGAAGGTCACAGTGGCTACGCACTATGATTTGGAAGCATGATTTAAGGTCAAGTCATTTTATTATAAATCAAAAGAATGGAAGAAATTACTTCCTCTCATGTGCAAAACAGGTGGTTATTCTAAGGTCTCGGAACAATTTGGGGAATAAGGTTTGCTCTCCTGTCCTCTGGCCTTTAATCTTCCTAAAAAACATAAACACTAAAGTGAAGTTTCAACCACAAAATAAAAGGTCATAATCTTGCTAAGAAAAAATCCTGTTTACTTTAAATCAGATGCTATACTGCATAAAGACAATGTAAATAAACTCTTCGCATTAAAGTTTTCATATATTTTTAAGCGATGACAATCCTCGCAGTCCAACATTAAGAAACAGACAATGAACTGAGGGTGCAGTACTCACCTTGGTGGGCCCGTTTCCATTAATTGCCACTGGCAGTGTTTCATAAAATGTATTCTTCACTCTGCTTTTACCGTTTTCAAACTTTAAAACAACTTCATCTGAGTTAAAAAGAGAAACAGTTTTGTCAGTTTCAAACATATATAGGTCTACGGGTTCCTAAGACACACTGTCCCATTTTTTAATGCATAGACACTATCTTCTCCAAGTCCAACAAACCAAAGCCGGCTCCCAACCAAATGCCTTCTCACTAAGCTGGGTTGTAAAGTGGAGCTAAGTTGCTTCACTGGTCCCTGACCTGGTTTCTGGCGGCGTGATAACAGCAGCACTGTCACCATTTGTCCTCCTGTAGTGCACCCAGATCAGCCTTGAAGGGCTGTCTAGAAACAGCAAGCAATGTGTGTGTGGCGAGTGCGTCCCCAGGTCTAAGCAAGACTTGCACAGCTGACTGGGCCCCTGACCGATGTACGCTTCTCAGCTGACCTTCTATGATGGTCCAGAAAGACAGAGAGGAGCACGAGAGGCTTTGTGTCTGTACTTCAGGCTTCTCTCCTCACGGTTCTAAACACTGCACGCTTTCTATCACAAGAGCCTAGTCAGTAAACGGACTGCAGTATGAACTATACAGAACTCTAGCACATTCTTAATTTTAAAATGATAATGCATTCATAGATAAAAATATTTTGCCTTTTAGGACACAAATTAATGCATTGATTGATATGTCCCACTGGGGAATACATATCTCTAGAAAATCAGACAATCAAGGATACCCACAATATGTACATGTGCATTCTTTGTACAGATGTACTCAAATATGCAGGTATGCACGCCTTCTGTATATGTGTTCGCAAGTACACAAGTGTGTGCGCAAGTACTGTTTGAGTAGCCACAAGTATACAGTTGTGTGCACACACACAAGTGTGCAGAGGTACCTGCACCTTGGCTATAGCACCAAATGGTCTAATGCAGGAGAGAATGCTGAAAACGGGCATGCACATAGATGAGAAGATAGCACAGGCCGCTGTACCTGTAGCTCCATTCAAGGCCTGGAAAATTTTGCATTTGTGATCCAATGTGATGTTAAAAGCTTCCTAAAAAATAGGAAAATAGATAACACTGAAAATTACAACAGAAACAGCCAATAGCACAGTCATATTGATATACGTATCTCTGAGGGAATTTGAAATTTAAAATACTTGTTCAACGTATTATGAAAATATTCAGGTGTCTCAGACAGCACTGTACACTTGACATTTGCCCTCGCACAGATCTTGCATCCCTGGTGACAGTGTACAGGACTCCCAATTCAGGAAAAATTACAATTATATTTAGTGCACAGAAATCCACAAAATGTTATCTCATATTATTTAAATTTTTTTTTCAAATTACATTTGCTTTTACTCCAAATTAAAGCTTAAATCAATTTTACGAACGTTTTCTATAAAGCATGAGGCAGACTGAGTTGTAACAGTACCCAGGATTTTTAGTATGATCTATGTATTTGAGAAGCACAAAACTTTATTCATGTGTAATGTGCAATCACATGATATTTTGTCAAAGAAATGCAAACGTTCTTCCTGACCCTTCCAGAAAGACTCACTAAGGATAGCCCGTGAATTTCAATGGCTTTCTTTGTAAATTCTCCTGAATTTTATCTGCCTAGAGTATGCCTTTGAAGACTGGGATCCACCAGTCATCTAGGCTATAGAGGACACAGGGGAAATACACACTGCAGGCTAGGTATGGAGCAGTGAGGAACAGAAAGGAGAACACCACTGTCCCAGCCCACGATCCTGCCCCTCAGTATGCCAGAAGGACAAAATAAAGACATAGACAAATCATTTTAGTTATTCTGTTTGTGACAACTATAATATTTTAATTAGGAAATGAGAGACTGTCTCTGCCTCCCTAGAATCTCGGCCCATAATCTCTGGAATTTTATGATCAATTCATTCCACGATCAAAGCACTCTTTTTTATCTCCCCCTTTTTTGGGGTGTGTGTGTGTGTGTGTGTGTGTGTGTGTGTGTGTGTGTGTGTGTGTGTGTGTGTGTGTGTGTTAGCTTGTATGTGAGCATACATGCATGCAGAAGCCAGAGGTCTACACTGACTATCTTTCTCTATTGCTCTCCACCTTCTATGGAGGCAGGGCTTTTCACTTGAATGTGAATCCGCAACTGAGCTAATTTTGCTAGCTTGCCCCGGAGACGGCCGGCCCCTGTTTCTTGGCACTGAGATTACAGGTGAGCCTGTTTAGCATTTACGTGATATTTAGGATCCCAACTTGGTCTTCAGGCTGACACAGCCAGTGTTGTACCCACTGAGACATCTGTTCAGCCCTCTGCAAACATTTTTAGCCTTCTTGCTTGCTATAAAACCACATTATCTTCACAGAACCATGTCCACCACACTGTATCTACAACACTAGCCACTGGACAATGGTGAAGCACCCTCAAACTCCAAAGGACAAGTCTCACAGAGATGTCCATTCTAGTTTTTGACATATGTCAATTTTCAAATCAAAAACTGTCTTTGAAGTGAGCTTATCCATATGCCATTTCAAAGTTATCAAAGTATTGCCAGACACAGTTGTATATAATTGTATACTATAGCACTCCAGAGACAGAAACAAGAAGGTAAGTAGTTCGAGGAAAGCCTGGGCTACACAGGACCTTGCAGATAGATAGATAGATAGATAGATAGATAGATAGATAGATAGATAGATAGATAGAAAGAAAGATAGATAGATTACTTTGTTATTGCTAGAACACTGTCTTAATGATAAATATGTGCTCCAAATTTGACATAATTGTCTTTGGCGTCCAGGCTCAGAAACTAGAGTGTTTTAACCTCATTCTGATATGTAGAGGCCGAGCAGTGAGGTATACCAGGTGGGCATACACGATGGTAGATGTCAGCCCTCAATTTTCTAGTTGTTCGATGTGTCCTTCCACATGATAAGGCAAATAACAGGGTCTTACACCTACTGTTTTCCTCTCGGAAGAACCCAGGTTGGACAAGGCTTCTGACTCAGCCATTGAGAGACAGAGAGTTCTCATACCCAAGGTAGGGAGGGAGACCAAGGTCACCACTCCATGCTTGTTACACTGACTTGTAGGTTGTTAACTGTGATGTTGACGAACATAATTTGCAATTCAGCATCCTAATATCTTTTGTTTCTCTGACCAATTGGTTGAGGACAATATAAAAATCAAAGCAGCCAAAACAGCAAATGAGAAATTGCAAGCTATTGCTCACCCTCTTTAGTGGGTCGATGTAAATTTTAGTGTAAAAGAGCTGGTCATCATCATTATCCTGAAGATTCCACTGCTGCACCAGACGGCTGATGTACGGAGCATAGCCAATAAAGCCTGCAATGCACAACACACAGAGAGCTCAGGATTCTAAGATGGCACGTCGGCACGTCAACACATCAGTGTTAGTGCCGCTGGACAGCTGACAACATGGGAACGTCATGAGGTCTAACATATCTCTATGTATGCTGTAATGGAGAGATACCACCAACTGTAATCCAAAGCAAGATAACCACAGATGCTTTGAATGCATACATTCCTGAAGTTAACTGATACATAGGAACTAACCTTCCAAGGTTGCTAAGGGAAGGCTAACTAGCAAAGAGCAGGGGAAGATGGCACTCCCCTCAACCTTGTGAATCGCTCTTCTTGGACCCACTGAAAAGAAAAGGAGCCACTGCTTCTGAATGAAGGAAATGTCCCCTGCTGTGCCAAGATTCCAGTGCAGGCAAAGAATGTAGGTTGTCACTGACTACAAAAATCATGAAGAAATTTTCTACCTAGGGAATGTGGGGAATTTTTTCCATTACTTGAACTGTGCCTGCTAGATTGATTTTCTGGCTAGCTTTTACTATGTCATTGTCTGGAAAAGGGAATTCTAAAGTTGGAGTGTTCCCCTTGGCCTTCGAGCCTATGCAATGAATCTGCCAATAGCAAGTATCTATAAAGACCAGAGACAACAGGACCATTTTCTAAGGCTTCCCCTGAGTTTCAGATAGGCAGGCAGCTGCTCGGCTTCACTGGCAGGCAAGAATCACCACACAGAGACAACAGTTTTTAAAAAAGACTTATTTTATGTTTGTGAGTAGCCTGCGTGTTTGTATGTGTGCAGTGTGTGCAGGTGCTCACACTGGCCAGAAGACGGTTTCAGATCCCCTTGTACTGGAGTTGAAGACGTGTGAGCTAGCTGATACGATGTAGGTGCTGAGAACTGGGGAAACAGTGACAGCATTCACACAGAGAACCTCTCCAGCCTGGTAATGTATGTTTAATTACTATGAGTAATGTTCTAAAATAAAAAATTAGTAATATAACATTTTTAGTGGCTTATAGTATTGTCTTATAAGTAATTATTGTCTTATCCTTCTTTTAAGGTCAAATATCCTTAAATAAGTGAAATAAAATTACATTCATATACATTCTTAATGTATTTTTTTCTACTGATGTGTTTTAAAACTGAATGATCCAATTTCACTAGGTCGTAACTCATGTCCTTTGAACACCTCTCACGGGCTGTCTCTGAACCCACACACTGACTGCACACATCCATGGTCCCCGCCTTCTCGCTAACACTCCCGGCTGCAGGTAGAAGCTTCATCCACTATCTCCGAGGGCTTCCCTGTACAGGATCACTGCCAGCAGCACTGGTTTGCTAATATCCGTCATCCCCACAGCACCATGGGGCCCTCGGAAATTTCCCTCAGTGGCTTTTTACTGTCTAGATGAATGTGTACCACAGGATATCATGTGCATGCAATTTCCAGGAAAAAAATAATTGAATACAAAATACAACTTAATCCAAAGCTATTCACTCAAAGGGAACACATGTTCTCCATCTATGAGGTTACGCCTTCTGTCTGTGTGTTTACATTAATCTCAGTTCAGGGGGAGCATATTCTATAGTCATAATGTGTCCAAGGTCAAATTTTCTCTTTATCTTTAAGGAGTGTGTGCGATCACTGTTATTTAATCTGTGGTGATTCATGTAGAGAATGCAACACTTCTATATACTCAGACACTACTTAAAATTTTGACTAAAAAAAGTCAAAATAAGTAATTTAGCACAATATATTTAAAAACAGACCAGATTAACAAGTGACTGTTTTTAATCACATGATTACAGATTAAACATGAAACTTTCTCAAAGTAAACCTATTAAACTTAATATCCTATACCGAAAACACCTCCCTGAACTGTAATGAGAAGACTTAAGACTTAATTATCACTTATAATGTGGAAATTCGAACATCCACAGATATCCTAGATGCACAGATAGCACACGGAAAATGGTTTTCAATCTGTGACCTGTGCACGAGCCTTCAGAATATTTCCTAGCAAGGTCACGCTTGAGGGATGGTGCCTTCCGTCTGTAGCAGCGTTGCTCATACCTCCAGAATTCAGGTAGCGTTTCCCAATGTGCACGACAGGGTACTTGTCTGCCAGCCGCTTATCTGGCCAGAGCAGCCCGTCCGCTGCGAAGACGATTTTGTGATTGGTCTTCTGGAACTTCTTAAGAACCTCTTCAGGCCCGCCAGCAAATACAACGTCAAAACTGGTTTTAAAAGAAACAAAAGTCTTAAAATGCATGTTACAGAATTTAAGCACAAAAACTAAGAAAAAAAATCCCTAATTAAAAAAAAATGAGAATTTAGAATCCATACATGATTAAGACATGTTTAGAGAACACATCAGGCAACCCCTTCCCAGCTTGCATCATATGAACTATATTTGACAAATGACATAAAAATATGAGATATTTTTCATTATTATAGTAACTCATCTCCAAAATAAAATTTGTAAGTTAGTGGGCAAATGTTACAGTCAATTTAAATTAATGACACTGGCATAAATACTTAATAAAGTGTCCATCTTAGCAGTCAAACATTTCAGTGACATTCATAGACAGGAAGTTCAGTGACCAATTCATTATTACCCCTGATAAACTGGTTTTGACTAATATGTCTCACACTGCTACCAGTATACACTTAATACTTGATATACTCTATAATATGGAATCTTGATCACATTCTTAATCAGGTCCTTAAATTTGAAACAAGGTAAAATTAACAATATAATTTAAGGTCTCTGGATTATTGATTCCACACCCCTCATCCCAGACTTTATTTTTCAGAACCAATTCACAGGATCATAACTTAACAGAAAATTAATTGTAATAACCTCTATTAGAAGTGTAACCTCCATGCAGAAAGTCCTAGCTTATTACAACTTTAAACCTACCAGTATTTGTTTCAAAATTGGTGCAGCTGAAAGCCAATGTTTGTTGGACACTAAGCTAATGCTCACGGTAGGTGACACACACGAAGGGCAAGCTCTAGAGTTCTACACAGGTTTTCCTAGTGGCTGACACTGCAGATGGACTGTGAGTCCATGTCCCGGAAGCACATGGCTGCTTCATCAGTGCTCTCTAGCTGTATCGATGAAGGACTGGATATGCACATGTAAGAGTCCGTGATGTATAGTCAGTCTACTGTGTTAGATAACTCAGCAAAAATACCATAAGCATATGTTTTCCATTAGGCTCTCGGCCAAGATAATCCCTGCCCCACTTCTATATTCGAACCCTTTAATGCCGGCATTGTTCTTGTGTAAGTTGAGCACACGGCCATCCTGTTTAGAAAGTACTATGAAGGAAGGAAGACATGCCACATGAGTACATCTGTCCAGCACAGTGTGAAGAAGCAGGACACATAACCACCAAGCCGCATCCTTTAAAAAGGAAGCTGCCCGCAGCTCTCTGCTCCTTCCTTGGCATAGGAAACAAGTGCTTATATCTTTACAAAATAGAATACATGGCTAAAAACTGAATTAAAAATTATATAACTAAATTCTGTAACTCTGCTAAACAAATTCGGGATTTACTAATTTATTTTGAGGTCAGAGTCTCACTACAGAGCCCAGACTGCTATTAAACTTGAAATTCTCCTAGCTCAACCTATGGGGGCTGGAATCACTCACGCAATCCACTGCTCAACACACACTGCCCCCGATTTTCTGAAGTAATATCTAAAACTACCTTTTTAATAAGTTAATTTCTTTTTGCTTAAAGCTGTTCTAGAAAAATTAATCAGTTACTCATATTTCTATTATGAAATATTGCACTTCACAATTAAATTTCTCTTTATGAATACCAAAATAGGAAGACTGTCAGAGAAAGACTGCAGATACATAGGTACATATTAGAATTTTTTTTCTTTTTAAAATCAATAAGGAAGATGCTCTTGATGCTACTAACACCATATCACAAAGTCTATCACAGTGCATAGTTTAATAGCTGCAGATTCCAGGTTTGCTGCTGGTGATCAGAGTACACACACCAGTTATTTAACCTAGCTTAATTTCTCATTTATAAAATAGAGGGAAAGTGAGTGTAAATAGCAATTCTTGGTGAACAGTTGCTAACACACTGTAAGTACTGCATATATAAGTAAACACAATAGCTGCTGGTCATTAACTGGAGGAAGAGCTGCATAGAAAGCAGGACATGGGAAAAGGCATGCACATATATGTGGGGGGGGGGGGAGAGAGAGAGAGAGAGAGAGAGAGAGAGAGAAATACGAAAGATGAGGGCAAAAGCTCAATCTCCGAGTCAGGCAGAGAGTGAATCTCGGGAGGCCAAGTTTCTGAAAACAGTTAAAAATGTAGTTTGGTGGTGAAAGAACCATGATTTATAGTGGATGGATGGATGGATAGATGGACAGACAGATATAGTCTATAGAAAATTTTTAAGTAGTACCACATACTCAAGGGTTACATATGAGGGTGGGGGCTGTGTGTCCCTGTGTGTGTGTGTGTGTGTGTGTGTGAAACTCCATGTACAGACTTGGCCTCAGGTGAAGGAAACCTGGATTTGATCCCCAGCTTGGCCAAAAAAAGTTACAGATGCCATTTGGAAAGTACATGTTTTTCACCTTTGGAACTCTAGTGAAGGACAAAGATAAAACTGTATTTTAGAGCATTAATAAAGTCAGTAGCTTTTAAAAGAAGAAGATATGATGTCTAATTTGCTAATTTTGCATTTCATGAACATTACTTTTAAAATGCAATTCTTTTAAGGTAGATGAGAAGGAAATTATTTTCACATAATTCAAGTAAGAATATTACTTTGAATAAAAAATGTAAAATATTTCCTCTTCTGAGAAAGGGTCTCACGTAACCCAGGCAGGCCAGGGACATGGTATGAAGGCCAGGCTGGCCCTGACATTTCTGCTTTCACCTTCTGAGTGCTAGCATTACAGGCAGGTACCACAGTACTCTGCTAAAAAACGTAGAGTTGGTGGCATTTTCCCCCGTTTTCTTCTAGCAGGTGTCATTTCTATTTGAGTGCCTTGGGGTCGGGGGGTGTCTTGTCTGCTTATTTAAAACTTCTCAAAGGGAAGAAAGTTTTTCTACTTAAAATTATTTGAGCCACAAAAATGTACAATAAAAATTTTTTTTTCAAAATATGAATTATTTTTTAAAAATAATTCTCACAGGAACTCAGCCCATACGAGGAATAAAACAAAACTTTTCCACATTTAAGCATGGTAAACATTCCCAAGTCCTGCAAAACCCATAAGAGTGAGCCCAGACATGTCACATTTCTATCTTCAACAGGTCACTGAGACTTTTCTGAGCGTTTGTCCTTCTGTGTTATGTTTGTGGTAATTTCTACCACAGTGACCCAGACTGGATGAAAATTCGTCATTCATCCTGGCCTTGTCGGTTTCCATGACAATTTCCATTGAAATCCTTTGTGTCTTACTGATTCCACCTTACATCTACTCAGTTCCTCTCTGAGAAGACAATGACCTGTATTGATTTACATCCCTTCAGTCTCTATGCACCTTCCCAGCAATCTGCCACCCCCTGCCACACACACTCCTGGCTTGGGGGTCTGAGACTCTCCTGAAGGTACCACACCCAAGAGTCAACCAGTAGTTTCTAGCTGTGGCCTAAAATAAGTCACCAAATATTTACACTGGCCTGCAGAAGACAGTTTGGACTCCAAGGCAACATAGTTTCTGTCAGACAACTTAATTCTGCCAGGCTGGTACAAAAGCAGTCACATATAAGACATAAGCAAATGTAGACTTCTCAGTTACAGAGCAATGCTTGGTCACACAAGACCCATTTATGGATACCTGCCCTGTAGAAATAAATCTAAATATATCAGGCTTGCACCAATAGTCCGATTCACTGTCCTATTCAGAAGCTAATATGAATTCTTTCATGTGCAGTCAAGTGTGTCTTCATCATGAGCATCTATCTACTTAACATGAATTTCCCAACTAGGCCCAAGCCATTGGTTAGCTTCAAGGCTTATTTCCTTCCACTTACCTCTCACTATCCTTTAATTCTCTGTACCCACCCAGATATCCATTCTATTTTATGCACCTAATCAAAAAGCCCCCCTTATTCCAGCTGCACCTTCTTTTTTATAAGCTGGACTCATGTCTTTAGCATCTATCTAGGCCCTTAGCTGAAGATTTTGAAGACACCTAGTAAATGTCTGTTGAACAAATGAGTGAATCAACCAATAAATGAATTAAACTATGTCTACACAAGAGGTAAAAGCTACTGGGTTGCCAAAGAATAAAACCACAGAAGTCTCCCCAAACCTTGTTACTTTTCCCTAATCCAAAACTTTACTGATCATTACATGCATAGAATTAAACAAAAATTATTATAACCATCTGAACCATAAGGTACAGGCTGAAATAAAGTCTAATGAAACTGAAACAGCCCATACCTGAAAACTATGTATCTTAACTCTCCCATCAAATAAATTTTGATATTTCCAGAGATAAAACCAAGATGCAACAGTATGGATCCTTTAATACCTGCAACATACACTGACAACACAGACACACAGATATACACAGGCACACATACACACACACACAGACAGACAGACATACACACATACCATTTAAACTATTTGAAAAATACCCATTCAAGTGAATTTTCAGAATAAATATAAACTATTACTGAAAACAAATAAATATTAGCAATTTGGGACAGAGAAAAGGAGCTGGTAAGCTTAGGTTCTATCTTAAAAGTCAAACATTACTTGATGAATATGCCCCCAAATAAAGTTACACCTGCAGGTAATTATTACTGAAGCTGAACAGAGTCAGAATAAGTGAAGATCTCTCTATCTGGAAGGTCACTGCCTCCAGATGATTTTCAGAGGGGCCCATGTGCAGGAGCCACAGAGCACAGAGGACAGCCAGAAAGAGAATGTGGCAAATCTCAAAGCTGCATGCTCCTCAGCCCAACTAGATGCCAGAGCAAGATATCTCCTTGCTTTTTACTTGTCCCTTAATCTGTAAAATGATACAATAATTAGATCAGAATCCATACCTCCTTTAAAATGATAGGGTTTATCTCTGAACATAAGTACTTGCAAAGCTGGCAAGTAATCTGTAAAAATGAGTATTAGTTTACTCAGTAAAGAAATAAGTAACCTTTCGGATACCTAATGTCAGTTAACAACATATATAAAACATATGTAAAAGAGAAAAAAATATTCAGAAGTAGAATTTCTGCCCCAGTCACCTGTCAGTACCCACAACTAGTATCTTATTTTGAATATAGAGATATGCAATACTTGTTCACTAAAGGACTAATTTCCAGTAGACAATTTGGCTTGGGAATGCATATTCAAGGATGCATGAATGCTGCTGTGTTTGTGTGCATGCACACATGCATACATGAGTACATACACACCAGTCACTACTGTTATATGTGAAGATAATGATGTGCACACATAAGCTGTCATTCTTGCCAGGGCTGAGGCTCCACTAAATAAGCCTGTTTTTCTTGATAAAACTACAGGTTTGTTTTTAAACCTTTGTTCTCAAAACCTCTACCTGGTCCACTGACACATGGGTGATCCTGACAATACCCAGAGACATCAGGCCTTTCTCAAACGCTCTGTCCTTTCTGCCAAGCTGAGTCTTAAATTCAATCCAAATGAATCAGACTGACTTGTCTCTGGGTATGGGTGTCTTACAATGCCCTCTTCTGTCTGTCAGAAACAACTGGGCTCCTCACATTGCCAACTCCCCAGGATAAATCCTATGAGTAGGGGAGAAAGGAGGCTGGGAAGAGAAGCTCAGAGAAAAGCAGGGTCCCAAACTCAAAGGCTCAGAAATCTAGAGATCATGACTAGGTTCTTCACAGATGTCTGCTCACAGATTACCTGCTTGACAATCAAAATCCAAAATCCACATTTGCTTGTGCTGGGTTCAAACTCAGGGATGTGAATACTAGAAATCCATACTTAACATTTAATCTAGATATTATGTGCTGTATATCACATATGGTATGGATATATTAGACCATGTAAAAAACTTCACAGTACATAAGCTATACCGTGCCTGCCATATCACAATTCATCTTGCAAGAAGAGGTGCGTACATGAAAATAAAGCTTTTGTCTGGAGGACCTCAGAAACCGGAAGCATGAAAGTGCTACGTGTTGACGGGCTGAGGCATCACCGCTTCTGCTTTTACATCAGAGTTCAGGCCTTCCTCACACATACTTCTGCCTAAGAACGATCATCTTTAGTTTCATCTGCAGGTAATGTGGTTTTGCATTTGGAAATTGAAAAAAAAAAAATAAGATTGAAGATGACTTTACTACACCAAGGAGAAAAATTCAACAGGATTTAAAAATGAAAGATCAATAACAACATTATAAAAATGAAAAAGATACAAAACAGTATATGGTGCAACGTGGTGTTTTTAAAATACGTAAGTTTTTAAAAGATGTTAAATATTTCAAGAGAAGAAGGCAGGATGCGAAATGGTATCTGTGGGCTAGGGAGATGGCTCTACGGAAGAATGCGTGCTTTGGATATGTATCCCTTCGGATTTCAGCCAAGCTCAAAAGTAAATAAATGCAAAGAAATGTATGCAGCAAACGACTCCTCGTTCTTGACAGCACAGGTCCCGTATGCCTGCCTTACAGCTGCAGCTTTACAAGGCATTTTTGATGGCTGAACAGAGCTCATTTTGTTGTCTCCCTCAGTTGCATACCCCAGCATGGCATCTACTGCGCTTTGAACCCAAGATTAAAACGAATTTCAGAAAAAATGTCAGACAATTCCATGTTTTCGCATTACTTCTTACTATAACTCATCATCTTTAATATTATAAGATTTGTGCAGATTGTGACTTTTCACGCATATTAAGTCTATTTTCCAAAGAAGAAAAATCCCTGCTAATGAAAAAATGTAGTATAAAACAATCTTGCTTTTAAGTTGGGTCTCAGAAGCAGCAGCTGCTCATTGGAAAAACTTCAGTTATATGTGAGAAAAATAGAGTTTTTACAATGGGTCATTGCCAGTAAAATATTTCAACATTTCAGTCTTCAAAGGTAATATATAATACAGATTGAGAAACCCACAGGACATTTCTCTTACCACTCAGTAAACAAGATGACCAGATCGTCCTGACCGGCGTAGTGCTCCATGGCTTCTTTCATTAATCTCACCTTCTGGCCCCCTCCGATACTGTTCATTCCATCGCCACCTCTCCACTCTTGCCCTTGACCAAGAACCTAGAAATGAAATCAAGAACTCGTCCTGAGGAAAATGCCAATGGCACTAATAACATAAAAACGTGAACAGAAATTTGCGCTGCACCCCTTGTGACCCAGTACTTATTTATAACTAAAGCACAGTGCTATCATGGAGTGGAAATGAATGCACAGGAGGCGTATTCTCCAGTGCTCTCCATCACTAACACACCATTGCAAACAACATTTCAGAAGTTGATCCTAACCTAAAGAAGTCAACGCAGAAAGTATTTCTCATCTTATTCTTGTTTTTCAGACTTAAATGAAAATGACAAAACCTTGTAGTTCTCCTGTCTAATGTAATAGGAATTCCACAAGGAAATTCCTCTGCTCAGACGCTCCTAGACTGGCCTGTCACATCAGGGTACACAGAAAGCATCCCATATAAAGGACGCTATTTTTTTTGGCAAATCTTACATTTGTATCAGCCTCAAAAGTTGATTAAGAATTATCCAGTGCAAGAGATGCTGAAGTACAGCTTGTCTGGGCTAAAGAGGCACTGACTTTCCAGCATCTGCCTCAGCCTCAGCCACTTCACCCTGAACTCCAAGTGGTAAGTGACACCCTGGCTTTGAGGGAGAGAGATGTAACCAACACATCCCCCACCTCCTGATATACAAGCAGATCTGGAGAATGAAAGGGGAATGGAATTTAAGTGAAATGCAATGAAAACAAATTCAGTGAACACAGCCTCAGATGTTTTCCTGCTTACAGGGATGTCTGGGGTAAAGACATCCAAACAAACTGAAGTTAGTGTGGAACTGGATTCAAGCCGGGGCAAATCTACTGAAAGATCAGTGCTCCAGCTGAGATTCCTTCCATGATCCTTTGGAGTCTCCAATATGAGCCCACTGAGCCAACCACATCTGAGGCCTATGGCAGCCGAGCATAGGGAGGAGCCAGGCTTTGCTGCACATCAGTCACATGGACAGAAGTGAAAGCAAGAGTTCTGGGTTCACTCTGTGACTCACTGATCTGAAATGCGTGGGAGAATTTTCCTGTCTAGCTCCTTCGAGTAATGAAGATCTCAGTGGTGTAAAGTATATGCTTTAGAAACTTCTGGACTACGGAACAGGAGGATGAAGAGAGGGCCAAAATCTCTAGTGTTCGAATGGGGCTGGGCTCTAAGATATGACAGGTTAGAGCTATGGACTCTAGGACAAGTTTTCCTCAAAAATAAATAAATTTTGCTTATAATCATGTTTATCTCACTTTGGTCATACAATTGTTAACAGCACACCACATACAATTTTCCTAATACTTGGACGTGAGAAACTTTCTATTCTCTCTCACATCGAGCCCTACAGGTTGGCCCACTGAGTTCCAGGCACATCTTACCTTATGTGTTTGTACTTAAACACCGTTTCCATCAAGTCATGCTAACAATATACTTCATTTACTTTCTCACTTATGCTCCTTAAACACGTAGACATTATCACTAGATCTCTTTCTAGCAAAGTTCAGCAACTTTAATTCTCTGCATGAAAATCCACACCTTGTCATCTAACATAATGGATGGCCCTGCCCTCTACATCACAGGCTAAAACAGCCCAGTTTTCCCAAGGTAGGAACAATGTTTTCCTTCTTTTTGTTTTTCTTTCTTTCTTTCTTTTTTTTTTTTTTTTCAGTCTCTCAGGTACTTCTTGAAGCTCCTCTTTCTAGAAAAGATATGGTTGGCATACTCTTTGTATCAAAAAATAAATAATCTGGATCAACGAGCAGATGTCACAGAAGCCAGTTTAATGCTGTATCAGGGGCTCCAAGTCACCTCTGATCATATCCATCATCTCGCCCTGTAGATAAACCATCTAAAACACTTGGCAGTGTTTCTAACAAATGAACCCAGCCCAAACAAAACAGGAAAAGCAACTATCAAAAGTACACCCCGAAAACACCCTTCCCATCATGTTTTCAACTGTCTATAAAGAAATGCCATGGCAGGTAACCCCTTTAGTCAGTGAAAATGGTTACTATCAAACCTTGATTACACTGTGCAGGACCCTCCAAAGGAAGTCAGGAAAGTTAAAAGTTATACGTATTTCTGTTGCTTTTAGAACATGTTTAAATAGACCACTAGATAATATATTTTAGGCACATATTCCAATAAGTCCAAAGATTGAAAGACATATCATACCTTCACAGTATAATTGAAATATTTGGCTGAGTTCATAAATCTGTGGAATCCATCATTTTCTTTTGTTGCTACAGTTATGACTAATAATTTATCTGTAAAGACATAAAGAATGGAGGTTTAGCAAAACGTTAAATGCTGTTTCTCTATAAGATTATGGTGATGAAACACTTCATTATTAGTTAAACGAAGAGCTACTGAAAAATAGGCATGTAAAATGGGCCATATTCCACGGGAATGATTAATCCGTGTAGTAAGAAACTATTTTACTGGTAAAAGAAAGTTCATTAGCAGCTCAAGGAAAACAGATCCTGAATAGAGTATTTCAAATATAGGAGATGAACGTTCACAAAATGCCTATTTTATCTCTAATTAAGACTCTTGTGGACATCAATCCATCAACTAGCCTACAAACTGCCCCAGATTTGAGACATAGTGTCATGTTATTCCTCAGCAAGCTCTATTCACTCCACATTGACACAAAGGAGGACCTAATTGCAAGACTAATTCTCAGTTTCTAAAATAATCTGAGCAAACTGAAAACAAACTGTTAAAAGAAAAAGTCTTATTTTTCCTCCTATGCATAAGGTCTTATACTGAAAGTCTTAAAAGACATCACATTTATATCATTTATTTATTCTTAGTTTCTTAAACAGTAATTGGATCAAAAGTCAGAGATGCTAATAACATTTATCAGTAAATATGTAGCTTTTAGTAGCCTTTTACAATGGCTCTTGAGTTTAATGTAGGTTCTTCTTAACAGAGGCAGGTGGATTAAAGATATGTTTACAAATACTCATAAAGGCTGCTGTAGACAGATGGGACAATATCTATCAGACAAAAGCATGTTGGAAAATTCCTAAAAGTTGCATCCTCCCCAGCATGCGCTAAGGAGTGGGGCATTCCTAGTCCCAGAATTAGGAGTCATGGAGTAAGACAGCTGAGCTAATAACTCAATAATGTAAGCGCCAAGCTATCCCACTTAATATTCCATGGCAAGAAGACCAAGAAGGTCCTGCATGACCCCTAAGCCATAAGTAATCTTTAGTCATCGGGTTAATGGATCATAGAAATCAGTTAACAAACTAGGGTAATTCTTCATATCAAATTCTAAAAAGATTTTACTATAGAAAGTAAGTATAATTAATGTAGGCAAACTAGACATTCATTATTCAAACCAAAAGGCAAAACATTTCCATGAAGATAAATAAAGCATTTTTAGATTTCTGTTACAAATGAAATATCACCTTACAAAATTTTTGGTTGAATAAATGTTCCAAATAAATTAAAGCCATCAATTAATTAATGGTATGAAGATCTGAGTATGGTTGTTTGAATAAGAATGGCCACCACAGGATCATATATTTGTATGCTTAGTCATCAGGGCATGGAACTGTTTAGGAAGGATTAGGAGTTGTATCCTTGCTGGAGGAGATGTCACTGGGGTGGGCTTTGACGTTTCAAAAGCCCACTCCAGGTCCAATGTCTGTCTGTCTCCTCTGGCTCCGGCTCCGGCTCCGGCTCTCCCCATCCTCTTCCAGCCCCCTTTGCTTGCTGAAGATCAGGTTGAAAAGCGCTCAACAACTGTTCCAGAGCCCTGCCTTTCAGCTTACTCCATGTTTATAGACTAAGCCCCAAATTAAATGCTTTCTTTTGTTAAATGCTCTCTCATGTTTCTTCACAATAATAGAACAGTGACTAGGACACTAAATAAAGCTATCTTAAAGGTATTTTTAAATTATTATTTTTAGGGAAGACAATTTTCCAGGGCTGAGGAAATGGACAAGGCTGACCATCTGAGCTAGATGTTCAGAACACAGGGGATGCTGGGAGCATCAGTAGCACAAGGGTCTGTAATCCCAGCATGCCTCACTTCAGAGACACAAGGCAAAGACAGGAAAACCTGCAGAAAGATGTTCCCAACTAGCAGGCTATAAGCAGTAGTGATGGCATCTTCGTTTTAAAGATTTATTCTGTCAATAGCATACTGCTCTTAACAATCTCAAGTAAGTGTAATTACAAATTCACTACGACAATTAGGACTTACGATCCAATTCTCTCCAACCAGACTGTATCCAAAGAGTAGAGATGTCCTCAACCATTAATTACACCCCAAGGTTAGTCATGGTATGTAGTATTCCGTGGATTACTAAACTTTAAATTCACTTTCGACTGACATAAAATAACGTAAAATTGTTAATAATAACAATTAATAACATATAGTAGAGTACAAGAAGTTTTTTCATGCACATATATATTGCATGTATCAACATTTTGGCTGAGTGAATTTATGGACAAATGATCACATGCATATATGTACATAAAATACTCATTTTCAACAAAATACATAGCATTGACTGGCATTCACAGATGAGGAGAGTAAGATGTGAATAGGATAAGTGATTTAGCTAATATTTCCAAATAAGTTATTTGCAGAGCAAGGAGGAGATTGTCAGAGCAAATCTGTAAAGCCCGTTTGTTTCCAGTATTTAGGGTAGCCTCATTTGGCAAAGCTCAAAGAGCCAAAACCAAACTTTAGAATGGTATGTGTGGTGTAGTGGAGGACTGCCTTGTCTGGCCTCAGTGGAAGAGGATGAGCCTAATTCTGTAGAGACTTGATACCCAGGTAGGGAGGATGCCCGGGGGGGCTCTCTCAGAAGCAAAGGGGAAGGAGAATGGGGGAAAGAATTCCTGGAGCCGGGATCTGGAGGGGGGCAACATTTGGAATGTAAATAAATAATTAATAATAATAATAATAATAATAATAATAATAATAATAAAGAATGGTATACGTGCATATGTGCAGAAAGGAATGGTAAGCCAGAGTTTCACTCTTCGGAAAGGCCTAACGGGCTGGTCCTCTGTGGAAAGCTGGATTCCAGATATTGTCTACTACATGTTCATAAAGAATTGCTCACTGTGCCTAAGTTGCCCAACATGGTTCATGTTGAACACCTGGTTTTCTGCCAGGTTTTGGAATGGTGAAAAGGAGCTTGAGTATGTCAGCAGTCCTCAGTGAAAACTGGGTACCAAGTCACCGATGTGTGTCTCACGTTACCAACATCTCATGCGTATTGGCTGCTGGGAAACTAAACCCATCCAGCCTGACTTCACCAAGAAAGATTGGGGGACCCCTGCATGGCTCTCCAGAGTCTCCAAGGCTGCCCTTGCTTTGTAACACCCTAGGATCCAACTCAAGTTACCCTTGTATCTCTGTTAACTTGGGCTGAATACTTAGTCCTCTGGGTGCATCCCTGACAGGTAGGTGTAGAAGGAATCTGATGTCGCAATAAGGCCACCTGGTTAATTATATGATATGACTGCTCATCATTCCAAGACTCAGAATGCAAGCTAGCCATACAGAGAAGACTGCAAACAGATGCCAGAAACAGAATTCGTGCAGAGGGCAGTCATACTGCAGTCTTCCATTAACAGTCATTTCCGACTGATGTAAACTACCTCAGCAACAGAAGTGTAAACCCACTTCTTACAAAGGGGGAAAAATGGTGGCCTAAAAAGAAAATAAGACTTTCCTAAGATCCTGTAGCTAGGTAGCAATCAATTTAAATCTAAATTTGTGATAAAAATTACATATAAATCATGTTTTCTAGGGGCTTGAGGGCAGATGACTCAGTGGTTAAGAGCACACAACTCCAGCTCCAAGTGACATGATACCCTCTTCTGGCCCCAGGAGCGCTTGCACAATGGCATACATTTTACAAGAACACACACATAGAAAAAGACAATAAATCTTAAAAATGTGTTTTCCCAGATCTTATAGCATCATTTTGTTGCTAAGTACCGAGCTACAACCAACAATCTAACTGCACTGTTGGTGGCTAGGGGAGAACATATGATTTTGTGAAAGTGTTGGAAGGAGCTCATGGTACAAGTGCCTTGAGAGCAATTCCCATCGTAATTTCAGCGAGAACAATGGGAGACAGGGGAATGTTTACAGCTGCACTTCCACACTACACTGCATGAGGTAAGACCAACAGTATACAGGGAGATGTGCTCGTAGTGGGAATACGGGTCGGCTGTTCACCACTCCCTTCCTCATATCCTGCTTGTAGTTACAGAAGTAGAAAAATCCATGGACAAATCAGGATAAACTGATCACCACAGCAGCGTGCATACTGTGGGAAGGGGAGCTGCTTGCAGGAAGACCATATGATCATCTGTCCTCGTGCAGACAGTATGTTCTAGGCAAACTCTTCTGGAACCTGATGAGGCAAACTGACTAAACCTTCAAGAAATGATAAACGTCACTAAGGCCATTATGATGGTTCTTCCCAAACAAACACTGCCAACCAAAATATACTTCTGTACACTCACTTCAAATAAAATTGAGCACGCACTAGCGTTAAGACTTTAAAACATGTATTAGATGCACTTTTCCCTTCCATGCTATTTTTCTGATAATATATTTACATATACCCATCTGTTTTGCATATTTTTGTAGGTAGCCACATAGTGATTAGAAGACAAAGTAACTTTCACGAAGCTATGGTGCTTAAAGACATTTTCAAAGTATGCAAGTGGATTATTTATATTGCCAATAAAAACAAAATTAGTATATTATATAGTAAAAGTAATTATTAGATAAAGATTGAAACAATAAAACTCTGTCCTACTATAAGGTGCAACTTTTAATATACTGTTGGCCATATACTTTATGTCCATAACAATGACTGATCAGAGAAATTAAAATGAGAGGAGTTGGTCATAATACAATGACTAGTTTAGATAAGTTCATGCCCGTGTAATAACAAGTTACATGCTTGCGATTAATAAGACTCGAGCCACATAACGTACGTAATCTGTACAAAATGCACTCCATTCAGAACTACTTTGTGAGAACGCCCCACGCACTCCCAACACCCGACTCCCTCACCATTCCGCAGACCCACACTTGTGCTGAGTAACTTCACTTACTCAGACTTGAATGTCAAAAGATCCCAGGCTCAATGTGATACGTGATAGGAAGAAAAATGAAGAGGATCCACTCCCCCACATTCACAGCAATCCCTTCCCAGAAACATGGACACAAAAATTACGCAAGCCTGGATGGCAGCCAGAAACTATATACAGTGATTCAAGAAATTCCTTCTGGAGTTTAGAATGTGAAAACGAAGTTCAGATACCAAAGAATGTGCAGGCTAAAGGACTCGCAACTCATGAAAGTAAAACCTGAGTTGAAATTTTGAAATAAAACAAACAAACAAAAAAATAGGAAAAAGCATTCACT
The DNA here is from genome assembly GCA_028551405.1 of Uromys caudimaculatus. Taxonomy (NCBI): domain Eukaryota; kingdom Metazoa; phylum Chordata; class Mammalia; order Rodentia; family Muridae; genus Uromys; species Uromys caudimaculatus. The sequence goes on from CM052706.1 coordinate 28,956,355, forward strand.
AGGATCATCTCCTACATGGTATGTAATAACAAATATAAATTCTACATTTAAAAAACCCTCATGAGGCTGAACACAGGCTCAAAAACAGCCAATACATGCCAAGCAAGCAAAGAAAACAGTCATCTTAACCAGGCAGGTGACAGGTGCCAGCTCCTTCCCAGGTATGAAGGTGAGCTGTGTCGGGAAGTGTTGGCTGCGTGAGGTTTGACCAGAGTCGCAAGAGATCTGGGAGTCATGCCGTGTAACAATGGTTGAGGGACTGAGGGGTTTTTTTTTCTACTCTGAGAAAAAGGAAATAAATAAGAAAGGAATCAACCACCTTTTGCACTAACTCATGTCATTTAAGAGGGAAAAAACTAGGTCTTTCTGCATAACTTTAAAGAGTTGGTTGTGAGAGGAGTAATTAATTGAGGACGATGTATCAACAATAAGAATAAGATGTATCCAAAAGAAACGAGCTAATGAAAAAATTAATGTACATTTTATCCCTTAGATCCAACAAATACAGTGCTACTTTCCAGAATTTATAACAGCATATTTGGTACCTCCACATATCACAAAAGGTGAATACTAGATACAATTCTAATGTCAAAGACACAAAGAGCTGCTAAACACCGCCCGAAAGAAAGAGTATACATTAATGAACTCCAGGGCTTCAGAGATATGAACAGTCACAAAAATAGAAAGCTGTGCTAATGAGAAGAACTTCCTCTGAGCAGAGTGGAGTAACACATATGCTGGCCAAATGCTTTATCAGAGAGTGGGAACCGCCTTTCTGAAATCTGCAAGCAGATTCTGTAGCTTATTGAAACACATTTGAGATGTTGCTGTCTATTCCATATTTTACACAGGCAGTAAAAATATCCCCTGTGCTCATACACAGGGGGCACCATTTAGGAACCAGGACAAAAAAGACGTAGATGAAGATAACATACATTCCCACCAGCTCACACACTTGTAAGAGCAGCCCTGCAGCAGGGCCACTTGCAGCTGTGCTGGGATTAAGAGCTCATGCTCTAAGAGACTGGTCTAATTAAAAGAAGATCCAGAAACAAGCGCTGTTGAAATTTAATGAAAGCAAAGTCCTAAACTTCACTTATCATCTTCAGTTACAAAGGAATAGCTGTTTCCTCTATCCGGCATTTCTAAGAGAACACTACAGAATTATTTTCAAGGGGTTGGACTGCCAAGCTTGCAATGTTGTTTCTTGGTTCTTAGTTGGAGTGCTTGTTTAGCATGCTTGACTCACAGCATAATGTAAGAAATAGAAACAGGCGATCTTGCCGCCCTGGCTACCTCTTGTGTACAGTCAGGTGCACTAAATTCAGCAGCAGCAGCTCAGCCCCATTCTGTCTTTAAGGTCTTACAGCATCTACTCCAAGAAGTCAGAATCTTTAGAACACCTTCCTGCTACTTCTGTTCACATTATTCAGAAGAAGTTGCCATGTAAGAGATCACTAAAAATATGAACTAGCATATTGCATGATCATTTGGGGCTGTAAGGGTAACTCCCAAATGACCCACTATGCCATCTTTACAGACTGGGCCTCTGTGGAATGACAACAGTCGTCACAAAACTCATCTGTATGTTCTACTACCAACTGTCACGCTCGCATTTTGCTGAAAAAGTTAACAGTTTGGGGGTGTTTCAGAAAATATAATAGTCTACATTCACTGTGCCAAGTCAAATATTTTAAATATATATACATAGGGCTAAAGCAATGGGTCAGTAGTTAAAAGCAACGACTGCTGTTCCAGAGGACTCAGGTTTGATTCCCAGCACTCACACAGAGGGGCTCATAACCTGCTGTAACTCCAGTTCCAGCAGATCCAACACCCTCTTCTAGCCTCTGTGGGTATCAGGCTCACGACTGGTGCACAGACATATATTCAGGAAAAATATTTATGCACATAATTTTTCTAAAAAACATTTTATAGATATAGGTAGATATAGATGATCGATATTTCCTTCTTTATAAATTAACTTTTGGATTAAATAATGAAATTAAAATATATTTTCAGACATCTGAGTGGTTCCCACTCAAGACATTAAAGAAACTGGCTCTGCTGCTTGCTTCTAAAGAAATCTCAATGCCACACAAGTGGGTATTTCATATATTATTATACATAAGCACATTTTACATGCTAATCCATATTTTCCTTTTATAGGTTTTGCATATATTTAAGCTGTTACCAAATAGAACAACAGTATAATTTCATTTACATAAACTATAACTTATTTAACCATTATGCTGTGGACTTACTCAAGCTATTTTAAAACACAGCTATCCTTAAGAATACTTAAGAAGATACAGTTGACCATGATGTACATCTATTTCTACAGGTACACTATATCTACACAATAAATTCCAAGTTTAATTCTATTAGGATTCGATCTGCAATGACCCCCAAAGATACATACTAGTTTGTCTTTACCTGTTAGCCTGGAATTGGGGGACATTAAGTGGTTAGGTCAGCCTTGGAAAAGCCAAACTCAAAAAGTGACCTTTTGAGCATTTGGCTGGGCCCTGCTTCTGGGGCATTCCCTGCTTCCTGGTCAGCCTCCTACTGTCTTTAGTTATGGTGTCCTACTCTCCACCACAGATGGAGTAGCTCCTGCTGCTATTTCTTCTCTGCCATGACGGACTGAAGTCTCTGACTGCACAGCTAGCTTATTTCAGTCTGCCCTTAGGTTGAATATATCAGTAATGCTGTTACAGCAACAAGAAAATTAATGGTTTCAGAAGAGAGAGATCTAGGGTCCTCAGAGTGTGCTAAGACTGACTGTACTGTCTAGTTTTGTGTGTCAACTTGATACAAGCTGAACTTATCACAAAGAAAGGAGTTTCAGTTGAGAAAATGCCTCCATGAGATCCAGAGGTAAGGCATTTTCTCAATTGGTGATTAAGGGGGGAGGGACCCTTGTGGGTGGTGCCATCTGTGGGCTGGTAGTCTTGGGCTCTATAAGAAAGTCAGCTGAGCAAGCCAGGAGAAGCAAGCAAGCCAGTAAGTAACATCCCTCCATGGTCTCTGCATCAGCTCCTGCTTCCTGACCTGCTTGAGTTCCAGTCCTGTCTTCCTTTCATGATGAACAGCAGCATGGAAGTGTAAGCTCAATAAACCCTTTCCTCCCCAACTTGTTTCGTGGTCATGATGTTTGTGCAGGAACAGAAACCCTGACTAAGGCACTGACCATGTAGTTCACAGCCCTTAGGAACTGCTCTGTGGAAGACTTTCCAGCAGACACAGAGAAACCCTAGAGTGCCGTAAACAAGGGATGCTGGCAGAAACACGGCCTTAAAGACAGTTTATGAGGTTTCAGGTAGCAACAAAGACAATGAAAGTTGGACTGGAGGCCACTCAGGTTATATTCTGGCCATGTTCTCCCTGTCTCTTGGAAATAGGAATGCAGCTGAACTCTAAAGCAATTATCTCATTTGACAGGATAAATTTCATGACAGCCTAGCATTCAATCTGTGGCATGACTGTTACTGGCTGTTTTGGGTCAGGTTTCTAATGAGTGTGCAAAGCAAAAGGAGCAAAACTATATGCGTCTTGGAAAGGAAAGGATGCCATAGCCCTCCTGATTCCATGAGGAGGGACTAGCATGGTTTAGGAAGTGCCCATCTCAACTTACAGTAGAGGCAACAGTTCAAGAGGGATAGTCCATCCTAGTTATAAACTGCGAGGGAAATGAAAGAGTTTAGCACCATACAGGAAGTGCACATGTAAATGACGGCTCATAAACAGTAGGGAATCAAAGTACTTTATGTCAATTCATTACTCAGGTACCAAAGAGATACGAGAATGCATGGCCTGTCTAAAAGTAAAACACTTGGAGTCATTTGATGGACAACTCCTAGAAGACACTTTGTTGACCTTAGTGGTATATAGGTATTTTGTCCCTCAGAAGCAACCCCTACACTTGAGACCACCTAACCTTATCCTGAAAAGCACAGCACCCTCACTCTTAGTGTCTGTGCTTTATAATTCTAAGTTTTTCTATAAAGTTGGTCCTTTACTGCTTCCCAAGTCACCAGTCCCTTTGTCATATTTCAGTCATGAAGCTGGAACCTAAGGTTCTTACCCGTCCCAAGAAGCCATGGGTAAGCTACATTTAGCCTTTGTATGGCTTACCCGTCTCAATTCTCCCCACTGTGAAGCCCACAGGAAGTGAGACAGCTAACCATCTATTATCCAAACTGTGCTCAAAAGACCAAAGACTAAACCACAGACGTAAACACCGACCTATTTTCATCTCCTGATGGTTCTTTGTCCTACAAGACATCTCCCAGTTAATGATACATTCAGAGAAATAACTATATTATTCATTCTTGGAACACTGGAGCTCTGGGCCCCCATTTCCACTTTTGATTTTTCTATTCCTAGGGACTACTAAACCCTGATAATTCAGTGCCAGTAATAATAATTTACCAATTGGTTCCCTAATCTCAGGTATCACCAGTCTGTTCCATTCATACACTGCTCTTGTTAACTGGTTCTCAAACATTAGTATGTGTCAGAACTACCCAAGGTCTCATTTAAACATAGATGCTGGGTCACAATTCTCCTCACTCGCTGTATATAAGGAACTGCTAAGGAACGAATTTCTGTGCACCACAAGATACTGATAAAGTTGAAATAGGGATCACATTATAAACTAGTAACCTAGGTATGCCAGCAAATATCCCCAATGAGATGCAACAAGACATGGGAGGAGGAACAAGAGTAATCTGGATTATTCCACAGAAGAAATAAACTGTAGGTGGTTCTTGAAGAAAGGGTAAGATTTAAATAATAAGAAACAGAGGCAAGAGATCCCCATCTTCTGCATTCAAAAATGAGAAGAAATGGTTAAATGCATTCCCTGAGAGAAAAGGCATCTGGAAGCCAAGATGAAAAAGACCATGCAGAGCTCTGAGAAGTACCAGGCCCAGCCAGGGGAAGATGCTGTCCTGTACAGTTTGCAAGTGAGGAATAAACATTCTATAGATGCCAGAATATCATCAGCCTCTTCAATGTGTGTTGTGTTCTACCATGTGGCCCAGTGCCCTAAAGGCTCAGTATTCCAGAGAGAATAAAAGAGAAAAGAAATCAACCTTTGCTGCCAGGGGGACAAGCATGAAGGACAATACTTCCTACCACCTTCTGCTCTGAGGTACATGGACAGGAAACACAGGGGGTCGTGGCCACTGCAATGCTGTAATTCTGAGTCACACACATAACATGCAGAGAGGAAAGTCTAAGGCGGAGGCAGGGAGCCATACGGATAATATACTGCAAGTTTTCTAGTAGGAAGAAGCAATCAATACAGAGTATGTCACAGTGTCTGGACAAGACAGGCATATACATGAGCAGAAGATATCAAGCATGCAGAGACGTGGCACATGCAAACCTCAGAAGGCCTCACAGGTCACTGCAGATTTTAATCTTGACATCGATGTTATCAGAAGTTTGAAGACAGAGATAAAATACAAGGCCAAGATTAGTAACTGCTAATAGCAACAACAAAGTTTACCTATTATTCATTAAATCCAATTACTAAATGGTCTATTTTACATCAAATATGCTGCCCTAAATAAAATATATTTGAAGTGACAGAATCCCAGATTTGAGCCCAGTCAAAATGCTTAGTGCGATGCAATATGGCTTTCTCAATCACTATGATTAATGTGTATCAGAACTGCCTGGCTTCACTGAAAAAAATCAAGAATAAATTTAGGCACTGCTGGCTAGGAGGGAGTTACAATACTCTAGACTAAAGATCATGATTGGAGTAGCATTGAAGAATGTGAAAAGCAACTGATTTGAGTGTGTTTTGAATAATTCAACAAGTTAACTGATATATTAAATTGAGTTTGTGAGGATGGGAAGGAAGAAGGAATTCAAAATTATTTAAGATGACTCATCCAGAAAATGACAAGAAAATGTTTAAATTAAAAGTACTTACAGTGACAGTGTGGATCCTAAGAAACCTAGAAGGTGACGGTGACCTGATAACGTTCCTTGTGTTGATATTTGCTTGTTCCCAGGAGAATCTCAGACACAAACTAGTGAGAAACCACACCATGCTACTGTGTCACATACTACACTATGTGAGAGTGGTGACTAGCTCACCTCAACACCAAAGGCAAATGCTTTTCTGCACTTCCCATTAGTTTGAATTTCACCAGACTAAGCAGTCAGTAGGTAGAGACTTTTCCTCATTTTAAACTAGAGTAAAATAAACAAGCCACTGGTGTATTATGTAAATTCACCACTTTAAGTCATTACTAAGACAGTTCTTACAAGGACAGGAATATATCCACTGAAGCCCACTGGCGAGGAATATCCTGTAGGTGGAGAACGCCAAGGAGGAACGGTAAGGGGAAAGGTTCGGGGAAGGATTCATCTAGCTAGCCTAGCCCTCCTTTGCCTGGTCCCTCCATTCTTTCCCTTGTCTTCTGTGTAGAAATATTCATTTACTTTCATGCTACAATACATTACAAATAAATGGCAGGCCACGAGGTTGTTCAAATACTAAGATGACCCCACGATAACACAGCAAAGCATTAATTAGTCATAAAGATGACACACACTTATAGCAGATCTTCATACAATAGCTCTATAAATGCAGTCTAACATCTGTGTATAAATGCACAAAGGATTTACACACAGGGCAGGATGGCTCCCTGAGCACTGGCCAAGCTGTGGAGTACCCGGACAGTCAGCAGTAGAAGTAGAACATTTTTTGGAGCAGAAAATGACATCAATCACTCTAGTTGGAGAGCGCAGCCAATATCCCACGTGGCCAGCTTCTAACAGGAATCTTGAGAATTGTGAGCTCTGCAAACATCTTGTACAGTACAGGGTCACCCTGCCCACTGCTGTAGCTGTTACTCATCCATGCCTGATCTCTACAGCCAAGAAGTAGTTAGCTCTGGGTATTTCCTCAGAATCAGGAACCTCTCCCAGTAGGCCTTGCATGCCTGTAATTCCAAGATTTCTCAAAAAATGAAACACAGTCATTTCATTTAGCGCTAAATAAAATAATCAATACCAGTTAAACTGCAGCATGCGTGCATGGGTGTTTGTGTTTCAAGTAAAAACGTTTCTCAAATTCATAAATTATTCTGCATTTTCTTCACATTCCCACTACTGAACAGAACTGACTGCATCATACTATAATTAGAAAAGGCATATGAAAAACATAACTTCTCTGTGACTCCTAATTACCATACAAGAAGAGCCCAAGATGGACTATTTTTCACACACTTTTAACTTTAATTTCATTTTTCTTGCTTTGCTTTTGTTTTTCTGATGCTGAGAATTGAACTCAGGCCTTTGCATACAGGAGGCACTTGTGCTACCACTGAGATATGTTCCTGGCTCTGGGTCTTTAACTTCTTAGTTCCCATTTTAATATCTGCAGGGTCAGGGTACCCGATGGCACCAGCCAGCATGCCTAATCACTAGCTATCCCTGTATGATTTTAAAAATGTGTTTTATACCGAGATGTGGAAAGCTCATATGTTCATTCTGCATGTAGTCCTTAATGACAAAGAATATCAATAATTGCTGGAGTTTAACCTATGGCAGGGCAATACAGTGAGCTGTTAAAATATTTGTACCCATGCTTTCATCAATGCTAAATTGATTACCAAGGTGTAAGAGATTTATCCTGAAACTTGAAACTTGCTCAAACTGCATATACCTCCTCTGATGGCATCTGGAAAGATGAATTTAAGCCTAGGGAGGTTATATTTTTATGGAAAGAAAAGCCAGTCTGCAGCAGTGGAAAGCATCTCAAGCCTCCATGGTATCTCGGGAAAGGTCACCATGTTTTGATAACAATTAGAGTGGCATGGAAAAAATTCCAGACTCCTTCTGGAGAAACACACACAAGCAGCCTATGTAGAGATCCCCGTGCCAAGGGAAAACAACTAGCTACTGGGTACAAGTGAAGACTCCACCACACACGGCAGCAGCTTCATCCTCCTTTGGAATATGACTTTGAAACCTTCATGCAGTTCGAACACCTACAGACTGGTTTAAACACAGATGCTTAGAATAGATTCCTGAGGAACTAACATAGAATCTAACAGAGGAACTAATCAAATCTCAAGGCTACTTTTATTTCTCTTTTCTTTATGGCCAGACGAAAACCTCATCTATAGCAAGAGAGTCCAGAGGAGCAGGCCACTTGGAAATGTTAAGGAAAAGGCACTTCCATTCTTAGGGCAAGTCTGGCTCCTAAACCACAGACTTAAATAATTCCAGACTCCACTCTGCCCCAAGGTCCTACAAATTATCATTACTTGTTTCGTTTTCATTTTCAACAGTTACCATTGTCCACTTTGAAACAGGTGCCAACTCATCCAGAGATGCCACAGGAAACCAAAGAAATACTAAAATTTAGAAGAACATAAACTAATGACTGACAAACAAAGTGTAAAGAAATATTCTCTGCAGATTTACTTTGAAAGACAGGCTCCTGACTCCACATAACTCGGGGAATAGCGAAGACAACACACAGTAAGATTTGCCTGCAAAATAAAGGTTTCATGCTAACTGTGATAATGAGCAAAGAATCCTTTTTAAAATTATAGTGAGATGAGATATTTTTAATGAAGAAATTTGTATTCAACTAGAAAGTTAGGAAACAGTTCTGAGAAATTTATACTAACAGTGAAACCTAAAGAAAAGAGTTTACCAGGTGAAGAAATGCGTTTGCAGGGAAATGGTCTTAAGCCAGCAATAAATCAATGTTCCAGGGCCAGACGGCCTTTGTCATTCTGTTTAACTTAGAGAGCTGGAGGACTGATTCCAACTGTCCTTACTGTATCACTGATCAATGCTGATGTAAGAAAAATAGTTGTGTGTGAGTGTATGTGTGTGTTTGTGTGTGTCTGTGTCTGTCTGTCTGTGTATGCATGTGTGTGCGTGTCTGACTGTTGGTCTGTGTATGTATGTGTGTGCGTGTGCATGCGGGGAGGCTAAAAGTCACCAATTCAAGGGTCTTCCTCTGTTGTGTTCCTCTATTTTTTGAGAAAGGGTCTCTTGAAGAGCTAGGAGTTGCTGTTTCAGTGAGGCTGGCTAGCCAGTCAGCAAGCCCATGGGATCTACCTGTCTCTGCTTGCCAGAGGTGGGGTTATAGATGTGCGACACATCTGGCTTTTATGTGAATGCTGAGATGTCTGGGTCTTCATGCTTAAGTGGCAAGCTATCTCCCAGTCCACCTTTTGTTGCTGTTGCTGTTGTTGTTGTTTTTAAATTTTTATTTTTTTGTATGTCACACATATATGTTTTGCCTGCATTTATATAAATGCACCACATGCTTCCCTGGTGCTCAAGGAAGAGGCCTAATCCTCTCAGAATAGAAGTTACAGATGGCTGTGATCCACCATGGGACTGCTAGAAATCAAACCAGGATCCTCTGTAAGAGTAATTACTGTTCTCCTAACTGCTGAGCTCTCTCTCCAGTCTCTCAGAAAAAATTTTAATTAAAAATGATCAAGAAAAATGTTCAAGCCTTTGTAAGTACCTTTAAATATACTGTAACAGAACTATCACTGTTAATGTTTAATGCACATCATTTAAAAATTCTTTTAAAGTTTTGTTCTTTTTTCTAGCTGGGGATGGGGATGGGGATGTGAGTGCAGGTGCCCATAGGGTCAGGGCCTTAGCTGTCCCTACAGTTGGCGATACAGGCAGTTGTAGGAGGTTTCTTGTGGGAATTGAACTCAGGACCTCTGCAGGAGCAATATATACTCAGAACTGCTGAGCCATCTCTCTAGCCATGAATTGACTCTTTCCACTGATTCTGTCACCAAGAAAAAAAATACTTTCTGAGTCATTGGAAATAACGACATGGCCACTATCAACCTTCAACTTGAGGAGATCCAGAATTCCCTCAAGGATTAAGTTAACCGAGGCAGAAATTGATTAGGTAAATTGTAGACAGCACATTCCCTGGACTGTGATCCTGAGCTACACAAAAAAGCAGGAAGTGACCTTGTGGGGCAGTGGTCTGTGACAGGCAATCTGGCACCCAGTTGAGCACAGGCATAAAATCTGGGGGACCCAGTGGAACAATCCACAAGGGACCGAACCTGCCTGTTGGACTGTGTGGGAAGATGCTCCTGGGACAGACACATGGGGCTTCTTTCCACTGTGCCAGGTTTGTTCCCACATCTGGCGCCAACAACATGGGGCAAAACCCAGCTTCAAGTGTACCCCCAGCTGGTGACCCACCCATATCGAAACTCCAGGTTGCTCCAGGACTGTTGAGTACAAAATATGGGCCTTCCTCTCATTCATATTCTCTCTCTCTCTCTCTCTCTCTCTCTCTCTCTCTCTCTCTCTCTCTCTCTCTCTCTCTCTCTCTCCATGTGTGTGTGTTCCTGGCCAGTTTCCCTCCCCCACTCTCCACTGTGAGGGCTCCTGTTTAGCTTATGGATCTGCTTCCCACAGCAGCTCAGGCTCTGAACGCCTTACTCCCCCATCAGCAGCTTTATCCTCATTTCCTGAGGTCCCTGCAGGCCAAGAGACCAGTTTCTTTTCCCCAGCACCATTGCGGTGGCTCCTGCCTGGTTCCAACCCTGAGCTTCTCGCTTTCTCCTCTGGTGCTGGCTGTTCTATCAAGCCTCTATGTTTCTTCCTTTAAGTTTTTTTTCTTTCAAGGTTGGCCTTTCTTCTGCTTTTACATTTAGGCTAAGAAAAACAAACAGTGAACACCCAGCCGCCACATGGCAGAGCAGCCCCTCCCCCCTCCCCTAGCCCACCAAAAGCCCGCCAAGACAAAGGAAAAAAAAAAAACGCACCTTGTTTCCCCCTAACAGGAATACCTGAAACAGTGTTCTGTGCTTCTCAACTCAAAGTTTTCTTGCTCCTTTATTTAAATGTTTATTTTTCTCCCTAGCATCGTGATATATGTCCAAAAAAAAATCTTCCAGCTTGTTTAAGATTTCTTTTAAGGTTCAAAAGTCACCTAATCTACTCCCACAGGTCAAATAAACTATGTGGATCGCCGTTTCTTCAATTCTTAATTAACAACCAGTTTCATTTACAGGCAGTTACTGCCAATCCCAAAACTTTTCTTCCTCAGCTATCCAAAGCAGACTTAAAAGATGCCTTCCAGGACCATGGTTTGCTCCCAAGCAAACCATGACAGGCTTAACTTGCTATTCACCCTATGCAGACATCCCCCTGCTGGGATTCCGCTCCTCTGTGACTTTCCTACAGGCTTATCCCTGCAGAAACTTGCTGCCACAGATCCAGCGGAGACAACACTATCTCCTGGGACTGCCTGGGACTACAAAGCTGCCTTCCTCCAGACAGAAGACTCCCGAGACACAAGCTCAGCCTCACAGAGGACAGACACGAGACTTTCCAGCTACAGATGAACTCTCTTGCCAAAGCCAAGTGGCTACTGAACTTGGGGGAAGCTGTATGATAGTAAGGAAACCATGATGTCTATCTAGATTAATCAAATGCTGTTTTAAACTGATGTTATTACCCTCAAACTTTATTATTCATGGAACAATTAATTGATTCAATGATCCCTTGCCTTCCCAAACCCCCACCCTTAACCCTCCTTACCCTCTGGCTTAGTTGAGCTACCACTCTAACCTGTAAAGTGTTTTCTTTTGATATTGCCACCCCACCCAAAATTTTCATTACAAATGACACCTCTCCTTAAAAAAGAAAAAGGGGGAATTTGTGGGACAGTGATCTGTGACAGGCAATCTGGCACCTGGTTGAGCATAGGCATAAAATCTGGGCAACCCAGCAGAACAATCCACAAGGGACCGGAAATTGATCCCAGGAGGCTTTTGGCTCCAGTCAAGGTCACGTACCACCCCTCCTCAGGTAGAGGTGTGGCCACACAGCTCCAAGCCATCCCCATGTTAATGAGACACCTAGAGGCTTAGCCACGCCCCTTGTCAGTTACTATATCTGCCTCGCATCTCTCAGAGGCCAGGAGGTACAATTCCATCCACGCCACTCTCCACACTATGACAATAAATGTCTTAGAATTATAGACTGTCTCTTCATCTGGACCCACAGTGGGAAGCGAGGGATCTGGCCCTCAATTAAGGAGCCTCATCAACCTCTCGCCAAGGGCCTCTCAGCGCTCCCAGATGGTACCCATTCACCCAAGCCTAAGCAGCTAGCCTGGCACCTCAAGTCACCGAAACCTGGCTAGCCTGTCTGTGGCACCCTGCAGCGACTGCGGTGCCCCGGGCTAAAGAACCCACTGAGACGGCTGCCCCGAGTTCTCCACCTATGGGCAGGGCCCACAAAGTCTTCCCACAGCCCCTACCTGCCCGTTGGACTGTGTGGGAAGATGCATGGCCACTTTCCCCGTGTCTCCTGTCCCACCCAGAGCCGCAGCACCCAGAACAGACACATGGGGCTTCTTTCCACCGTACGAGGCTTGTCCTCGCATGAGCTGAGCTCAAGAATTCATCATTCTTTGCTTCCTGAATGTGAACACCATGTTCACAGGTCCCTCATGCTGTAGCCTCTGTGACATCTCCAACACAGTGTTTTATCACAGCCACCAAGGGGAAAGGTGTGAAGAGAAATAGTTTTTCCATTTTTCACTAAATAAAAAATTATGTAACGCAATCTATTCCCTTTTCTATTAGCAAGCCTGCCTAGTACCAAATTCACTGTCCAGCACATTAATCCATTCTCCAGTGGTGCCCTTCATACTATTTTTCTCTTCTTCTCTCTACCTTTTCAGTCTCTTTTCTGGTTATTTCTCCCTTCACCCATTACTAAAGATAAGCCCTAGCACAGCACTAAATATCAACATCACATCTAAATGTCCTTTTTAAATTGCATAAGCTGCACATTTAGCAGAAAAGATCACCAGGTACTGCAAAGCAGCCCAGAAAAACTAAAGGCACGCTGGGTATGAGGAAAGCACTTGTAGGGAACATAAATGCCCCAGGACTTCTCTTAAACAAACCAAACCACACAAAGCAGTGTCTGTCTTTAAACAAATTTTAATTTGTAATAGATAACAAATAAAAAGATAAATTCAAAATAAAGCCTCTAGTGACTGCACTGCAATGGAGCAGGAGGGGGAGCAGCGGAGTCAGTCAGTGCATGCTAATCTTGCATCAAATCAGATATGCTTATCACTTTGGAACAGCCCTCTGCTGACTCAGGGGAACATGAGCAATGACCTTAGAGCCCTGGAGCCAGGCTCCCTGCCCTATTTCCATTTCCCTTGCTGTGACTGTCGGAGCTTCCAGGGAATATAGTTTGTCAGTACTATAGCTGAATGACTGAGAATGCTGTGTCCCAAACTCATGGGGTCAGTGACCACCAGCAGCTGTTCCAGATCTTCCCGGAGTTTTACACTCCAAGTCCCTCTGCAGAATCCGTTTCGGCAGTCAGTCCTTTTTAGCGCTAGCACACCACTAAGTTAAGCCCTTGGATAACATCACAGGGACAAAAAGACTATACACTTTAATAAGTGATTACTGAAAGTAAAATGGTCACCAAAGCTTCTCAGAAAGCTCTAGTTTACCTCCATATCAGAATGTTAGAGCAGGCATAGTCCATTTTTGCTTTGTGAAGATTAAAGCAAATTTAAGCATTTAACTGCCGTGCATGAATAAAATGTAGAGTTGTCTTACAGCCTATGTTCCTCTCTCCTGGGCATCTGCAATGTGTCTGCAAATTCTACCAGTGCCATGTGGCCCAGTCTCTCCTTGCCACCTCTCCCATGTCTGACACCATCATCTCCTTCCTTTGTCCCATACTCTAAATGACCTCACAGCAGTCTCTCCAGACCTAGTCAATCTGTTCTTTACATCAGGAGAGGGGGTCTGCAAAACTCCTTTCACCACAAAAGATCTCAGCAGTTTTCTCTTGTTTTCAGTACAGTTCGGGCTCTTTGTACTGTGTTGCTTACCTGTCTGTGAGTCTGAACTCTTAGCACCACTGCAGGCCCACTCGTTTGGCTACACCGCAGACCCACCTTGGGCAGTTTCAAGTTGTGACTTGGGCTCTACTTTTTCAAGCCTCCTCTCTCAGAAACAATGCATCCCCAGTCCACTTAAAACAGTGGTTCTCAGCTTTCCTAATGCTGCCACCCTGGAACAGTTCCTCAAGTTACACTGAGCCCCCAACCATCAAAGTATTTTTGTCACTATGTTTTAACTGTAATTTTGTTATTATCATGAATCATAATAAATATTTATGTTTTCTGGTGATCTTAGGCGACCTGTGAAAGATCCTAAAAGAGGTCCCAATGAACAGGTTGAGAACCACTGGCTTCCAAGAACACAAATATGGAACAAAGCCCTGAAGAGACCTGAAACGGTATTCTGCAACCCCGTCATTCATACATCGGGTCATCAACACACACACACACACACACACACACACACTTTCTTATTATTATTGACATTCACTGATAGAATTCTTTATTGTGCTTCCTTTACTCAAGTAGATTGTATATTCCAGTAAAATGATAAGACATCTCACAGGAAAAGATTAGAGAAAAATAAAACCCTCTTATTCTGCTGAGTAGAGAGAAAAAAAAATTACAAATCCCAGAAATAAATCAGCAGCAGTATTGGCAAAGCTGCCACGATTCAATAGAACATGAGGGGCAAGATGACAAGCCACATAGCTTTCTGCTATTCACTTTGATACATGACACAAGAAAGAAAAAGTCCATACTCCATGACACATTTTCCTTTTACAAATCACACGCAAATAAGTAAAAATGAGTCCAAAGTGTATTTTCAATAGCACTATTACAAAATAATTCGAGTCAGTGGATCTTACTGAATGATGCATTTGTTCGCCAGGGAGTAGAACCTAGGGAGTCTGAAGCAAGCTTTCCACAGATATCAAAATATTATGACTAGAAAACCATGCCCCGAAAGCAAATAAGCACTATGGGAAAGACTTACAGAACAGTGTTTTGAAGCAGGGCAGAATACAAAATTGTCTTTACATGCCTGGTGACATGGATGTACTGGATTTTGTAAAAAAAAAAAAAAAAAAAAACACATGAAGGTATATCAACTGGGGAAAAAAAATCACAATAATTTGCTTACTACTACTTCATAGGATTACAAACAAATTTAATTTGCTAGTGACTGTATTTTAAGTTACAGAAACCCATTTCATTGTAAGCAAAACAACAATTTTAAATAATGACATCTTTTTTTTTTATATTAATCAGTCCGCACTGATTCTATTGGTGCTTTTGCATTTCTTACTAGAACATGCTACACATGAAAGGCCCGCACTCAGGACACACGTCATCAAAATGAATCCAGAGTCACTAAACAGTTGAACAAGACACATACACAATGGAATAAATACTACTCAGCCACAAAAGAGTTAAAGAATCATCTGCAACAACCGTGATTAAATGGGATCATCACGTTAACTGAAAAGAGCTGGCACGAAAAGACAGAGCCCACGACTTCACTCATGCTAACTGATCTAAACAAACTGCCCTCTTAGACCCAGGGAATGCCATCATAGTAGCCATAAGCGGAGGAAAGGAAAAGAAGAGGTTGTACAGTGGCTTCTCAGCAACAGTGAGACAACAGCAAGCAGTTCAGCTGTGCTACGGCGGCGGCTGCGGCTGCGGCTGCTGCTGCTGCTGCTGCTGCTGGTGATGGTGGTGGTTTCGCCTCAGAGGAGTCACTCAAGTCGCTATTTACTAAAACTTCGTAGAAGCTACTGAATAAAACAGACACGGTAAAAAAAAAAAAAAAATCAAATAAACACCAGAAAATCAACACTGTTTTTCTACACTGGCGGATGAAGGACTCCAGTGAGAATATAGTAAAATATTCTTTCTCTATGAAGGCTTCCACTTCTAATAAGACGGTTTTTAGAGAACAGATAAAATGCCATCAAAAACTGTTTCATGGATGTACTAACAGAGGATTTAAAATTGCTAAATGGGATTTTAAAAGTCAAATGGCCCGGAACCATGACCCAAAGTAGGTATAGGTAAAAGCAAGCTTGGCTGACATCAAAGAGTCCACTGTGAGTAGTGGCTGAGGGAACACAGATATACTTGGAACCATGAGAAGCACAGGATGCAGGCAGTGTACTCAGGAATGAGCTGAGATGAATCTTTCTTCAAACTCAGCAGATCTGTGCATCAGGGCAGGCCATTCTCCCTTGGGAGCCATGCTGAACCTTACAGGATCTCCCACCCACTCAGCCACCCATCAGTGTTTATCCCCCAGAGTCCAGCAGCACCAACTGCCCATAGCAGAGTCCTTACATACGTTATCATTTGTCCTTTGGGAGCCACTGGACTTGGAGGGGGCAAAAGGAAGATGTGGAAGAGCTGTGGTTATCTCCTTCAGAGACCTGTGCCCAGGGCAGGAAAACCAGGTATCAAAGTACAGGAGCAGAAGAGCAATGCCTCCCTCGCCCCAGGTACCCCTGCAAGCACTGTCTATGGGGAAGGCAGCTCTGGGGTGTGTCTACCTGTCTATCTGTCCCTCCATGCCTTCTCTCCTTAACCCTCTCTCCCTCTCCCTCTTCTTTCTCTCTCCCCAACAAAAGAAAAACTAAGAGTGATTTCAGGTAAAATTCCCTGACCCTGAAAACCTAACACTATTTGACCTTTCTGAAATCCCATAAGCAGAAGAGATTTGACTTTGCAGCCTGGTGTAAGATGGAGACAGCTGTGAGGGGGTTTAGAAACAGAGATTAATGGATCTGATCAC
Source organism: Uromys caudimaculatus (assembly GCA_028551405.1). Taxonomy (NCBI): domain Eukaryota; kingdom Metazoa; phylum Chordata; class Mammalia; order Rodentia; family Muridae; genus Uromys; species Uromys caudimaculatus. Next base: position 28,973,067 of record CM052706.1, read on the forward strand.
ACAAACCTCCTAGCGAAGGGATTTCTGAGAGCCAGCAGCACAGATGAATTCAGATCATCCTAGCTTCAGATTGTGTGTCTTAGCTGTCTGAGACATTGACTAATGTGTGCATATTCCTCTACTAAAGATGAGATGCCAAGGTAACAATGGTGCACACAGCAGATCTGAGTGCCTGGACTAATCAAACCTGTACAAGACTCAGGAGGAGACAAGTGAATCATAGGTTTATGATCATAAATTCCAAGGAAATCTGGGCTTAAAGACAAAAAAGGAGGAAAAAATCATATATAAGAAAAATGACAAAAAATGTAAGCTTTGAAACTAAGTAATCAGCACTGTTAAATTTACCTTTTATTTCCTCTGAATTCTTCCAACAATGCTGCCTTTACAGCTTAGCTTGTTAAACCCTGCTGAGACCCTGTATATATTCCATTATGTGAACGGAAGAATAATTCCACTATTTTTAGCTTCCACCTTAGAAAAATGCTAACTAGAATTATATTCCTTAAAATGGTACAAATGTAATAGCACAAATTGGGCCATTTCTATTTGTAGGCACGCTTCTTCTACAAGTATTGTCATATTCACTGTTCAAATAATTGCCGAGGAAGCAGCATTACTGTTAGGGAACTGAGAGGGTTCAGAGAGGTTAAGAAGCTTGTGCGGAGGATAATCTGCTCATGTGTGACACCTGATGGCTCATCTGCTCATCGGAAGGCTTATCCTTTTAACTATTGCCCTACACAGTTTCCACACTGGTTATCTTTCCGGTACTATGTAAGCAGTTTGTAAGCCGGTGGCCTTCGAATACATCCTATCTCAGCATCAGAGGCAACAGCATGAGTCCTTTAAATTCACAGTTAGGGTTCTATCAGTGTTTTACTTTGAGCCCTCTCTGGCTATTCTCAGGAAGCAAGCACACTCTTCTGTATTCCTTCTGCATTTCTCTTTGTACATCAAAATAAATTGATATCATCTTTAAACTCATGGTAATGGTAAATAGGATGAAGAATACAGCTAGCTATTCAGGTCGTTTACAGCACAGCGGACTTGGACCTCAGTTCATCAGAAGTACCAAGAGACATGTGAATCATGACCTTGTTCACCGTTGAACACCCATGCAGAGTTGATAATATCTACCTTTCTCCATCTCTGCTAATCATGGAAGCAGTTAGCTGATAATTCCTCTGTGTGTGTGTGTGTGTGTGTGTGTGTGTGTGTGTGTGTGTGTGTGTGTGTGTGAGAGAGAGAGAGAGAGAGAGAGAGAGAGAGAGAGAGAGAGAGAGAGAGAGAGA
>CM052706.1:28974461-29014930 GCA_028551405.1 Uromys caudimaculatus
TGACAGAATTAAAGGTTCAACTTATGTAATCAAAATGGGTTACACAATTCCATCAATGGATTCTGATCAACGTTGTTCTTAATTGTCTGCCCCCTTTTCCTCCACACTTGAAAGTGATTTCTCTGACACCCTGCTTCCTATCACCTCTCCACATGAGTGTATTCCAGAAGGTTTCCCAAATGGATTCTTCAATTCATTCACATGTGGGTGATTACGACTACTGAGAAAAAGGCATGTCTTCCATCTATGATGAATTGGTTTACTTTCATTTTCAGTGTTGGGGACTGACACGGGTCCTTGAACATGACAGTTAAGTACTCTCACAGTGAGCTGCTCACACGGGCCTATCAGAATCCAAGCCTAGTTATAGGAAAGGAATGCATCCTCAGTGATGGTTCGTCCTTCTCTTGAGAATGCTTTAAAACATAGACTTCCTACTTGATCCCTCACACTTCATCCAGGATCCGACCCCCATCATCCTAAGCCCGTTAACATAAGCCGTACAAGAGCCTCAGTTAGGGAAAAGCCATTAACTGACCAATGTGCTGGGCTTAGCTATTTAGGACCTGTCACCGTATAGGGGAAAATGCTTGAACTTGAAGAACATAAAAGCATCAAATATGTAATACCTCGTATTGAATAGCTTAGTTAACTCTTAGCTAGGGAGATGGCTCAATAAAATGCCAGCCCCCAAAATTGAGGGCCAGAATTTGGTTACAAAGCACCCATATTATAAACTGAGTGGATATGGACCATCGATAATCCCAGGACTTGAAAGAAGACAGGAAAATCCCATGGGCAAGCTGACTGGCTAAAGTACTTGAGCTCTGGATTCAGGGAGAGAGCTCAATAAATAAAGTAGAGAGGAATCTAGGATGATTCCCCAGCTTCAATCCCTGCCCTACACACATACGCACACGCACCCGCACACACGCACGTGCACACACACACGTTCATGAGCATGTACACCTGTGCACTAAAGAGTCTATCTACATACTAAAGCATTTACCATTTTAATAAACCAGATATTTCTTTAAAACATAATATATTGGGACAAATAACTGTTAACGTTTATTTGCTTACTCAACAAATCATGGTTAATTTCCCCAGTTCTCAAGGTGAGTGCTTTTGCAATTTTATAGTATCATAACAAAAGAGTAATTTTGCTTTTTCAAAATTTATACTCTTTCCTTCTGATTACCGAGTTTGAACTTCTTCCTTTAATTTACCTGACGTCATCTGGAGAGCTGAGGGTTTAGCTCAGGGGTAGAGTCCTTGCCTAGCAAGAGCAAGAGCAAGTTTGGTCCCCAAGGGTGGGAGCTGGGGTGTGGTCCTTTTGGCAACAGTAGATAAAATAGTCCAAAAAAGGAAAGGAAAAGAAACGGAAAAGAAAAGACAAGACAAAGAAAAGACAAAGCAATCCTCCAAGTATTAGTGATAAGGCAGCTACTCACTAGATAACATTCGATCCTGGATATGCAAACACAATAAAACAAATACCACTGGGAGCAACCCAGCAAGACCTCAGGGCAGGCACTCCGTTCTAAAGGCCGAAGGGTGATCTCTATCTAGCAGAGCACATGCAAGCTTGCACGGACACACTGGAGAACACACATACTCCTGAATTTTTCTCCTAAAATGTTTTCTTTTGAACTTATGGTTCTAGCACAACAAATGTCATCATATTTTAAAATTATGGGATAAATCTAACTATTTCATTAAGAAACTAAAGAGAGTAAACTTTTAAATAGCACACACCACATAGGTTGACTTTTAGCCATTCCAGGGTTATTTAGCATCATCTTTGCTAATTTATAAATTTTAAATAGGAAGGAAACAACGGGATACATCCTTTAAGAATGTTTACAGTATCTAAATGTACTGGATTATCTAATTCCTCTGAGAAGACAAAAAATAGCCTCATATCAGCACGAGACTGTTTTTCTCCATCATATGAAACATTTGGAATATTTTAAAATGTAAATTTAATTCTAGTTACTGTTAGCATTATCTTACCTCTAAATCAAAAGCTCATTAAGAAAAAAGTCACTCCAAATTTCAGTCAAATCCCACGAGAGATACAATAACTAGGAGCAAACACAAACTTCAAATACAAGACCACTGTGTATCTGTTCTGTTTGGCTGAATAAAATAATAGCAGTTTTCCCAAGGGCTCAGGGGAAAGCTCATGCACTGCAAATCAGGTTTGCTGGTGTGGTGAGGGCTCAGGTTACAGAATGAAGAGATCTCAGGTTCCTGCCTCCTGGCGCCAGCTGTCCTCCCCCTAAAGGCTTTTTGATTGCTTCAACCTTACATATGAATTATTTTCCTATCACGATTCCTACAGTTTCAGTGTACAAAAGAACTGTGATTTTGTTTGTGTTACTTTTCTCTTCTCTCCACCTAAAGAAACAAAACATAGACAAGACATTCAATAAACATTGAAACCCTGAAATACTGTCCTATTCCGAGTATCAAGCAATGAGAACGGTGGTACTGTTAGCTACCAACAAAAACTCTGATTAGAGGAAAGCAGAAAGCTTAGCTAATTAAATCAGTATTTAGTAAACTATAGAATCACAAAAGCCTTAGCAAACTATTACTCAAAATCAAGAATTATAACTATACAAAGGAGTTTACCAGGTCCACTGGAAGACCACACGTCCACGCCCTCTTGGGCTGCACAAACTGGCTCTAGAGGGTTTTTTAAAAGAACGCAAAGCTGGGTTCTGAGGGAAGGGGGTTACACTTGGAAAGAGTTGAAGGGGAAAGTGAATATGATCAAAACGTAAAGACTTGAAACTCCCAAATAACTAATATACGGAAAAAGGAATTATACGGGCAAAAATTAAAAAAATAGATAAATAAAAACACAAAATCTCTCGCCTACTGAAGAAAATGGAATGCTAAATGGGTAGGGCTATGCTAACAAGTCACCGAGAGGCTACAAATATAACCATCCACTCGTCGTTTTCTACCTTAAATGTCAAGGACTCCTACCTTGGAAAGCATCTGTCTCTGTAAAAATGCTCTGCTGGGAAAAGCAAGGAGATAAAAGATTGGCCAGACAAAAGTTGGGCACAGATTTTTGGAAACCCGTCGCATGCCAGGAGCACGGGGCTTTAAGGACGCCGAGTCAGAAAACACTGAGAACTCTGTCTGCTGCGTGGGTCTGGTCATTTCTTTGCTTTGGTGATTTTCCAGATTTGGGTTTGGTTTTGTTTTGCCCTTGGTTACCTAGTAAAGTCACTCTTTAAAAAATTCCAACCTTCTCTAAACTAAACTTGAAGAAAAAGAGAACTGTCCTGTAATAGGGGCCGGCAGGAACTAGTAGGGTGGATGAGCAGGGTATTCTGGTCACAGCCACAGTGCAGGCTGGCAGCCAGGAAATACCAGCTGGAGTGGAAGCCGAGACCTCTGGAGACAAGAGGTCTCAGAGCTGGCTTGGCCAGGCCTGGAAAAACCCAAACAACCAACCAGACAGTCAGCCCTCCGCACAAGGTCTTGCAAGGCTCCCTGGGAGAGTGAATTAGCCAGGTCATCTGGGTTTTAAAAGACATGATTTAAAATCTCCATTTGCAGAATTTCTGAAAACAAAATAGCTGCTGTTTACCATACCTAAAGAATCAAGAAGAAACGGTTTTAAATGCTCCAGGACCCTGTTAGAAACTAAAACTAGAATACCAAAAATAGGAGGCTCACTTGGTGACACGGGCCTGTGATCCCAAGGAGACAGAGGAAGGAGGGCCAGCAGTTTAAGACCAGCTGGGCTATATAAGTGAGATGTGGCCTTAAAGGAGGAAAAAGTACCTAAAGGAACTGGATCCCCTCTGTGCAACAGATATTAGATATTAAGTAATTAGCACCCGAAAACCCCATATAAACCTTGGCTCCAAAGGCAGCACCAAAAATGTGCCTTGGGCTCTGGAGGAAAGGAGGAGGGCTTCTGGGTCTCCTACCAACCAGGGATGCTGCAGCAGTAGGAACTTGGTGACTGCCTGAATCCGTGCAGTTCTTTCAGTAGTGCCAAGCCTGCAGAGCAGTCAACCACCACAGTGCACTATTCAGTTACGGGAAGAACACCACCGAGAAGGAGTAATTTTCAGGCAGAGTTTACTGGAGAACAGGACAGGACACTGGGATGAAAGGGAAGGCTCCAACCAGCCCAGAAAAGAACACAGTCAGTTCTTTAAGGAGAGGGAAAGTGTTCTAGCCAAGGAAATGGGCCCAAGGTCAGCTGACATTACCCAGTTAGACTTAGGGAAATGCTTTCTTTGCATTTCTGGCTGGGGAAGTTTAAAGGATCCTGGGGAACCCGGGGGTAAAGGGTCATCTTGCAGCAATGGCCAAGGTTGGGTGTCACGAGTCAGTTTTGTCTTCCACAACCCCTTTGCAGCCCAAGTTATCTGTAAATGCCAGGTGCTAAAGAGAGGGGTCAGCTCTCAGGAGGGCTGTGAGAGACCAGTGGGAATTGAGACTTCATCTGTGGGAATCTAAGAAACAGCATGACAGCCCTTCCTGGCAGTTCCAGAGAGGGGATACCTGAAACAGAGTGGAGGTGGCCCAACCTGTGTGACCTGGCAGATATCTAATATCTCTTTTGTGTATCTGAGTGTCTGAGGCAGGGACAATGAGAGCATAAGAACTGTCTATCCTGAGGTGGGTATGATGGCTCACACCCACAGCCCTAGCCAGCCCTACAGAGGCTGAGGGGCTGAGCTACAGTCAGATCCACCTCTTCAAAACACAAAACCAAGTATTTGAAAGCCCCTTTATTCCATGTAAAAAGAAATCTTCACCTGTCTGCATGGAATAGAACCACACTATTGAAATCAAATGAAAAGCCTCTTTCGCTCCACTTGTGGAAGAAACCTCAAAACTGGAGAGTCAATGCAGGACTTCCCCAGCAACATCTGACACCGCAACCCTGCGGCAAAAACCCGCCAAAGGTCCGTTAGCATGATAAATGGATGCCTTAAGCATCTAACAACAAGCTAAATCATACTAAAAGCAACACGTAATGTAACAAATGAGATGTAATTTTAACTTTCTCCTACTTCAATTCACCCTGGTTCGATAGAAACACTTCCTGGCAAGCCCAATAGCGTGTGTTCACCAGAAGTCATTCCAGGGACTATTCACAGTGCTAAGCATGCTCTGTAGGCTGCATTAACATTTGAAATGTGGTGGTTTGTTGGTTTTCATCTCTGGTGAAGTCTCTGAATACAGCTGTTCTTCAGGGACAGAAATCCCTCTGGCAGAAGGGAAGGTTACTAAAAGCAAGGGTCTCCCTGTCTAGGCAAGATGGGGAGTGTCCCTGTCACTTAGAATCCTGCACAGATGCTGGCACTTTTGTGACAAGTGGCAATCAAAAAGAGATGTCCCTGTTGGCTGTTCTCGACTTGAGGAGCAAAGGCTGTCCCCAGTCTCCTTAGCGATGTGTAGCCGGCTGCTCAGCATTCTAAACCTACACAAACTAGATGTTAAGCTAAAGCTCTGGTAACCATATGGAAATAGTCTACGGACCCAACAGGGACACCACAGGTCCCTTTGCACATAATCGCACCTCCTTTAAGAAATCCAAGAAAATCTGTATGTTAGTAGGAACGTGAATGCAACACTTATTATCTTGAGAAAACTGTTGCAAGTCCTTACTCAAACAAATAGATGCATAAATACCCCAGCTTAAATTATTTTTTAAAAATAGGATATTCATGTGCTATAGAAATGCTACAAAAACTTGATTTCCCCTCTATCAGCACATAAAAATAAAAGACATCTAATGTCTTAGTCAGGGTTTCTATTCCTGCACAAACATCATGACCAAGAAGCAAGTTGGGGAGGAAAGGGTTTATTTTACACTTCCATGCTGCTGTTCATCAGGAAAGGAAGTCAGGACTGGAACTCAAGCAGGTCACGAAGCAGGAGTCGATGCAGAGGCCATGGAGGGATGTTCCTTACTGGCTTGCTTGCTGCTTCTCCTGGCTTGCTCAACCTGCTTTCTTATAGAACCCAGGACTACCAGCCCACAGATGGTACCACCTACAAGGGCCCCTCCCCCCTTGATCACTAATTGAGAAAATGCCTTACAGCTGGATCTCATAGAGGCATTTTCTCAACTGAAGCTCCTTTCTCTGTGATAACTCCAGCTTGTGTCAAGTTGACACACAAAACCAGCCAGTTCATCTAGGTTTTTTGCATAAAAACTACCTATCTTCAATCTAAGTTAGTAAGTGAAGTTATCATGAATGAAAAAGTATTCAAATATACAGGAAGTTACTATATTTTAAATTATAAAGTGCATTTTCTTTTTACATAAACAGTAACTCATTTGAAGTTACAGTTTAAATTTATGAAGCATTTCAGGTATACAAAGTATCCTTGTGACCCAATGAGTAGGGTAGTAATTTAACAGTGGTCCACTGACTGTCAGCAACTGCTTAACAAACCAGGCTTTCAAGGCAGCTTCAGGGCAGAGACACTGTCCATATTCTAAGACTCTGAGTAACTACTTGGGATAACTGCATGTTAATAGCTTTGGAAGTTACTCCTTTATAGTGTGTTCATAGAAAAAAAAAAAAAAAGTAAAATATACACACAAAACAGTTCAAGTCACTTGAAAATGAACTGCTTTCTCGATTCAGCCTGATTTACTGCTGCAGTTACAAGAGACTAAGACTTCTGATGGAGAAATATACTAATTATTTCATTCAAGGAACTAAGCCAAAACCCTTGAATAAGGTTCTAGAATGTAAATCTGAAGAAAAATGTGTCTCCTTCCCAACTGGCCAAAATAAAGAGACTTTGTTTTTAACTACATAAACAGTATTTACACCAAAGTATATATCTAGTTAGATTTAAGTACTGTATTTCAAAAAATTGCAGAAATCACTGGCAACGTCTAAAATGAAAACCAGGCCTCTGGCATGCCCAGAGCCAGCTGCTACTGTCCCAAATGTGGCTCTTTCCAAGAGAGGAGCAATCTACATGTGTTACAGCTTCCTGGATGTCATCCTCTATGGCAAGGACCAGCACAGGGCAAAAGAGTAAACATTTTAAGACTGCACAGTCAGTTCCATCTGTGGTGAACTACTCAGCTCTGCCTGAGAGCACTAATGCCACCAGGACATGTGCCAGCACATGAATGTGACTGCAGCCAATGCAGCTTCGAGTTCAAACAGTTTTCATATGCCATGATATATGACTTTCCTTCTGATCTTTTCCATCTATCCTAAATTGTGAAGTCTGCTTGCTGAAAGGTCATACAAAACACAGAGCTGGGTCTGACCCTGTGGATTTGGCCTGTGGTTTGCATTCTGTCCCTGGCGGAGGTGGCCTTCAGTCTTGCACAAACACCACTATATACATAACCTATGAACAGCATGCTTTCCCTGTTAAACAACCGTCTCTCTAAGTCGAAGGCCAGTTGCTATTTCTTTCCCAAATACCCAAAAGTCTAAGAGAACAATACGGAGGGCAGGTGGGGCACTGAGAAGCAGAAACAGTACAGAAGGCGAACAGGCTCCTCTTATTGTTCCCAGTGGCCTTGTGGGAGGCACGAGACACCCCAAATCTCAAGTCTGGTCATCTATATTGTGTCATACAAGCACCCGAAGGGAACAGCGAATGCACCATCTTTTATTAAGAGAAATCGGGGAGGGGGAGAACACAAACTATGGAAAGGAACTGCTAACAGCAGAAATAAGAAATAAGGTCCTGGCTAATAGGACATGTTTAAAGTGCTCAGTCTTGGTAGCAAGGGTCCCCGAGGGAGAAAGAACACTGGGCCAAGTTAGCTAAAGGCCTGGAAGAGGCGCAGCTACTAACCTCAATGACTGCATGCTGCTTTTCATAATTCTTAAAGGAGACCTTAAGCTTTACAAAATAAACTGTGAATCTTTTTGTGGTAAAAGGGCTAGATGTACATTCTGAAGACTATAAAAATGAATAAAACTCTCCTTCAATTAGTTTAAGTCATTAAATTATAAACACCAAGCAAAACAGATTTGAGCTGCATAAACTGACCCTATTAAGCTATAAAAGAAAGAAAAGCAAACCCAAAAGACAGCAAGTGGGGGAATCTCCCAGGTCTCAGATCGGGGAGAAGCGCAGGAAAGGCAGAGAGTACAGAGAAGGAGCTTCCCTCCTTCCGTCCCCACAGCCTCTCTGGGAACTCACTGTCTCCCTCTCCACCCTGTAAATTGCTGGTTTGCATCAGCAGATAGGGCCAGCCTTCTCTTCCTTCTTCGAACGCACCATAGCAAATTAAAGAGCTTATAAATGAACATCATTGAAAAATGCTAGTCTTAACAGAAATGTCTGAAACCATCTCTTTCGATTTTTCTCCAAACTTGGTTTTGGCCCAGTGAAGTTCATAAAATAGTCAAGGTACCTCTAAAAGCACACACTAGTCTGGATCCGGGTCTAGCATCCGGACTGCAAAGACTTGGCCAGAACACCCTCTCCTACGTCTCTCACCTAGAACCATGGAGTACAGAAAGAAGCATCAATGGAAGAACCTGACTGAAGACCTCTACCTGGGAAAAGCTCCAAGAAAGAAAATTTTCATAAATGGGAGCAAATGATTTTAACCAAAACCTTTGCTACATTCTCTCTAGTCTGGACTACTGGGGCAGCCAAGAGACAGCCAGGGCAACACACAATAGACCTTTCAGTTGCTGTAACAAGCAGGACATTCCCAACTGTTGAACACACAGCCAAAGCCAGGAATATATTTCAGAAGCACATTCACTGTGACAATGGAAAATTGCTAGAAAAATTTTTAAAAAACTAAAACCTGTCATCCCAACTACTCAGGAAGCTGAAGTAGGAGGATCACATGAGCCCAGAAGTTTCAGAAAACTCTCAAAACTAAATGGAAGGGCAGAGTATAGGACCTATTGATCCTCATGATAGCACTGTAATGTCACATTGCCTCTAGGACAGTTATTTATCTTGCACAGTGATTCTCAAGCCTGGACCAACTGCCTCTCAGGAGACTGGCCTTTTGCTGTTCTGAAGACTTCTTTTGTTCTCTCATTCAGATCTGGGTGCTACTGGCATCTAGTAGGTAGAGATCAAGGCAAATCACAGCAATTCATGCAAAGGGGATATGACTCAAATTATCAACAGGGTCCATTCCTTTTATGTGGGAGAGTGAGCACAAACTGATGGGGTTGGGGCTGCATGTGAAGGCATGAAGACAATCTCAGGAATCACTCCTCAGGGACCAGCCACCTTTTGTTTGACACAGGATCTCATTAGCCAAGCAAACTTTGCCAAGCAGGCTACACTAGGTGGCCAGTCAACTCCAGGGATCTGCCTAAGTCTGCCTACCATCTTCATCATCAATGCAATTGTACACCTAGCGTTTAAATAGACCCTGGGGATCCAAAATTCAGATCCTCACACTTTGGGGACAAGTACTTTACTAACTGAGCCATCTCCCCAGCTCTGAATATGTTTTTTACTGACCAGATAGAACACATTGATAAATAATGGGGGTCACAGGTGATCTGCACTCTTCTTGAAAGCCTATTCATCTAGACAACTTAGCCCTTAAAGACTATTTCCATATTTATGTAGTAATTTTCAGTTATACTACTTCAGGGATAAAACTTACCACAGCTGATAATAAATCTGACCAAATTACCAAACAATAAACTGCATTTATTAGCTTACCACAGAACATGTAAAAATATTTATCTCTGTGTGTGACCAGAATGGCTACTGCTCAGCTGGCTCCATTAATGCACACGAACATTTCCAACTTTAGCTCATAACTGAACTCTGGGCCCACGTACCACAGAAACCATGTCTCAGATATGGGTAACTTTCATAACTGAAATCCCCTGCCTCAGATATTACAATGCATTAAAAATGTAACATCCAATTCCATGAAATGTAAAAGCTTGCACAGGCAAGTTGTTTTTTATAACCTCAAATTCAAAGGTAGCCTGGCATGGATATCTTCTGTAAAAAAGTGAGAAGTTGCATTGCGGCAGCATTAAAACACACAAGCGCTGAAGTCAAACTCTAAAATTAGCAAACCCTAGAGGCTATTTTTACTTATCAATAAAAGCTTGTTTGGGTGTTTCAACAAAGACAGTTTTCAGAGTACGTTTTTATATTCTGTGTCTCTACTTGCATTTATCTGTGTGGTTTTCTAGAATTATGCTGAAATACCTTTGATATGTGATTTAATTTAGTTCGAGATCAGAATAATCTTACAGGTTCAGATTTCCCTGTGACTGATAGAATAAAGGCATAATACTCTTTTGCAGCCAACAAAGCGAGCACTGTTTCACAGAACCAGGTGCTTCTAAGCCCTTAAGTTTCACATATTGCGCCAAGAGAAAGACAAAAACGATGGCTACAGGGACCAGCTGGACTTGTGCCAAGTGTCAACCTCTGAATTGGACTCCCAAGGTGGAAATGTTTGTTCCTGAGTTTGGTTTCCAGAGGAAAAGAATCTAACTAGCTATTGAAAAGTGCAAAATTATCACATCCACCCACTCGCCACCAGAGCACATCAGGTCATTTAAACGCAAGGCTCAGTTCCAGGTAGTTGAGCCCAGGGCCCAGAAGTGGAAACCGCCAAAGAACTCCCCTGCGCGATAAAGCGCTACAAGTCCGGTTGAGACAAATAGGCGGCGGGGCTCTCCTCTGGCTGAACTCAGAAAGTTTTGTTCACACGAACTTGCCTCCAACCACTAACTTTAGTTCAGCTTCCGAACGCGGGCCAGAGGCCAGGGCTCAGGGGCGCCCCAAAGTGTAACAGAAGGAGGAGTGGGCGCGCATTGGGTCCGCTCGTAGGCAGGTCCCGAGAGCGGGCGTGTAGACAGAGGCAGGGTGACGAGCTGCTTCCCAGGGAGCAGGTAAGAATATTCCTATCAATCGCAAAGCTTGGAGCCCCGCGGTTAGGTTCCTCAGGGATGAAGCACGCTAAGAGGAAACTTGCCCAGCTCCTTCCAGACCGGCCAGTGGAAGCCGGCGTGCAGCGCTCACCTGCAGGGATGCGCGAGGGCGTCTCCTCCGCAACGCCCAGGCCGGCCGCCCAGGAGAGCAGGGCGAGCATGGGCATCAGCCGCCCTGGCCTCGCTCCGCGGTCCCCCATCCGCCCCTAAGCCCCGGAGTCCGAGGAGGCCTGCGGCGAGAACTTCTCGCGAGACGCGGAGACCCCGAAGAGCGCTGGCCAGACGTGGACCCGGGACGGCAGCGGAGGGCGGACTGAGAGGGCTGCGTGGGTATCGAAGCGCTCGGAGAGGACGGAGTGAACGGAGCGGACTACCACGGAGCCAGAGCGCACAGAGCAGACGAAGGAATCGGAGGTGCGCGAGGCGCGGGCTTAAGAGCAGCCACGGAGGGCGGGGCCAGGGCTGGGGGCGGGGCACGGCTCCGAGACCCCGCGTCCCGGGCTATCCCTGCTGCGCCCCCACCCTCCGAGTCGCCTACGCCTACGTGCACCGCCTCACGCCGGGGCTCCAGGGAGCTTGCTAGCTTGTGGATCGTGCGCCCCTCTGCTCTCCCTGCGTTCCAGAAGCTTCCTCGGCACGCCCTGGCTAGACCTCCTTCTCTACTGAACCGGGTGCTTCTGGAGGTGAATGGTGACTGCGGGGCTGAGTAGGCGCTTGTCACACTCCCAGCTTTTGCTTCTGAGCTTAGCCATCGCCTTGCTTTGATTTATTCTGTAAACAGAAACTTTTCATTGTCCGGTGAACATCTCTCCCGCTGCTGGTGCCAGGAGAGCCTTAGACTCTTTCCAGTAATGAAGCTTGTAAGTCCGACAGAGTCCAAGCCCAGCTTGTGCAACCTGGGGATGTGCTTTACAAGATCTCCCTGCCAGGCGCATGGAAAATTACTTCCGAAGAAGTAGGGGAGCCATTCCTGGCCTCCTGGGAGCCGCCTCCACTACTTTGGGTTTTCATTAGTATGTCTATGCAGACATTTGTCCTGTGTTTTTACATTTTAGCCCAAGATTTAAACTGAATTGTGACAGGGAAAAAAGTTTTGACAACTTTGTTTCACACACTCCATGGTGTGCTTAAAAATGAAGAAGGAATCAAATTGACTGCATTCTAGAAGCTTCTACTTAAATCTTCATGAAATGAGAGAAAAACGGAAATACTCATTCTAACTCTGAATTTTTAAAGTTAAAATTACTCAAGATTCATGATCACAGTTTTTGTAAAAATTAGCATAAATTCAAGAGGAATACTAGCTAACAGATTGAAAGCAGGTGGGAAAGTTTGTAAATATTTGGAGTGTGACCTTTAGAGGGAAAAATAATCTTGAGACTGAGCCAGTTTTTGCTGTTTTGAAGGTCTTGGTGTGTCTGACCTCCTCCCTCTCTTTTTAATAAAGGAAAATTGAGGAAACTTCAGACATGAGTAGAAATAGTCAAATAAATGGAAACTGTGACTGAAGAAAAATGGAGTAAAGAAGAATGAAGTTAAACTTATTTTAGGAGCAGCTAAGGGATGGATTCTTTTACGGTGTGGGTGGCAGGTGCAGCGTCATGAATCCAGGCAGGGGCAAGTAGAACCAGCCCTCAGAAGAATGGCTGGTCGTCTGGTTAAATATGGTTCCAGAAATCCAGACTTGTGACTGCCAAGTTCCTTGAACTTGAGTTCTTGCTTCCCCGAACCTCTGGAGTCCTCAACTTGCCTGGCTGGTGATGGAATTTCCGTGTATGCTTAGCTGTAGAGTCCACCAGTAATTATTGGTTACCATGACAGTCTCATCCTCTGTTGAGTCTCAAAGGCAGAACTTAAAAGCTTCTATAAAGCAATAGTCTCTGAGATTTTCAAAATAGCCAGACGCTTCAATAATAGCCTGTAACCAAATGCTTCCAGCCCTCTCAGGTTTCCAGCCCTCCTGTCTGCTGGTGTTGTCTACTTGTGTGTTCCCATGGCAAACACTCAGCATCATCAATCCAGGTCTCAGACCTAGCTTCTTTATCTTTATTAATGATGCTCTAGTTCACATGGCTTCAGATTTTTTAAAATCTCTACTCTCAGTACCACCAACCTAGAGGACTGTAACATTTTCCTTCACATTTTCTCTGCCTTCTTCCGTTCATTCTTTCCTGCTTAAGTAACACACCTCTTAATGCCTCAGCTCCAACTTTTTATCACTGGCCAACTTTCCTGTGTCTGCTTCCTGTCCCTAAACTGTAGCTCTCTGTATTATGGCTAGATCCCTCATAGTCCTGATTTTGTTTTCATCCCTAAACACAAAGATTTCACAGAACTGGAAACAATCCTAGCCCATTTGCCTACAATTCAAATTATCTCACTAAAATATAAGCCACCTCATTCTGTATTCTACACTTGATTGGTTTGGCATACTTCATCTCTCACCACAAGATGAATGTTTTATTTTTTATTCTCCAAAATCTGTATAGCACTCTCTTCTCCATTCCTCTGCTCTACACTTGATTTGGCTTCTTGCCATGCCTTCTCACAAGACTTTCAGAATCAAGCGGTCCCTGGCCAAGAAACAAAAGCAAAATTGTCCTATTCCCCTAATGAATTTGGATGAAAACTGGTAACAAAATTAGGTACAACTCTAAGAGAAGCCACTGGAAGAGAATGAAGCTGGGTCTGTAAGGATTCACACAATGGCAAGACTGAGGGTTTATACTTAACCATGGTCATCCATCAGTCCTACCAGATGGAGTTCACCATTTTAATCTGAAGACTTGCTCGTGTCTAAATTGAGGGTGTAATTTGTCCAGTGATAAAATGTATATAACCTTTAAAGAAAAAAAGTTTGTATAGCAATCATTGTCATCGTTTGGGTTCCTTCATATGTCAGCCTTGGCAACAAGAAGAGTGTTCAGAAGAAACTGAGTAGGTGAGGTTGAAAAAAAGTCCAAAAAAGATAACCAAGAGTCCATTCACTGTGTAATCTGACCCAGTAGGTATGGCCCTTAGTCCACAGACCTGATGTATGATTTACCCCTCATAAGCATAGTCAAGGCACAAGATATCTGGGGTATCTTTATTCTTAATTCCAACATACACTGACTGAAGGGCCATGAAACACTGCTTGTTTGCCACACATTCCCAGCATGCTGTGCTCAGAGACACAGCAATCTACCAACTGTGGACTACAGGAAGTCAGGTTGGCATGTTCAGAAATGGTAAGATCAGAGGAGAAAACAGGAATAAGCCTGCATTCCTTAGTTCATGTTATCTTTCTGTAAAAGACTTCTAACAAACAACCCACTCCCCCTTCCTTGAACCAACCAGCTCAAGTTAAGCTCAACCACCTTAGAGATTCTATGTATCTTGTCCTATGAAACAGCACATAGTGAGTCTGCCTGACTTCCTCCTTTAATCTAAGTGGGCAAAAAAGTCTTGGGAATGTTTTAGGCAGAGCAGAAGTGTGTTTTGAGGTAAGTTATGAAAGAATGAGATTCCAGATGTTAGGTGAAGAACCAAGAGGCAGGTAGTCGTAATAAGCAACACTAGAGAACAATTTAAAGACTGAAGCCCAGCAAAAAGGCCATGGTGGTGTTAACCATGTAGGTACTACTAAATCCAAGTCAATTTCTCAATAAGTTTTACTGTACAGCCAACAAAATGTGATGGTCCGTATGTGGGTGTAAAAGAAAAATGTCAAGGAATATTTATTCAGTGAATTTTTGTTGGGGGAATGAGAAGTAATGTTCTGGGAACATACCTCATGATGGGCGGGCATGGAGAGGAACGTTATAAGAAACAAACTAGAGAAAAAAGATAATCAGACAGCCAAGAAATGAACTGAAAGAAAGCAGGCCCTTCTGGAAAGGGAGGGGCAGTAGTCAGTAAAGGAAACTGACAAAACTGATCCAAAAGAAGTTTAGGAAAGGAGTCTGGTCTGAGCGGCCAGGATACATGTTTAAGCTCTTAACCTCAGAAGGGAGGAGAAAGCACACGGTGGAGAAGAGAGAGAGGAAACATCAGGCCGTTCCTCTGTGACTCCTTCTAAACCCTGGGTTTGCTGGGCACGCTAGAGTACAGCCTTCCCTCACTTAAGGGTGGCTAAGTTACCACAATGCTGACTATGCTCTTCAAGTATGAAAGGTTTGTAACATGCTCCAGGAGCTCCAGCAGTATGCCAGCCTATAATCTAAGGACAGATGATTTCCCAGGTGACTTATATATTTTAGAGTTGATTGTCTTTTCAGCCTGTCAGAAAATTAAAGTGAGCTGCTTAGCATGTTAAATGATTGGCAAACAAAGGCTACTTACTTATAACAGGGAACACTGATTCGTGTTCTGAGGTTTTTTTTAATTTACTCTCATTTGTATGTATCATTAGAGATTAATAAGCATACAGTTTTCTATAAGAAATCTCAGTTCTCATTCCACCACTTTCAGATTAAATGTCATTTTTTTTAAAACCTTGATTACATACTCTAGCCATCTTATATGGAATCTTCCCTAGGTAGATATGAGTTCTGAAGTCATGTACATCGGAAAATGATGTCATACTTAAAACTACCTCAGCCAAGTTAAAATAACAAAAAGAGGCCAGCACCACAGAGACAGCCAAATTGTGCATGGCATTCTGAGAAGATGATTCTAGCAGATGCTTTCTGACTCGTCACAATGATTGGGATAGAGTTGTCTGTGCTGTGAGTCATACAAGCCCAGCAGCAGACATTTGTGGTGTCTGTGTTTCTCATCCAAGTATGTTTCAATGAAGTCCAGAGCCGAAACATATCTGTTGACACAGATAACACTAAAATGCTACTAATTGTGACCAGCTGTGGAGTAGTGTCACATTTTCTTGTTCAACAGTAGTTTCTAATGATTTCATTCTGGTTCTTTTGTTTTTAAATGTTCTCATTTCGTAAGTACTATCCCAAGGCACAGGACGCTGAAGTGTCATGAATATACTGTACATATAAGAACTGGATGCTGTGGCTTAGTCTTGTTTGGGAAGGAAGTTCCGTCATAATAGAAAGAATCACTAAGAACACATCCCTTAGACACTGCATGGAGGTTTTAGAAAAGGGGGCCTGCAATTTAACAAACATTTGATTTTTGGCATTGGAGTGCCTGAGTGCTACTGAAGATGTGTTGGGTCAAAGACTATCTTTGTAGAAGGGAGTTATCTCTTTATGAGTTTCAGGGATGACACTCAGTCACTTACTGAGCCAGTTCTGTGACCCAGGCCCTCAATTTCATTTATCCAGTAAAGTATTAGAATTTTTTATTATTATTATTCCAAATAAATACTCGTTTGTGGAAAAAAAGCCACAAATAAAAAACAAATGCATGAACAGACTATGTGAGAAATATAGACAAACATGTCTGTGTCCTTCAACAGTGTCAGGATTTGTTGAACAAAAAACAATAAGTACGGCAGGTAGGCCCATTTTTCGGACAGCCAATTGTCAATTGTACTGTCTAGTTTTATAGAAACTTGACACAGCTACAGTCATTTGTGAAGAAGGACTGTCTCAATTGAGGAAATTATCTCGATAAGATTAGAATGTAGACAAGTCTATAATGCATATTTTTAAATTAGTGATTGATGTGGGAGAGCCCAGCCCATTGTAGATGATGTCATCCTTGGACTAGTGGTTCTGGTTGCTAAAAGAAAATAGGCTGAGCAAGCCCCAAAGAGCAAGCCAGTAACTATCACTCCTCCATGTTCTCTGCTTCAGTTCCAACCTCAAGTTACTGACTGAACTTCTTTTGAAGATGTACTTTCCTGTACAATAGGATAGTCCCTTTCCTCCATAAGTTGGTTTTGGTCATTACATTTTTATCACAGCAAGAGAAACTCTAAGAAACCAGCCAAACTAAATACATGTTTCTTCTTGTCTATCTTAATCACTAATATTAGCTGTCAGACCACACTTTACATATCTGGTACAGAATGGCTAAAATTGTTAAAGAGATTGAAGCAAAGTTTAGGGAGTTCCAAAGAAGCTTGAGAGTCAGAAGCTGGCAGACTAACAGAGATGCAAGAACATCTCTACAGGAAGATGATAGGGAGCCAGGTCCGGAATCTGCTGGGGAGGCTGCTGCTCGTCCTGTTGCTGCCATTGAGACAGATGGTGAAGTCAGAGCTGAGCTGCAGGGGTGAATAATGAGACTCTGGTGGCTGTAGAGGTGAAGGGCGGAACCAGATCCAGATGAAAGAACAGGTGCACAATTGGATGACAAGTCCAAATAGATAAGACACAGGGTGCTAAGTGGGTGACAGGTTAAATAGGCTGTGTCCACAAAGCTGACCCCAAGACCCTGGGACAGTGAGGACCTCTCTGCCTGTCTAGCCTTTGATGAACACACTGGGTCATCAGATGATTGGGCTATCGGACCCTCACCTTGGGAGTGTCAGGCATCCTCTACTTGGGGTCCAAGTGGAGGAAGTTTCAACTTTCCCCAGACTGATGTTCAGTAAGTTCTTGGACCATTTTCCCTAGTATGATTTTGATATTCTCTCATGTTCCAGTTGTCCCCATTTCTTTGATACCAGGTGGGGAAGAAGAGAAGAGACAAGGGCAGTATAGAAGTATGTGATCTAAAAGGGACTGTTTCCACTTTTCTTATTGAGACCAGGCTGTACCCTGTTATAAGTCACTCTATACTGTGTAAAGTGTGGCTTTTCAGGCTATGTCTTTCCCTGAAAGACTCCGTTTTACATGCAGCTTTTGATTCCTTTTTGATGAGGGAGAATAACAATGTATTTCACAGATACATAAAGACTCCCAACTGCCAGGCTCTACCCAACAAGCACAGACCATTCTTAATGTATGCAAAAAGTAGAGAGCTACCTGATGCTAACAAGAGGAAAATAACAGGAATTAATAAATACCATTCAATATTTACTTCAATATTAACAGTCTCAGTTACCCAACAAAAAGATACAGATTAACAGATTGGATTAGAAAATAGAACCCATCTTTTTTGCTGCATCCAAAAAACACACCTTCCAATGTAGGCTTGACACATCATAGAGTGAATAGGTAGGAAAACGATTTCAAGCAAGTGTAACAAAGAAATATCAGCGTAGTTATTCTAATATCTGACAAAATAACCTCAAGCCAAAACTGGTCAGAAGAGATAGTCATCAAAGGAAAAGACCACTGAGAGAACATTATGATTCTAAATGTTTATGTATCAAATACAGGGACATCAGGATCATGAACAATATCATATTTAAAATCATAGATTAACTCCAACACAGTGATAGTGTGTGACTTCAATACTCTACTTTTATCAATAGATCGTTACGACAAAAACTAAGTAGAAAAATCTAGAAGCTAAATAATATCATAAATCAAATGGATCTCTACAACCCACAGCCAGATTGATTCAGCACAGATTTCTACCAGGCAGTCAAAGAACTAATACTAGAACTCTTTCAATTATTCCATAAAACAGAAAAGAAAGGAACACTTCCAAACTCTTTTTATGATACCTGTGTTACCTGAAACCAAAATCAGGCAAAAATCAGAACTTAAGTAAATAAATTAAGATAGAAAAGAATAGAAAAAGGAAATTATGTTCCAATACCTTTAATGAACATATATTCCAAACTCAATAAAATACTTTAAAAGCACATTAAAAAGTTGTCTACCACAAGCAAGTTGGCTTTATTCCAAAATTGTAGGGATGGTTCAATATCCATAAATCCATTAATGTAATCCAACACATTAACAGACTGTCTTAGTCAGGGTTGCTATTTCTACACAAACATCATGACCGAGATGCAAGTTGGAAGAGGATAGGGTTTATTGAGCTTATGCTTCCATGCTGCTGTTCATCATGAAAGGAAGTCAGGACTGGAACTCAAGCAGGTCAAGGAGCAGGAGCTGATGCAGAGGTCATGGAGGGATGTAACTTACTGGCTTGCTTCTTCTCCTGGCTTGCTCAGCTGGCTTTCTTATAGCACTCAAGACTACCAGTCCACAGATGGTACCACCCACAAGGGGCCTTCCCCCCTTGATCACTAATTGAGAAAATGCCTTACCACTGAATCTCATGAAGGCATTTTCTCAACTGAAACTCTTTTCTCTGAGATAACTCCAGCTTGTGTCAAGTTGACACACAAAACCAGCCAGTACAATTGACCCATTGTCAACTTGACACACAAATGCATCACTATTAAGCCTCAACCCTTACTTTCTTATTTATCCCCGAGATCTAAATAACTTTAAAAGTCCCACAGCCTTTGCAAATTCTTACTATTAAACATCCAATCTCTTAAAATTCCAAGTCTTTTAAAAATTCAAAGTCTCTTAATTGTGGGCTCCACTAAAATACCTTCTTCCTTCAGGAGGGAAAATATATCAGGGCACAGTCACAATCAAAAGCAAAACCAAACTCCAACTGTCCAATGTCTGGGATCCACTCACAATCTTCTGGATTCCTCCAAGGGCTTGAGTCACTTTTCCAGCTCTGCCCTTTGTAGCACACACCTTGTCTCCTAGGCTCCAGATGCCTGTGCTCCACTGCTGCTGCTGTTCTTGGTGGTCATCTCATGGCACTGGTATCTCCAAAACACTGCTGTCTTCCACTGCAACTAGGCTTTACCATGGTGCCAAGCCTTACTTCCTTTGCATGACCCCTTCAGTCCTGGGCCAACAATTGCAACTGAGGCTGCACCTTCACCAATGGCCTTCCATGGCCTCTCACAGTGCCCAGGCCTCAGCTGCTCTTCCTGACTCCTTTATGCTTTCCAAACAGTACCATCTGAGTGACTCTTACACATTACCAAGTCCAGTCACAGCACAAGATAGAACCCTGGCTATCTCTGGAATACAACCTCTGTGCTCTCAGAAAACACTTCTCAGAAGACTTCATCTCAATGATGCTGGTCTCTTCCCAATCACCACCAATTTCCCAGCTCCACCTAACCAGCATCAATAGTCCCAGAAATGCAATGGTTTTTGCTTTAGTAGTTCTGGTATCTTGTTAATCACAGCTGACTTCTTCAGCCCCAGCTAACCAAAACCACAGAATCTTAAATCAAATTAGCAATAGCCCTGATAAAGAGTCTTTAATCTTCCTTCTGAAATTTCACAAGCCAGGCCTCTGTCTTCTACACTGTTCTCAACGTTATCTTCCATACTCCTACAGAACATTCCACAGAGCTCTTAACATCCCAATGACTCTTCTAGCTCAAAGTTCCAAAGTCCTTCCACAGTCCTCCCCAAAACATGGTCAGGTTGTCACAGGAATACTCCACTTCGCTGGTACCAATTTGTCTTAGTCAGGGTTGCTATTCCTGTGCAAACATCATGACCAAGATGCAAGTTGGGGAAGAAAGAGTTTATTGAGCTTACACATCCATGCTGCTGTTCATCACGAAAGGAAGTCAGTACTGGAACTCAAGCAGGTCAAGGTGCAGGAGCTGATGCAAAGGCCATGGAGGGATGTAACTTACTGGCTTGCTTCTTCTCCTGGCTTGCTCAGCCTGCTTTCTTATAGAACCCAAGACTACCAACCCACAGATGGTACCACCCACAAGGGTCCCTCCCCCCTTGATCACCAATTGAGAAAATGCCTTATCACTGAATCTCATGGAGGCATTTTCTCAACTGAAACTCCTTTCTTTGTGATAACTGCAACTTGTGTCAAGTTGACACACAAAACCAGCCAGTACACAGACTTAAAGCCAGAAATCACTTGATTGCTTCATTAGATGTAGAAAATGCTTTTGACAGAAGCAAATACCCTTTTATGATAGACATAGTAAAGAATGTAAGGACATACATGACATAGCTCATCATAATTAAGGCAATGTGCAATGAACCTACAGTCAGCACCATGTTAAATAAACTTAAAAATACAAAGCATTTCCATTAAATCAGGATTGAGACAATACCTTCTTTCATTATTTTTGTTCAAAAATAAAACAAGTGGAGGAAATAGAAGAAATGCAAATAGGAAAAGAAGAATCAAAGCATCCTTATTTGCAGATAATAAGATTCTATGCATAAAAGACTAAATACTCCTCCAAAAAATCCTGCATCCGATAAATGCATTCAGCAAAGTAACAGGTTATAAAAATAAACACACAAAAAATCACCAGCCTTTGCATATACAAATGCTAATCATAAGAAGAAATTAGAGAAACAACCTTGTTTGAAAAGTTAAGATATCATGGAAGACTTCTCATTAAGGAAGTGAAACACATATAATAAACACTTAAACTTGTTGAAAAACTTAAAGAAAATGCCAGAAGATGGAAATTTTTCTCATGCTCATGAATTGATAGAGTAAATATTGCAAAAAGGTCATCCTACAAAAATCAACTTACAGACTCAAAACAATCCCTATCAATATTCAAATATATTCCTTTATAGAAATTGAAAAAAATCTTAAATTTTATTTGAAAACATGATAGGCAAAATAATTCTAAACAATAAAAGAATAGCTAGAGCCATAACCATTTCTGAATTTAACTTATACTACAGAGTATAAATTAAATGATACAGGTACGATAAACAGATATATTGATCAACAGAATAGAATAAAACACCCAGACAAGTCCACACACTATGGCTACCTGAATTTTGGCAAAGAATTAAACAAAAATACACACTGAAGATATAATCTTCAACAAATGGTGCTCTATAGTTGGATAGCTACTTGCGGAAGAATAAAACTAGATCCTTTTCTCTCACCTTGCACAAAATAACTCCAAATGCATCAAAGGTTTTCAGATAAGACCTGATACCTCAAGTCTGATACAGAGGAAAGAAGGGACTACTTTTGCACTTGTAAGCATGGGAGAGGACTTTGTGCACAGAATCATCAATCAACAGACCAGCATCAATAATGGGACTAATACGACAAAGGAAACCATCATCCTAGAGAAGGCACAGCCCACAGAATGTGAAAAATCTTTATGAATTATTTATCTGACAAAGGAATCATTTTTAAAATATATACATAACTCAAAAAAACTACACATAAAGAAAACACACACCCAATTTAAAAATGGGACATGGATCTAAACAAAGACTTCTCAGAAGATGAAATACAAATACCTTAGAAATAATTTTTAAAATATTCAACATCTTCAGCCATCAGTGAAATGTCAACTAAGACTACTTTGATATTTCATCTTACCCCAGTCAGACTGGTCAAAATCTACATTGGTTGTTTCTTTAGCGGTTCAGAAGCTTTTTAGTTTTAGAGGGCCCACTTGTCAGTTGCTGGCCTCAGTTCTTGGCAAATTGGACCTTATTGTGAAATTCCTTTCAGCACCTATGTCTTTTAGGGTTCTCCTCATGCTTTTTGAAGCAGGTTTAGTGTTTCAGGCTTAACATTTAGGACTTTGGTTCCATTTGGAGTTAATTTGTGTGTGTTTGTGTGCATGTGCATGCATGGGTGTGTGTGTGGGGGTGTGATCTACACGGCTCTGATTTTACACATCTGCATGTAGACATCCACTTTTCCCAGCACCATTTGCTGAAAATATAGTGTCTTTTCTTTTCTCCAGTGTATGGGTTTGACATCTTTGTCAAATATTAGATGGCTGTAATTATGTGTACTCATGCTTTGATCTCCCATTTTGTTCCATTGATCTACATGTATGTTTTTTATGCTAGTGCCATATTGTTTTTTTGTTTTTTGTTTTTTTTCTTTTTTGAGACAGGGTTTCTCTGTGTAGCCCTGGCTGTCCTGGAACTCACTCTGTAGACCAGGCTGGCCTTGAACTCAGAAATCCACCTGTCTCTGCCTCCCAAGTGCTGGGATTAAAGGCGTGCGCCCCCACTGCCCGGCTTGCCATATTGTTTTTACTACTGTGGCTCTGTAAACTATTCTGGAGGTCTGAAAGAGAGGTCCCCCCACCTTCTTTTTGCTCAGGACTATTTTGGTTATCTGGAGTCTTTTGTGGTTTTATGTGCTATTCCTATTTCTTACCATGTGTCCTTGATGTGGCCCTTTGCCATGGGATGCAGGAAACTAGAATGAGATGTCCCTACACCTGCTCACCCTGTGCCTTGTGGTTGCTGAGATACTTTTAGCTTTTCTGTCTTGTTTTTCTCCCAATGTTTAATAATATTGTCCTCAAGATTGTTGCTTCTAAGTCTGTTTTTAGATTTTATTAATGAGGCTAAGAACTCAAAGGAAACATCAGTTTCTATTCAGAAGAGGCCCATGCCCTTCTACAATCTGGTACTGAGAAAACACTGTGCCAAGCTGATGCTTGGGACCATCTAGTATTGGCTCCGTACATTACAAGAGTCACTATGTCAAACTTAATTAATGTAGAGTGGGATTTCCCATTACCCAAGAAACTTACAAAAGCCAGAGCTCCATTTTGTTTGTGGTTTTGCTGGAACACTCCCCCAGGTTCCCCATCATGCTGGCCTTGAATATTATTATCTCTTATCTTTAGTTTTAAGCTATCTATTCTAAGCTGTCTCCCGCCGTGATGTTTGTAATTCCATTATGATGCCCTTTGGCAAACTCTTCAAGAATGTCACCCTGAAACAATTTACTATCTAACATGCAAAAAGAGACCTATCAGTAAGAAAAGTAATTGTGGAAAATGACATTATAAGATACTATGAAAAGAACAGAAGGTGAAATAATAGGCGCTGTAAAGCTTTGGTCTAGGACAAATGACCATTATTCAGATGTGCGTGGTGCAAGCACCAACAGCACTCCTAGTCTGGAGTGTGAGTTCTGGGGCACACACTACAGGAAATACCCTTGCAATGGAACTGAAAAGGATTGTGTACTTGCAAGGGTGTGTTGTTTGAGAAAATGCTGTAGTGTGGCCATTCCAAGCCAAGTCTGCACACAGCACCTCAGAAGCCAATGCTGTCTCCTTTTGAATACTTTCCATTACACGTTTCTAAAGCCATACTTTCCGTCAGGTATAATTTTCTGTATTACAGGCACAGATGGCAGAGCTCAGAGCCATTTGATACTTTGTGAACCTCGCCATAATGAGCATGCAGTTTTCTTGCTCGCAGCACATGAAATGCTCAGGAGCTCCTCACAGACGCCTATTTTATTGGGCCCTCTGACTTTATCATCATACCACTCCAATATCAAAAAGCTGCCATTTGGGAGCGGCCCTCTAATTTATCTCTCACGTAATCACAGTCGTTTTCTAAGTAACCGTAGTGCTACTTTGTTAAAGTATGTGGGGATTCTTCGTTTTTTCTTCTATGATCGTTAAAAAAAATCACAATTTAGAGATAATTAACATGAATTTTATCCCAAAGTAAAAACTACTAAGTTCAAAGGATAATCAACATCTACCAAAAATACAGGTATAGCCTATAAAAAGCACGTGATCACTTAAAGCATGTTTTAAAATAAGGTTCAGTTTTTCCATGAAAGCTTTAAACTCATAAGATGGAAAATACTATGAAATTAATTCCTTTAATGGCTCATTTGACTTGTTCAACTTTTCAACATTGAATATCCATTGCCTTACTCAAAACAAGTAGCATTTATAATGTTTGTGAAGCAAAAATGCCAAGAGAGAGAGAGAGAGAGTGAGAGAGAGAGAGAGAGAGAGAGAGAGAGAGAGAGAGAGAGAGAGACTTATGTAGAAAAATCTGGGTTTTTTTCTTTTCTTTATTCCATTCAAGGCAGTTAACATAGTCAGTCATCACTGAAATGGCACAGTAGTCAGAAGGGAAGGAGCGTCAAGAACCTAGACAGGCAAGGTACTTTGTTGCTGTTGCCACTGCTAAACCAAAATTGAACAATCTTTTACCAGAGGCATGGCTAGAGCTAACAGTCTCCATGTTGCTTTTGCATTCAGACACTCATGGCCAGATTCCAAGATGATTCAAACTCTCTCCTTTCAAATATCTACATTTTACTGAATTTTTAAAGATCAACAGTATACCTCAATAAAAGATATTTTAGAAAAATAATGGTACTTGAGTGTAGGCATAATGTTTTTGTACATTGTGTAAAGTTTACCCTGTGTTATTCAAATGTTGATTTCTTTACCCTCATATCTTGTTTCAAACATGACACAACAATGGTAATGCTTATACCAAAAATCTCCTGGCTCAAGTTTCTGTAATATATTTTTCCCATTTATTCTCTGACTGTCAATAAATGCTGATCATCCAATGGCTGGGCAGGACATCCACCAGCCAGAGAAGGAGAGAGAGAGAGAGAGAGAGAGAGAGAGAGAGAGAGAGAGAGAGAGAGAGAGAGAGAGAGAGAGAGGAATTTGAGATCAGTGATGAGGACAGAGGATTTGGAGC
Source organism: Uromys caudimaculatus (assembly GCA_028551405.1). Classification (NCBI taxonomy): domain Eukaryota; kingdom Metazoa; phylum Chordata; class Mammalia; order Rodentia; family Muridae; genus Uromys; species Uromys caudimaculatus. The sequence continues at coordinate 28,999,666 of CM052706.1, forward strand.
CACGAGGAAGAGGTTCAGAGAGAGACAGTGGCAACACACCTGAAGCCCGATCAATAATAATATGCACAGACCATGGGATGGGGCTGGAAGGTAGACAAATTAGCATAGAAGGTTAAGGTAGATCATTTAGCTATTAATATTGAGGTGCAGTGTTAAATAAATCTTAGTTTCTCTGTGTAGTTATTGGGAGCTAGCATAAAGAAAAGAAATACAACTGCCAGATTAATTCACTGCTGATATTTATATTAAAGATAGTTCATTAACACTTGAGTATTGGACAGTAGATATTTTAAAGATATTTCAATATCCTAGATAAAATAAAATAATGTGAATAACTTTTTCTAGATGACTTGTTTATAGTTGTAAGATATGTTTGGTATTGCTTTTTCAATAAGTAATAAAAACATTATGGGATTTATGTTTGTTAATGTTGTTTCATTTACAGAAATTTTTACATTGTTATTTGGTGTGCGTGTTTGTTAATTTGTTTGTTTGCACATATATGATACTCAGATACTTAGAGAACAACTTGTGGAAGTTGGATTCACCATACGGGTTCTGAGGACTGGACTTTGATTCAAAGCTTAGCAGCTGGCATGTTTATTTGTTGAGGCCTCCTGTCAGCCCTTGGGCCTATTTTGTCTAGGTTAGTTTGTATCATTCTCTTTTAGAAATTGTAATACATGGCAAGGAAAGATAGAATTTTGAAACTTCAGTTACCTTAAAAAGTAACAATGACATAAACAATAGCAGGAAATAGGAGTCAATTCTCTTTCTTTCGTTTCCTTCCTTCCTTCCTTCCTTCCTTCCTTCCTTCCTTCCTTCCTTCCTTCCTTCCTTCCTTTCTTTCTTTCTTTCTTTCAAGTCCTTCCTTTTGTCTTTCTTATGTGTAGTTTTACTGTTGATCAAGAGAGCTTGTCACCTACCTTAAATATACTCTAAGTTCTTTCTTATAAAGTTGCTTTCTGTTTTTCATTTTATTATTTTTAATTTCTTCTTTTTTGTGTCACACACCTAGTGGCATTTTTACACATGTCTCTTGGGCTGGTCCTGCATTCTCAGTTTTCTCCCCTACACTCTTACTCCTCCTCTTGCAGTCCCTTCCACCATAGACTCCCTTCAGTTCTCATGTGATATTTACTTGTTCTTTTTATTTTCTCTCCTAACCTCCCCTTAAGACTTCTTTGTCCTTTTCTGTGATTTCCTTTCCAGTTTTATAACACACATACCTACACACAAGTACACACATATAAAGATTATAATACAGAATCTGCATATGAAATAAAATATTCAGTATTTACCTTTCTGAGTTTGGGACACTTTGCTTAGGACAATGATTTCAACTATCTTCTATTTTCCCAATAATTTTCTTTTTTTTACAGCTGAATGAAACTCAATTGTGCGCATATAGCAATTTCTTGCCCCCTTTCCTTTGTTGATAAACATGTAGACTGGTTTCCTTTCTTAATTCTATGAAAAGTGCTGGGAAAAACTCACATCAACAAATAAGATAGACCCACAGGTCTCACCCTGAGCAAAAAGCAATTAAAATGAATCAATGACCCTAATATAAAACCTAAAAAACTGTGACCAAAACTAGAGTCACAGTCTGTACTTCCAGACGTCTGGTTCAGCCACCTGTCTTCTTTGAGAAGTCAACCAGAACAGCCAAATTAATAGTAAAAAGCAGAAGAAAGAAGATGTACTCCATGTGAATACATTGGGTGGGAGGATAAAAGACCCAGTGACCCCTGCCAGTGTGTCTTTGAGGATCTGAAACGAGACTAAATAAAGGGCCAGGTGTATGTGCATCTCAGCAGTCCTTGTCAAGATGTGATCCCACTCACCAATGCCCTGTCTTTATCTGAGCTCCCATTTTTCATCAAAGTAGTCTGATAAGTCTTAGAGACCTGTGAGATCTTCGAAGAGGCAGGACCACTCTGTGGCTAATACCAGGCTTCTGCCTTTCCTTTCTATTAATGTGAGATTCCTATGGGGAATTACAGTTTCTTGAGGTCTATTTTTAATAGTTCTTTAGTCAGAGTGAGGGACACAGCGTCTCTTCAGAATATATTTATTCTGGATCCGGTGTACCAGTCCAACCTGGTGAGCAAGCCTGACCCTAGCATGTCTATGATCTACAATCTTTGTGACTACCCAAGGTTTCATATCCTGTGCTCCTTTCCAGACTGGTGAGCCTTCTACCTCCTAGCTTGTCTGTACCTTTCCTAATCCCCATACCTAGCCTGGATTTCACTTCCCCATTCATGTACATGTGCACAGCCAGCCCAGCCTTATGACCATTCAAAGAATAGCTAATATTTATCCTAGGCTCAATCATACATCCTATGTACAGCCTTGGAAGTACCATAGATCCTAGTCTTCCAACACCATTCCCAACCTCCAGGCTTGGCCCAAATCATACTGCCCAGTCTGAATATTCCTGAGTTACAGATTGTGCACTGGTTCAGTATGGTGAGTCTCCAGATGCTAGCCTGTCTACACCACAGCCAGCCTCACAGCCTAGTCCCACATGAACATTTCTGTATATGCCAGACCAGCCTGGATCCTCCCTTTCCCATTTCATCAAGCCTAGCCATAGTCTCACAGGCTGTACACTGGTCCAAGATCCCTGGCCTACCCATGATATCCCCACACTCCCACGCATAGTCTGAGTGGCACAGCTTTTACACCAGCCCAAGCAATCCAGCCACTCATTCCACCCCCCTGCTTTCTTGCTTAACACTGATTGGAATCACCTCCATTTCTCCAATCCAAAGTCACCACTGAATATTTGAAAGATTGACTGACCAACTCCACATACCTGACCCAAAACCAACCAATCTAGGAAAACAACCAAAAGCAAACTTCTCAACTGAAGCAGTCTAGAATTTCACATCAGACACACAACCAATAAAAGAAGTCTCCATGCCCAAGTCTTATCACACACACACACATACACACACATACACACACACACACACACACCCATAAGCAATATGAAAGGCCAAGACAGTGTATCTCCTCCTAAATCTACAAGTTTCATAAAAATAGTATCCCCATGATCAAGACTAAAGCATAAAGTAGGACTGCCCCTAGGGGCATTGCAGGTGTGGCTGCTATGTCACATGTATGTCAGTAGAGGAGAAAGGCTATGCCTACACTCAGTGTTCTGACCTGTTAACATCTGAATGATTAGTAGCCTAACATTCCCTGAAAAAAGTGAGCCTGAGACGACCATCAGTTTAGCACCACACAGGCTCAGACAGGCTCTGGGGGCAGGGGAGCTTGCTAGAGACTAGAAGAACTCTGCCTGGGACCACATGCCCCAAGTGGGAGTAAGCCCAAGATAGATGACTCTCCCAAGACTGTCCTGGGGGAAGAGCAAGCCTGAAATGGCCACTAAACCTGTGCCATGAAGCCCAAACAGGGAGTTAGCCTGAGAGGATCACCAGTCCAATGCAGTGTAAACCAAGGAGTGGAGGGCATGCCCAAGATGACTTCTGCTTGGTGCTATATTGCATGAGTTGGGCATAGTATTCCTAAGACAACTCCTGAGATGACCCCAGATACTCAAAGACCTCTGGGCACAACTTAGAGGAGCAGTTGTAAGTGTTGGGGAAATAGAAGAGAGAGAGAGAAAAACAGAAGGATGTGTACACAATGAAGAGAGGCAGAACTGGAGACTCAAGGGTAGTGAGGAACAGCCTGATGTGAGTAGCCAATGATGCCATCTGAGACGATGGTGAGATCTTGGCCTATGCTACCACTGGAGGCCATGATTGGGTCCATGACTTTGCAGCAGCAGAGGTCTGTTACCACCAAATTCCAGATGGACGTCCCTGGTCTGGATTGCTGCCTAGTGACATGTTGATGTCTGAGTGCTGTGAGGCCCACCCCTCACCTGGGCACCATGGGAGACCTGTCCATGGGGGCATGAGAGCAGGACAGTAGAGCTGGCTCTGGTTGCAGATGTTGCTGGTGAACTAGCTCCAAGGGCACAAGAGAGGAAGAGCCAGTGGGTAGACCAACTCAGACCCCAATCCAGGGTTTTGAGTTGGCCCATCCCAACATCTGCCAACATCGATGAAACGCTGGAGTGCATCAAGGGGTTGGTCCTACAGATCCAAAGCTACAGGATCTCCATGATACAGGGAAAGAACAGGATAATCCGAGAGGAGTCCCAGTGAGGTTCCAACATTGATAGAGTAGTAGAAGCCAGAGGCCTCATACCAGACTAACAAGCCATTGCAATAAACATTTGCAATCAAAGAAGCATAGACAAAAGTATATGCTGTGGGACACTGTGATATGCTACAATTTTTACAAGTTTTTTTCCTCTTTTCTCATCAGTATGAGTCTTAGCAATCTGTGTCTTTCATTTCTATCATGTGAAAAATAAAATTACATCCCCACATATAAACTGGTTGTTAGCTATTAGTTGTTCCTAAAGCAAAGGTAATGTTGCATTTAAAAAGTCACATGGAGACACAACACTGCGGGCTGTGCTTGACCCTCAGCAGGCTGGACATGGCAGAAGCAAGAAATTAGGAAATGAAGTGAAGGGAGAGGGAAGGAAGCAAGCAAATAGTTGATGGCAGATGGGAGAGGAAGAGAAGCTAAGCATTTGTGTGCTATGAAGAGAGGCAGAACTGGAGACATGAAAGCCATGCTGTTCCTGCTTCTTGGGAAATGGTGAAATATCTTGTTCATCAATAGAGCCAGTAACAAATGCAAGTGCCAATGGGCCTATGTCTTCTCCCTTTGAAAAAAACTGACCACTCTGTGAGGAGCGTTGTGTGCAGCTCCCAGAGCTGCCTCATACCCAGGAAGATGAGCAGTACGTGCAGGGTGGAGACCCAGAAGTGACTGGACCTCATGTTATCATGGCTTTTCATCATTGGCCTATTGGCTAATCTCTCTAATGTGTGGTGGTGCTGATTCAACCATGAGGCTCTGATGAAGAGCTACGAATATAAAAAGACATTAATATTTGTCTGTTTGCAAATGGCAGAACATACATAAGAGACTCCCAAAATTTCACCAGATAACTTTAGAAATGATCAACACTTTCAGGAAAGTGGCAGAATACAAAATCTGCTTTCAAAAGTCCACAGCCTTTCTATATACTAATAACAATACATTGAGAAAGAAATTGTGGAAGCAGTTTTACACACACACACACACACACACACACACACACACACACACACACACTCCACCAAAAAATGTATTTAAGAATAAGATTATTCAAGGAGATGAAAGAACTCCACAGTAAAAACAGAAGATACTAGAAAGTGGAAAGATTTTCTATGCTCACGGATAAATAGAATTAATATTGTGCAAATGACAATCCTACCAAAGAAATGATGAATGGGATTACATGAAACTATACAGCTTCTATACAGTAATGGAAACAAACAGCCGAATGAAAAGACATCCTAGAGAGTGGGTAAAAAATTGTGGCCATTGAAGCTTCAAAACGAAGATTTATGTCTAGAATATCTAAAGAACTGCAAATATAAATGCCAAAAAAACCAAATTTTTCAGTAAGCAAATGGGCTAAGGGAATGAACTGACTGTTCTCAAAAGGAGAAATGCAGCTAGCCAATGAGCATTTGAAAAAATGTTCAACACCCTTATTTTGCAGGAACAATAAAAGCCCATCTAGGGAATATTCCTTTTGGTCAATAGAATAAAATCTCTGGCCTGGGTGGGGAACAAACTTTCCACCTGTGCATGTCACCATCAGACAAGGGACCACCCCTCATGAACGGAATTCACCTTAAATCATACTAAAGAAGTAGGAGCATTAATTATAGATAATTCCTTCCAAGAATTTCCTGTTCCTTAGCACAGTGCCACCGTCACGTAGCTCTGTACGTCTGTCTGCTCTTCTGAGTTACTCAGAAAAGCAAACTTGTCATTTTCTTCTTTCTATCTACATTGCAAGCATGAATGCAACCCTGGGCTTTACTTTCTGGAACACTCAGCAGCACACGTGGCAGCTTGCCTGTCTTGTGGCTGGCATCCCTGTCAGACTGATTCAACTGCATGGTTTCTTCTTTCTCCGCTTCATGTTCTTCCTTCAGGCAGCTGCCAGGACTCAAAGTTCGCCTCCACTGGTGTTTTTCTTTTAAATATTAATAGAATTATTAGTACCTTTTCAATATATTATTTAATTATATTATTAATGAAACTTAGAACCCTGATAAGAGACTCCAATTTCCCAGGTACCATGTAGCAATTCTGTTGAGATTCCCCCAATTTTCCAGTCACACTTAGCCATCGAGAAAATGAAAATGAAAACTGCTTTGAGATTCCATCTCATCCCATTCACAATGGCTGTCATCAGATGGTGTTAAGGATGTAGAAAAAGGGGATCCCTTTCACTGATAGTCAAAGTGCAAGCAGTGCACATACCATTGAAATCAATAGGAAGGAATTATAAAAGCTAAAAACAGATTTACTATTTTATGATCCAGCTATGCCATATCTGAGTATATATCCATGTAAAAATATAAAGTCAGAGTCCAGATCACACTGCTTCTCAGGCCACTAAACCTACAGCAGCTTCTTCCTTTCTCACAGACAGTGGCATATGCCCTACTGACGACATTTTCTAGTTAGCAGACTTCCAATTGCCTAGATTTCTCACTGCAGAGTCACAAGGGGGATCATGGCTGCATAATGTGATTTCCACCCTCCCCCGGCCTCTTGTTTAAAATGTCAGAGCCTGGCTGCGGCATTGTTCTGTGAAATCACTCCTATTCTCACTAAATATAAGAAAAGACTCACTTCTGCTACAAGGACCCAGATTCCTTTTTTCAGAACTCACTGCCATGATGTCTGCTTAAGGTGCTGGGGCCTGAACGCTCCTCGGAGTTCCCACCACGCTGTTCTCTGTCTTTTTATGCCATTAATACATTTTGGGGAGGCTTTTCAATGCTTATAATTCTATTTCCTATTGCAGAGTTGCTTACACATTCATGTTTGCTTCTTCTCTGTAGATAGTTCATCAAAAGCGATAGCATTCCACCATGGCCACTTCAGGTTTGGCGGAACAGTGTGTCAACTTGAAATGTCTAGGAAGAGAGAACTTCATTTGAGGAGTTGCCTACATCAGATTGACCTATGCACATGTCTGTGGGGCACTTTCATAATCAGTAAATAATTAACTATTAATTAATGAATTACTAAAGATGTAGAATAGGCAAGCCCTTTAAGAGCAGTGCCTTCTGTAGGCAGGTGTGTCTGTGTTGTAAAGTAAGGTAGCAGAGTAAGCCTTGGGGAGCAAGCAGGTAAGAAATATACCTCCATGGTCTCTGCCTCAGTGTCTAGATATAGTTTCCTTCTTGAGCTACTGTCCTGGACCCTATTCTGTAATGGACTTTAACCTGTAATATATAAGAAACTCTTTTCTCCTTAAGTTGGTTTTGGTCTTTGTCATTGACTTATTTATTTTATATGTTTGAGTGTTTTGCCTATTTGTATGTAAGTATACCACCGTGTGCATTGTCAACCCAGAAGAGAGTATCAGATCACCTGGAACAGTAGTTAGAGATGTTTGTGAGCCACAGTGTGAATGTGGGGAATCAAACCTGAGCCTTCTACAATAGCAACAAGCGCTCCTGAGTGCTAGACTAGCTCTCTAGGCTTTTGGCCATTGATAACAGTAACTGAAAGCAAACTAGAACTGTAATCAGCCTGGCAGACAAGACAAGAAGATACTCTAAAGAGACGCTTGTGTCTCTTAATCTATCAGATTGTTGAAATAATGGACTCTAAAGACATGTGACTCCACACCCCCCACCCTCCCCAGGAATCTCATTTTGGGAGGAGGAAAAGGCACAAGCCAGAGGAAAACCTGTCTATCTAAGAGAAGTTCTAACAAACCTGTCAGACCTCTTTACAGAAGGAGACTGGAGATCAGTCAACGAGGAGTCAAAGGTGGGCTGGTCCACATCTTGATGGGGCTGCTCAGATCCGCATACCTTTGGCCTTTTGTTTAAACTTTCATCTCCCTTCAGGACCCTGAAGATGGACTTGGAAGAGCTTACTGATCTATATATTTTTTTCTCTTCTCAATATGACCACATTGAATAAAGTTCCTTGTTCTGTTTCCTCCTCCTCCTCCTCCTCCTCCTCCTCCTCCTCCTCCTCCTCCTCCTCTTCCTCCTCCTCCTCCTTCTTCTTCTTTTTCTCTTTTTTTTCTTTTTTAAATTCTTTAATCTTTTTTACAGTCCAGACTTTATCCCCCTCCCGGTCCACCCTCCAACTGTTCCACATCCCATATCTCCTCTCCCTGCCCCCTCAACACCCCCCCACCGGTCTCCAAGAGAATGTTCCCAAGCCCCACCCCATCAGACTTCCCCACTCCCTGGGGCCTCCAGTCTCTCAAGAGTTGGGTCCATCTTCTCTGACTGAGTCCAGAGTCGGCAGTCCTCTGCTGTATATGTGTTGGGAGCCTCATATCAGCTGGTGTATGCTGCCTGGTTGATGGCTCAGTGTCTGAGAGATCCTGGGGATCCAGGTTAGCTGAGACTGCTGGTCCTCCTACAGGGTCTCCCTCCTCCTCAGCATCTTCCAGCTTTTCCCTAATTTAACCAGAGAGGTCTGCAGCTTCTGTCCATTGGTTGGGTGTAAATATCTGCATCTGACTCTTTCAGCTGTTGTTGGGCCTTTCAGAGAGCAGTCATGGTAGGCCCCTGTCTATAAGCACAACATATCATCAGTAATAGTATCAAACTTTAGGACTTCCCTGTAAGCTGGATCCCAATTTGGGTCTGTCACTGGGCCACCTTTCCCTCAGGCTCTTCTCCATTTTTGTCCCTGCAGTTCTTTCAGACAGGACCAATTCTGGGTCAGAGTTTTTGACTGTGGGATTGAAACTCCATCTCTCCACTTGATGCCCTGTCTTTTTACTGGAGGTGGACTCTACAAGTTCTCTCTCCCCACTGTAGGGCATTTCATCTAAAGTCTCTCACCTCACAGGTCTCTGGTGCATTCTAGAGTCCCCTTACCTCCTCCCTCCTGAAGTTGTCTGTTTTGATTTTTCTGCTAGTCCTCAGGGCTTCAGTCCTGAATCTAATAGAAGAGAAAGTGGGAAAAACCTGGAACTCATTGGCACAGGAGGAAACTTCCTAAACAGAACTCCAATGGCTCAGGCTCTAAGATCAAGAATTGATAAATTGATCAAGAAGCTAGCAATCAAGAAAACAAACAACCTAATCAAAAAAATGGGGTATAGAACTAAACAGAGAATTCACAACAGAGGAATCTTGAATGGCTAAGAAGCACTTAAAGAAATGTTCAAAGTGCTTAGTCAACTCGGAAATGCAAATCCAAACAACCCTGAGATTCCACTTTACACCAATCAGAATGGCTAAGATAAAAAACTCAGGTGACAGCACATGTTGGTAAGGATGTGGAGAAAGAGGAACAATTCTCCATTGTTGGTGGGATTGCAAACTGATAAAAACCCACTCTGGAAGTCAATCTGGAGGTTTCTCAGAAAATTGGAAATAGATCTACCTGAAGACCCAGCTATACCACTCTTGAGCATATACCCAAAAGATGACCCATCATGCCACAGGGGCACATGTTCCACTAAGTTCATAGCGGCCTTATTTGTGATAGCCAGAAGCTGGAAACAACCCAGATGTCCCACAACAGAAGAATGGATTCAGAAAATGTGGATCATTTACACAATGGAATACTACTCAGCTATTAAGAACGAGGACATCATGAGTTTTGCAGGCAAATGGATGGAACTAGAAAATATCATCATGAGTGAGGTAACTCAGCCCTAAAAGGACATGCATGGTATGTACTCATTAATAAGTGAATATTAGTCAAAAAAGTACAAAATTCCCAGGACACAATCCATAGAACTCAAGAAGGCTAACAAGCTGAAGGGCCCAAGTGAGGATGCCTGAATCCTACTTGGGAGGGAGAAGAAAACAATCACAGCAGGGGGGGAAGGTGATAAGAGCGGAGAAGAGGGGAGCATGATCAGGTATTGGGGAGAGACAGGTCTGTTTTTTATTTTTAATTTGAGTCCTAATAGGCTTATTGATGACAGGCTGTTGTACCTAACCTGGGGAACAGGTTGTGACCCTCAAGCTCAATAACAGAACATGACCCTTAACTCTGGACAACCAGAAATCCAAACCTGACTTGGCCACTTAATATCTGTGATCCACCGTCTATTTTCTCAAGCTTCTTGATTGGGCTACAATTCATTGAAATGTCTCACTGAGCATACAAAAGGCATCTAGTGGTATAAAATGTCCACCCAAGACTAGTGAGTTCAGTCTCTATTTCTATTTTTCTTTGATGCCCTCAACAGAAAAATAAGAGAAACTGTCTTTATTGCTGTCTTTGTCCAGGGAATGTCAATAGACTTGCTCTTCTCCAAAATCTGGTTCCATAGTCATTCCTAAAGCATTCACAGGAAGCTCAAGCAATTTCTACTGAGGTTAACTCAGTTTTCTCTATATCACCTGGGAGAACAGTTGTTTTGGCAATTTAAGCAAAGCATAGATTGCATTAGGAAGAATGCATGAAGGATTACATAGTTGACATATTCCTTTTGACTGCTCAGAGAGGAAACTGAAAGTTCAGTCAGTACCCAGCATGCCAATTTGCACAAAGTGTGTCATTATTTTAATTAGATAAAAATCTAGGATTTTCAAGGACGTAGTTGGATAAATGTTCACTGTTGCCCTAAGCAATAATATTATATGGTTTAATTTTCTTTCTTATACACTTTCTTCTTTTCCAGAAATCAATAAATATTTTTGTTTATTTTTGTTTGTTTGTTTGTTTGCTTGCTTGCTTGCTTGCTTGCTGGTTTGCTTTGCTGGTTTGTTGAACTAGTAATTACTTTTATTCTGTTGCCTCATTTTCTATGTGCCATCACAACAGTTTTAGACTTTAGGATGAATGGAAAATCTCCACCGAGGTGGTCAAATCATATCTATTTACTTTGCTTCTTTAGATATAATTCTTGCTCCTAGACTGAGCCTTTGTCCTGGACTTTGGTGGACAGGTGGAGCTGCCTTTCCATGTAATTCTTCCATGGCGTGTGGATATCCCCTTATCCTGGATCCAGGACTTATTCTACTGTTTGGGGAGTACACATTTTCTAGTTACTTCCCAAGAAAAGACGACTAAACATGTTTGGAGACGGCGTGAACAAGTTCTGTCCCGCCCATCCTCTGAATGCAATTGTCTTGAATACGAAATTTTAGATGGGTTGCTCCTTTCCTCCAGAATCTTAGATAACATGTCCAGTCAGCAGTGACTTTGATGAAGCCTGTGTTTACAACACATTCCACCCCCTCTCTCTCTTTCTCCTTTTCTCCCCTCTTTAAAATCTGTGTGGCTCCTATACTGAAGACTTCACTAGCAGTGGCAGAGACGGTTCCCACAGGTAAGCGTTTGCTACCTACTGCTCTGTTTCCACCGGATTACGTTCTGAAGGCTGTTCTGCTCTGCTTTCTGCTTTCTTTTCTACACCGATCCTCTGATTTCCTTATCTTATTGGGTTGCTCTGATGGATTTCTTTGCCTTCATGTTTTTGCTTCTTAGAAAATCCTGTAAATTTATCTACCACTCTCAAAAGTGTGGTTTCATAATTGTAAATTTCTTGTTGTTCTGAATGTTCATCATTAAATAATAATTGTGTCCTTTTAATTATTCAAATACATTGTGTGTCATGTGTGAGTAATTTTTTGTTATTCTTGTTGTATTCCCTTACATGCCTGCACTTATTTTTTTTTTTTATCTTCTAGCTCCCTTGTTTGTTTTAGGCACTATATTCATGTGAATATTTACTGCAAATTCCCTAATTATTCTTAATATACAATAATAAGATGCTCAGAAGACCAGAGAGAGCTATGTGAGTACCAAAGTTGAGTCCAGTGCAGGTAGACAATTTTAATGGGATGAGAAGTCAAGACTTTTGTTGGGGACAGCTGCACCTGTCAGTGTCCATGTTTTCTGATGATGTGGCATATCCAGACAAAGCATGCATTCTGAAAACAGGAGTGGTGTAGCTTTGAAACCTCGTGTTAGTTTACAGCTTTTAAGCTTGGCTGTTATATTGTGGTTCCTAATGAGGATAAGAAGGCAGCGTAGTATGCTTTTCTTCAGTACAGTGTGGCTCACTAGTGTGTAGTCCCTTGTTAGGCTGAGCTTACTTGGGTTCTTGTACTCCACAGTCTGTAGGGAGCACGTCTCCACTGTACTGGGATACATTCAAAGCTTGTCTATTTTTCTGCCCACATGTTTTGTGTAAAGGACAAAACAACTTTTCTACTGTGTCTCCATTGCATAACCTGATACCTTAAATCCAATAGCCTAAATTATGAACTCTTTTTCTTGCATGAATTGCTGTGTTTCACAGTGGAATTTTAACTTACAGTTAACCAGGTTTTAGTTTTGGAAACCTGTGAATTAACTCTTAGTGACCAACATATTAAACATATGTTCTTTTAAAACTTTATTTTGACATTAGTTTAACCACATTTTAGTTTTGTGAATAAACCTGTGAATTAACTCTTAGTGACCAACATATTAAACATATGTTCTTTTAAAACTTTATTTTGACATTAGTTTAGCCAATGGAGAATGAATTTGATATTACCAAAATTTTACAAGAAAAAGGAAAGCAGTAAACAATTTTATCAATTAAAGATTGTTCTAGATCTCTAAGAAAGCTCCCTTCTCCTTTCCCTGGTCTGCTATCTCTCTGCATCCAATCCTTTTTAAATTCTTGTCTCTCTACCAGTGCAATTGTTTATATTGTCACATCTATGATTATTGCCAGAGGCTCACAAGATCTAATTATCTGCACAATAAGGAAATCAGCAAATGTTTAAACAGTTTCTAATGGGGGGGGGGATGGCAAAGCCTCTCAGTGTACTAAGGTCCTCATACAAGGCTTGTATTTTCCTCTGAGGCAGGGGCATGCCTGACTTACGTTTCTATTCCCCTAACGCCCTGGCACAGTTCCTTGAAACTGCAGGCATGTAATAACCACCTGATGAATGAATGGATACATTTACTTCTCTCTCTTTTGCCACATATAATGACCCAATTCATTGATTTCTTCTGACCAGACTTTCAGTAGTTAAGACATGCCTGTTTTACTTCCTGTGTAATAGCTAATAAAACAAGATTCACCTCATGTAATGTTGAACCCTAATCCATAATCTGGATGTTATTATAGTAGCCCCTCCCTGTTTTCATAGGTTATTTTCTATGTCTTTGTGTATGAATCTCCATGGCTCCACTTCTTTTTGCTTGCAATACTGGGATATAAGCAGATAATAAAGTCTTTTAGAGAGAACTGGCTTCTATACACTGTGCATTTTTATCCCCTGGAGTTCAGCTGAACCCCACTTTGGTTTCCTGAAACATTGAAAGTTTTTAGTATAAATAAAAGAATGGTGTCATTTGGCAGTTTAAAATCATGGTTGGTAATTTTTTTTAAAAAAAATTCAAAATAGAAAATGCAAAGTAAAGTTTGAACTAAGAAGCTATAATTAGAACGAAACGGTTTTCTCTTGGAGCACCTTCATCATCTAATGACAAATCGATAACAAAATCAGTCGGAAAGGAGAGGAATTGGTGCTCATAAAATTGCTCTCTAGCAACTATAAAATTATGGTGTGTTTATAAAACTGTGTGTTTCCTGGCTTTAATAGAAGCCATAGCAGGATTGTGAGTGACAAGCGGTTCCTCATAAACATGGTGAACGGCTGCATGCTTTAAGAGTTTCCTCTTATTACACACTCGTGGACATTTTCCTAGGCTGTTGAGTTATGAGAGAGTTTTTAAGGGACAAACTGTGAGGTTTTAGGGATAAATAAAAACGGATTTGGAGTATGTGTAACACATTTAAATTTGGCTTGCTTTTGCCTTGTACAAACAAGCAGACCTAATCACAAATGAAATTGTATTGGTAATTATTTTCATGAAACCAGACACTCTTTAAATGAATCTAGTATACTGAATGAAACGTAATAGAAAGGTATTTGCAGGAGAACTTTTATGTCAGTCATCGTCTTGTATTTCTAACCCAGTGTGTGTAGTAAAGGGACCTGTCTACAAGTCCTGAGAGCCAGATTTTCTGTGCTGCCAACTGTGGGGTGGACCAAGGTCAGCACCTGACAGCTGAGGTTCCAGAGAAGAAAACATCTTAGAATGAGTTCTAGGGTGGAATCCTATTCACATTTAAAATAATATGTGCTCATCATGCCAGACCATTTACAGATAACAAGACAAAACAGACCATAGGTTGTGAAAAACCCTCTTAGACTCAGAAGCAGAAGGTTCTGGGAGTGTGGCAAAAATAGGCTCCATACTCACACGCACGTGCACACACAAACTAGAAGGCAAAGTTTTTAGTTAAACAATAATCTTGTTAAGTGCTTTTTAATAGATTTAAATGTACGATTTATATAACAAAATTTAAATCTTTCTTCACAGAATTTCTCATTAAAAGGTAATGTAAAGCTTCTTAGGTTTTTTAAACATAATTTATTTATATTTATTTTTATGTGTATGAGGTTTCTTTGCATGCATATATGACTGCATCGTGTGTATGCCTGGTGCCAGTGATGTAAGAAAGGACATTAAAAGCTCGTATGCTGGAGTTAAGGATGACTCTGAGCCACCATGGGCATGCTGGGAACTGAACCGAGGTCTCTCTGCGAGACCAGTAAGTGCTGTTAGCCACTGAGCCATGTCTCCAGCTAAGCCTCTAGGTTTTCAAAGTCATCATAGTTTAATAGTAAGGGTTCTTCCAGTCCCTGTGCCTACTATGAAGACATAAGATTGCACTACCACCAAACTGATTTCCAGAATGGTTGTACCTGCTTGCAATCCCACCAACAGTGGAGGAGTGTTCCTCTTTCTCCACATCCTCACCAGCATCTGCTGTCACCTGAGTTTTTGATCTTAACCATTCTGACTGGTGTGAGGTGGAATCTCAGACTTGTTTTGATTTGCATTTCCCTGATGACTAGGGATGTTGAACATTTCTTTAGGCGCTTCTCAGCCCTGCGAATTTCCTCAGTTGAGAATTCTCTGTTTAGCTCTGTTCCCCATTTTTTCAGTTTGGCGGACCCTCAGAAAAATGGACATAATACTACCTGAGGACCCAGCTATACCTCTCCTGGGCATAAACCCAGAAGATGCTCCAACATGTAATAAAGACACATGCTCCACTATGTTCATAGCAGCCATATTTATA